>JAVLUE010000010.1:0-252720 GCA_034190945.1 Octodonta nipae | reverse complement strand
AAAAAATCGAAAAATTTTTGAAAAATTGAAAAAACGCTGACTATAGCCTTGCCGATTTGAAAAAATCGAAAATTTTGGAAAAAATTGAAAAAAACGCTGACTATAGCCTTGCGATCTTGAAAAAATCGAAAATTTGAGAAAAATTGAAAAAACGCTGACTATAGCCTTGCCGATTTCAAAAAATCACAAAAACGCTGACTATAGCCTTGCCGATCTTGAAAAAATCGAAATTTTTGAAAAATTGAAAAACGCTGACTATAGCCTTGCCGATTTAGAAAAAATCGAAAATTTTGAAAAATTGAAAAAACGCTGACTATAGCCTTGCCGATTTAGAAAAAATCGAAAATTTTGGAAAAAATTGAAAAAACTGATGACTATAGCCTTGCCGATCTTGAAAAAATCGAAAATTTTAGAAAAATTGAAACTTACGATTTGAAACTTTATGACTATAGCCTTGCCGATTTAGGAAAAAAAATGAATAATTTAGAAAATTTTGAAAAAAAACGCTGATTATAGCCTTGCCGATTTTAAAAAAATTGAAAAAACGCTGACTATAGTTTTATACTAACCGTACAGAATCCTTTGAGAAAATTTTGAAGTTAAAAAAATTTTATTTTTTGAATAAAAATAAAAGCTTAACAAAACAGTTTTTCAAAATTTTTAATTTTAATTTGTGAAACAAATTAGAGAAAACATCGTTTTTATATGTGTGTTTAATAAGTAGAGTTTAAAGTTTTACAGATTTAAAGATGAGATAAAAAAAACTAAAATCAATTTTAAAAAAACAACTTGGCCTATGAGTTATACAGAACTTTCCAACAGTCACTATGATTTTGTTAGGAGTTAGAAAGGAATTCCGGAATTTAGAATTTCGCCAAAGATTGATCAAGTTTGAATGATTGATCTATGAATCTGTGGTAGTTTATGGTGAACTCAATGTCATCGATTGAACGTAGCTTATCAGTGATGAACAAGGTTCACTCATTGCAGTACTAAAAGATATACTATCGATATTTAAAACGATTTTTCTAGATTAACAATAATTTCAATGTGGAATAGAAAGATTCACCACAGTATTTGGTTTCATAATAAACCGGCTATACTCAATTTCATTCTGAAATCACAGAACAGGGCTCGTTTGATCTCTCGTTGAATCTTAAATTCTGTTTATTGAATAATAATTAGACTATTTGCCATACGAAGACGAGCTTGTTCAATGGTTGCGTCATCTTCATTCAGCAGATAACGTCGTGAGCCCAAATACAACAATGGAATGTAATGAAGCCAATCCATTGAATCATTGTCTGCTTTAAAAATTCGTTTGTCTTCACTGTTCAAACACTGAAAAAGTTTCGGCAATTTAAGATTAACAGACTTCCACTGATGATTAACAAAATAAGCGAGAACTTTGCTGGCTCGATGATACCGATCAATGATGTCAACCATGTAAGGCTTTTGACCTATCAACCACAATACTAAACCAAACATGTAGGCAAATAAAAGATGTGATATCAAGCGATGATTCAAATTATAACATTTGCCCACTAAAGTATTGGTGTTGATAGGATTTTGTGCAAGCGGACGAACCACATTCATCGATGGATTTTCATAAGCCACAACTTTCTTTTTAATGTTGAATGCTCTTAAACAATTGGCATAAGCTGATAAAATCCTTAGCTATTAAATATAATACAATGAAAAATTGATTTGCTGAAATAAGTCAAATCTAAACTAACGTGTTTTTTGAGCAAGTTGTAGGCTCACTTCAAGTGTTTTGATCGAATAATTCACATTCGATTTCCATGTGCTTTGAAAAGGACAAAAATATTTGAAACCTAGTGGAATTTTGAATGTCTGTTGAGAAAAAAAATATTAAAATATAAAAAGATTAATGAAAACCTTGATCATAGAATGTAAAATATGCGATTTTATGACAGCCGCTTCGTTAAATGTAACCAAATACAAATGAAAAGCATTTTTTAAAGCTCGTTTTCCAAATACATAAAAAGTCGAATTAAATGAAGTCAACTCGCCAGGTAAAAATCGATGCTGGGATTGTGAATTGATGAAAGTATTCAGGTGAGGAGGAACTGAAAAAAAAAATCAAAATCAAGTGTTGAGAAATTTACTTATGTTGACAGAGTACAGTGAAAAGGACAAATATTGATAAAACAATAGAACTAACAAATGACTGTATTGATCAAGATTTAAAAAAATATTCTCTTAAATTTTTTCTATTGTGGTGATTAGTTCAATTTAAAGATTTTTCAGAGTATGTAATTGATGATCACCAGATGCACCTCAGACTGAATAATTATAAACAGATGGTTCATTCAATAAATCAAATGGCGTGGCAACAGAATTTTGAATAATAAACGGCATTTTTTTTTAAATCACTTCGAAAAATCATGTTATTTGGAATATTATTATTTTTAGAATATTATTTCATGATAATCATACCTGAAATTGCATGGCAGCAATTTTGAAACGATACAATAAAGAGTTCAACAAACACAAATATGACTGAGATGGAAGAATAAAACTGTTGGCAGTAACAGTAGATGTTTTGTTGGCTTTTGCCGAATCACATTCAATTAACGGATGATTGAAAAATAATGATAAATTAGGTGATTAGAATCATCTATTATGGTTGAACCTTTGTTTATACCGGTATGATGACCAATTTTACACCACGCTTCTCTAATAATTTTCCAAATTGAATTTCAAATTTGATCAGTTTTTGAAAAATCTTTTTTTTCAAATTTGTTCTCATTGGTTTTAGGATAATCATTCATGAAAACTTTTGTATCGTTGAAGCATTTTGAAGCTGATGAAGAGACTTCTTGATTAGAATGAACTGACGGAGCGTAAACTAATTCCAAAAACAAAGAACAAACATTGAGTAGTGTAGCTTCAATATTATTATTTTCAGAAACTTTGCTGACGTTTTTTAAATTGTTTTCTGTGTTCAAAGTGCTTAATAACATTGGCTGAATGAAAACATCAAGTTTAAGCTTGACAATATGACTTATACCGCTGATTACCAAAACTTGTGTTTCACACCACTGCTTAAAAGCAGTATTTCTTGAATAATGGATTATGTATTTAGCATTTGAATCGCCACCGTAGGCATTAGACTTATTGAATGTTGAAGATTCTGATTGAGTGATCTTTTCGTTAAAAGCCATGCTACGAAGAGTTCGAACACTATCAATCAATGGGAATAAAACAGAAAAATATCGCTATCCGCGTGTCGAGAATTTTTCCATGTGTTGACAAAGTCGATATTCAAGTCTGTGTAGAACTTTTCCTAACCGAAGAACGAGTATCAGTGCAAACGTTGCTGAAATTTCAATTAAACTTTAATTTTTATAATTTTTTCAATTGAGAGCATTTCAAACCTCAAATTTTTGTATAAAGAAATCCACAGACTTTGAAAAGAGGTTAAACTTTGACAAAAAGGCAAATCAATATTAATAAAATTATGTTCATTTTGAGCAAATTCATTTAATGATGCTTGAGTTTGATCACGATTTGAGTAAATATAATCGTCCATATTTTAAATCAAATTTATCGCAGTCAATGAAATGTTCAGTTCTTCGAGTTGAGTTCCAAAAGCTATGGCAGCATTTATGCAAATGATCAAATAAATTGACGGTATTCGATTGATTAGATCTGAAACGACAAACTCATAATATTGCAAAGCACTTCTAATCAATGTTTCATTTTGAGGTGCCACGCAAGACGATTCAATAATTTGAAACACAATCAACCATTTGTCTGTGAGACTTTCACTGTTCGTTTGCAAAAGTTTAAGCAATGGTTCAATTTTTTTTGGCGAACATCAATGAACTTGATTTGAGACAACGCTTGAAATGAAATCAAATAATACCATTCGGAAAATGATGATTTTGTTTGTTCAGACTCCTTTGTTGAAGAGTTCGTCGAATAATGAAAATTCAAAATCGATGGAACTAATAAAAAAATAATTAAAATTGTTTAGTAACCGTCAGATCCTTAGTTTTTCTCACCAATATTACAAACAACTTCAACAGCACACTCTCGTAATTTATTGCCAAAATGAGAGCAAACTAAAAAATTCAAAAATAAAAAACGCCTGAAAAAAACCAACTAAATGGTTCATTAAGTCCCAAATCTTATCGATTTCATATGAATTTATCAATGCAAGATTCAAAATTTTTATGATGATAAACTAAAATTCAAAAAAGAATTTAAAGTTTTAAAAAACTAATAAATTTAATAATTTTACCAATGAAGGTTCTCGATTGTTGTAAGCGACTTCCATGGTCTCGTTTGACAAAGCTATCAACAACTTCATCAAAGATTCACTATTTTCGTTCGATACTGAACTGCTATCCATTATGTATTTGATTCCATAATGAAGCAGCCATACTCAATTTTATTCTATTTATAAAAAAAAAAATTTCAATGAATTCTATAAGAAAACAACATGTAAAATTAATTTTCATTAAAAAATATTAAAACTCAATTCAAAATTATTAATGTAAAAAGTTTAAAACTTATTAAAATTGAAAAAACGCTGACTATAGGCTTGCCGATTTTGAAAAAATTTCAAAAAATTAAAAAAAACTGGCTTCATATAAAATAATATAACTTTATTCAGGAAACAACAATTCATAAAATAAAAATCAAAACTTTTTGTTTCAGTGAGAAATCATCAGTCAAAACATGAAAAACAGAAAAATAATAAAAACAACGTTAATATAACGCAAATATTGTCCAAAAAATAAAATAAGAGATAAAACGCCACCACAACACAAAATTGATCCAATGGATTGGATTCAATGTTTTTTTTCGAATTTCCTCGTTAAATTTGTATGATTGTTTGTACAACTGTTTGATTGTGAAGAATGAAAGTTTATGAATAACAGAATTAACATTGACGATGTATACATTGATGATAATAATCGTGCTTATTCATATTCAACAAATAAAAGATAAGTAATGTCTCATTCAGTTTCATCATTTTTTTCCATTGACTTTGATCGGTGTAACTGTTCGTTGTTGTCTGATGATTCGACCTTTGGGATCGAGTTTTAGTTTGTCTGGTTTGACAAATATGCCAAACTTTGGCTTACATTCGAAATATTGGATACCGTTAACTGAGCCATCATTTTTTCCAGTTGGGGAGTCTAGTACCACTCCTACCCAAGTATCGGAAGCGAAATCAACTCTTCCAATGTAGGAAATAACTCCAAGCTTAGAATCTGGACTAATTCGAACACTTTCACCTATTTGCATCCATTCAGGTAAATTTGATTTACTTGATTTTTTTTCTATACTTGGATAACGATTAATCAGAAGGTTACTAGAATCATCTTCATCGCTGCTGCCATTGCTTGATGATGGAATCGACAGCGATGAAGATTCGTTTGAAATCGGAGTACTGGATGAATTTATAACACCAGTTGATCCATTAATACTGGTCATGATACTATTGCAACCACTAGAAGAAGAAAACGAAGTGGGAGTTACAGTATCGACACGAAGATTGTTTGTAATCGATTCTGAAGTTTGCTTAACCAAATGATCAACAATTTCATCATCCTCCGAAAAGTCTATAGCTCTCGAGTTTAAAAGATTGTTCAATCGCGGTTTTCTAGGGGATTCATAAACAATATAACATTGATCTTCGGTGTCAGAATCAGAATTTGTTTGATCTTCATTCATACTTCTATGATTCAATAGAGAAGAATAGAATGTTTTCTGATTCGGCGAAATTGATGCCATGTTAAAATGCTTGGTTGAATCATCATCGATGGAGTTTTGCTCTTCCATCAACGGAAGCATAACTGGCTTATTTCGTTGTTTATTCGACAAACTCGTTGAAGTTGTTGATGATGGAACAGAGTTTCCAGTTGCTGTTGTTATCGCTAAAAAAAACAAATATAAAAATTTAGTGTTCCACAATCATGAAAAAAAAGAGAACAATAAAAAAAGAAAATTAACAATAATAAAATTGACAATAAAATGAAAGACGAGTCCACCATCGTTGAAAATAACTTACCAATGATTCCAACAAGATTGTTGTTTATAGTTTGCAACTCGTTTCGATTGTTTCGGTTCGTTATTACATCGTTTTTCGTTTTGAAGTCAGTGGTCGATTGTTGTGGATGTTGTTCATCAGCAGCAGCTTGTTGGCTAATTTGATTTAGGCCCGTCATGCTACCGAAAATTGAGCTGGCTTTCTGTCTCAAGCGATCCGCCGCCGAAGTAAAATAAGATAAAGACGAGTCAGCTTTGACTGATAACGACGACGAAGACATACCGTCATGATCGAGATCAATGTCAATCAGCACTGGTCTCAAAGTTTGGTTCGCCGAAACATTGGGTTTGTGCGGCCCGAATGGAGCTATACTAGCAATGTTTGGTACACTCAATGTTTTTCTCAGCAAAGATTCATTTCCTTGGCAATAAAGTTTGCTACCGGGACTGGCTACTTGCTGGCCCCCATTTATGGACGTCATAGATTTTAGAGCATGTTTAGCTTTTTTGGCAATCTGTTCGCGAACTGCTACTTCTTGTCGTAACCGATCCAAAGTAAGTAAACTCTCTAGTGCAGAAATACTTTTAGTGTATCGTTCTATGTAACTTTCGCCATCACAAGCTGTCAAATCGACATCTGCCGCGGCCAATAGAGCCAATGATTCACGATCTTCGGCATCTTCGCTGGCTTTTGGTATAGAAGAAGCTACTTCGTAAGTAATACCGGTGCCAAATGACGCCATTTCGGCTCTAGATATTCGTTTGAAAATATTCTTTGTGGATGAAACAAAACTTTGTTTTTTGTAAACATTAATAGCGATTCTTTTGCGCAGAACCAAATCCATTGGAGCTGGATGTGAAAGACGAACAAAAACTTTCAATATGAGAAATATTCGTTCATTGGGTGCGGTGGTTCGATTAAGATGAGGTGATTCGTGAACAGACGAATCCCAAACAGCTGTTGCCTGAACATTTTCCATTGTACTCAAGCACGAAGCAACTTGTAAATTGAAAAACGGACTTCCATTGTGCTCTTTCGGTAAAATTGAATCTTTACCACAAACCTCCAACAAACGCATGTTTGACATATTGAGGTCGTGAGCTAATGGGAAAAAAAACATTAATAAATGTCAAAGAATCAAGTAAAAACAAAACAAACTGTTGAGATCAAAAAACAAAACTGGAACATGTCCTTCCATTCCAACAGGAGGCTGCCATTGATCATCCGGAGCACCAGGAATTCCCGAGCCTGAATTTGGACACCTTAACGTTTTGCGTTCTTCTACCAAGCTGACCCATTGATTCATCAATCGATTTTCACGATCCAACTCTTCTTGAGTTTTTTTCGATTTGTTTATCAACTCGTTGATTTGTTCTTGCAAGTATCCCTGACGTTTCTGCAGGATAGCATTCCATTTTTCACGCAACAAATTCAAATCATCTTCTTGGTAGCTGTCAAGCGATTTCAAAGTTCTTGATCTTACATTGACACAACCAATCTCTATTGCCCGAATCGTTTCCCAAGCAAACGGTAACGTTCCTGAATTGGCAACTTTTGAAATACGAACAGAGATACGACGCTGTTGGCCTTGTCTTAACTGGTAGACACCACCAGTGTAAACGTCAGAATCGAATTGTACTTCAACTGGTTGATACTCGCCTTGATCATTTAGCTCGTGTATTTCAACCCATAGTTCAAGTCGCCTTTTAAGCTCAAGCCATCGATCGGTCAAAGATCGAGAAATTTTCATTTGTTCTTCAACCACTCCCCATTCGTTGCGAACTAAGTTTATGTTTTGAGCATTTGCCGAGATTCGATGTCCCCAAATCTCGATCGACAAGGCCCCATCAGAACAAAGTTCTCGAAACTCTTCAGTCAATGTGATTATGAATTCTCGTTGGTGATTGAAAGCAATTTGCTCGGCACCGATTTGAGAGGATGGTGATAAACGATCCAAATTAGATGACAATAGATTCGGTGTCAATAAACGTGTCGATTCCATGGTAGGCGTAACAACAATCCCATCAGAATAACCATAAATCGAATATTGACAGAAGACAAAATTAGACAGTTCGGGTGGTAGACCATAAGCTGATTTTATCACAAGCCGAATTCGGATTTGATTTGATCCCAATTTTGAATTGTTAGTTGCTTGTTGAGTGCTGTTTGAAGTGTTTGGTTCAAAACCGCTTTCGCTGTTGGTGTCGTCACTACATTGAGTATCAGCATCGCTAGCCGCAGCATCAGCAATGCGATCCAATTCAAAATCTCCTTCGATCCTCCCAAATTCAATGTGCAATCTACCTGCCATTTCACCTTGTTGAGTGATGATTGGTACTTGATAATCGAGCATCACATCTTGCATCAAAACTTCGAGATAAATGTTGGCCACACCGATCAACAAGTGACGTTCTTGAAATTCATAAAACGGATCGTTCTGTTGTTGAATCCGAGGCGAAGATGGTGATTCATCGATCGATGAGCTTGTACTGACGCTTGAAATCGAACTTTGAGTCTGTAGAGCTCTATCTTTTTTGGCTTGCTGCCGTTCCTTCCACTCTCCATACAACTCTCGCATTTCAATCAGATTGCTGTCAAACTTTTCCATGGACCAGATCTGTGAAGGGCATTGTTTTCGTTTGACCAGGATGGCAGGCTCCGAAACAAACAAACCACGACGCGAACGATTCGGACTAAGATTTGTGGCTGGAATTTGTAATGTGACTTTGAATTCGGTATTTTTACGCATCTCTTCAGCAATCAGATTGGCTTCGTGAGCCAGTGTATTGGCTTTTGCAATCTCTTCACGTAATTTAGCCAAATAAACTTTAAAATGTTCTTCTCTTTCTTGAGCTAGTTTTTCGTTCATGATTCGCATGTACATTGCCGATGAAGAAGCGGATGAAGAATTCGACATTAACGACAAGTTCATGCTCGATCCTCCCAGGCGACCGTTTTGTGAGCCACCGAATTTGTTTTGCATGGCTGGTAAAAATGTGGCACTACCAGACAATGGATGATGGTGATGATGATGATGATGGTCGAAAGCATTCAACGATAAACGGTTGTTGCCTGAACCTCTCGAAGGGTCTTCGAATTTTTCTTGCAATGCAAACATCGTTGCCTCTAGATCGGGATTGTTGAAGCTCAACATTTCATCACGAGCAAAGTTATAGTCGAGATTGGTGCAACTCAAATCCATCATGTTTTTCTGCTGCTGCTGATTCTGGTTGATGGGACAATTGAGACTGAAAAAATGATTGTTTCCCCAAAGGATTCGGTCCCCATTACAGAGCTGAACTTGATCGAATATTTGTTGACCATTGACGTAAGTTCTCGCTCCGTTTATCGGTTTCATCCAAAGTTGATTTCTTTCTCGATCGATTTCAATGATGGCATGTTCTGGTTGTATACCGACTCCGGACAGTTTGATATCTTGTTCTGTTGGTCCATCAGGACGGCCAATCAACGTTCGCTCATCTTTCAAATAGTACACCAACAAAGCATTCATCGAAGGATCGGCATTCAAATTGATCAAATAGTATCGATCTTTTTCCACGGCAATACCAGATGATTGAACCGATATGCCCATTCTTTCTAAAGTCTGCTGTCGTTCTTGATGAATTTTCTCAGTTTTACGTAACTTTTCTTCCCACGTTTGTTCCATTTCTCGAATGAGTTTCTCAGATTCGACCAAGCGCTCTTGTAGCCCGGTTTGAACAGTAGCATGCATCAACTGTTCGCGGAGTTGTTCAACCTCTTCTCGAAGCTCACGAATGATTCGATTGTTGGGATCTTCGTTTATCACGGCGTGATTGACAATTCGTTTGGCGCGATCAGCGTAGCGTAGTGTTGATAAAGTTTCTTCATAACTATCAGCAGCCGGACTGATAGTTGAGATCATTATTGTTTTTGAATTTCCGCCAAGATTATCTTTGAGCAACCATGTCAAAACCGAATCGCGATATGGAACAAATTGTTCCTTTTTGTTTTTTCCACTAGCCTGATCGGCGAGTTTCGATATCACAAGGCCAAGCGTGGTCAAAGATTTGTTAATATTGGATCCTTCTTTAAGACGCTCACCGAAAGCTCCGGTTTTTATTGCTCTCTCGCTTCCCGCCAAATCGACTAGGCTCATTTTTGAGACTCGTTCTCCGCGAACATCCGCCATTTCATCGTACACCGAACAGGTTAGTGTCAAAGTAAAAACAGCATGCGATCTTGATGATTCAGAATTCATATTCGTGGCGGCCACAGTACGAGATTTGTTGCCCTCAGCCATCAGACTATCGATTTCTTCGAATGATGATACGGCCAAAGTGGAGAGGCCATCGACGTAGGGTCCCAAAATGTTATGTTCACGAACTTTGAGATTGTGACGCGTGCCATGGGGACTCAACAAATCATGAACCTTTTCGTTATAAATCTCCATATACGATACTTCTAGTTTGAAATTTGAACTCGAGTCTTGGTCCGTTTCCACACCGATTCGTTCGAAAATGGCATCACATAGACGAGGTATGAGACCTTTCTCTCGCGATGTTCCCATCATCGTATAAGATTTTCCACTACCAGTTTGACCATAGGCAAATATACAGGCATTGTAGCCCTGAAAGGCACTGTCCAAAACTGAGAGACCGAGTTTCCGGAAAACCTCTTCCTGGTCGGCGTAATGCGAATCGGTCGAATCGAATGACCAAAAACAATGATCAAATGTGAATATCTAGATGTTGTTTTTTTTGGGAATAAAAAACGCAAATTAAAAAACAATCAAACACGCATTTAATTCGATTTGAATAGAAAAGATAGAAAAAAACAGACACACGCAAACAGCTCATCCAAAAGCTTCAAAAAAACATTCATTCTACTTTCGAGAATCATTTTCCTTTCGAGAGATGAATATAAAGATTTCATTCAAAAAACACAACTATTTCAGAGAGAAGAAAACACTTCCCGAAAACAAAGATCGTTGACAACATGTTCGCACACCTATATTTTTTCTGGGTTGACATGCTACACTAGAAGATAAAATCTTTACGAACCGATCATTAGAACCAAAAGATCATATGCCTCATTGGTTTAGTTGTCAAACAACGACACCAACAACAAATAACCGTAAAATGAATCAGTTTTGAAGAAGAAAAGCAACAGATTAAATCAAAAGTATGCCGAATGTTCTTCTTATCAGTTCGAGAATCAGTTGTTTTTTTTTAGAATTAAATTTGAATAATTTTAATGTTTGTTTGTTTCAAGCCAAGATCTTTTAGTGAAGATTGTATTGTGTGTTGAGCTGTAAAAAAATCATGATGTAAATTTTTTGTGGAGGAGAACCATCAAATGATAATTTTAGAAACTTTATCCCGTTCTCCGACCAGAGATGAGAAAAAAACCGGATAAAGAATTAAAACAAAACAAAAAATTTTAATTCTAAACAGAAAAAATTCGAGTCTGATTGAATCTTTTCGACACCTCTCACCTCCCTCATCACCCTGGCTATCGGATTACATGAGGTCTTCAAAAGCAAAAACAAGAGTCCACTCGAATTTCGAATCAAATCTTTCGAAATCATTTATCATCTTGAACATGAAGCGGCAGAACAGATTTAATCCTCTTCCCTATTATAAATCGATTAAGATCGAAGATTTTAATCGATTGATCGATCGATTGAAACAAAAAAAAAAACGATAAACTAGTTAAGACAATTAATTCGATTTTCTCTTCGAGAAAAAAGAAAGAAAGAAAAGCTGAAATAATTGATTAAACCGCCTAGAGAACTGGCTAACTTTAATAATCGATATATCGAATTAATTGATTTTTTTTTTTGAAAAAAAAACTTTATTGAGAAACAAAACGACTACCTGTTAGCATCAATTTAGTTTCAATCAAATTTTCCAACGGTTTCAGGATAGAATCAGGTTCTTCTTGGAATCAATACTTAAAGTTCCGATATACCTGGAAAATTTTGGAACCCTCATTCAATACAATCAACAAAAAAAATCATTTAATAGATCATTTACCAGAAGTAAAAAGTAAATTCGTCGAATCCATCATCAATATGAAAATAGGATCTCCATGTGAGATCATTATTATTATGATGATGATCCTCTGTGTTTGAGTGCGTGAGTGTGTGATATTATCAAATGGCATCATCATCAAAACAATGATCATCATAATCATCATCATGAATGGATGGATGGATGGATAGATCCATTTTCATGAGAGATAATCATTATCATCATAATAATAATATTTATATGATGAACATCATCTCATAAATAGAATCATCATCATCATCATCGGTTGGAGACAGAAAAAAATATGATAATGATGATGAGAATTTTCAAACTAAATTAAACTAGCCAACCAAAAAATCCAACACTCTAACACTCAACATTGAATGACCGACAAACAATCCAAATTGTTTGCCTATGTTTTGAAAAAAAAAACAATCCAATAGACTAGATAACATCTTAACAGAGCAAGAAAAAAAAATGAAAGTGAACCAATTTACCAATCCCGTATTATTACAATATTGACGAGAAATCAACAAGAGACAATCGATAACAAGCAAACCACCACCAACGATCATCAGCCAATGTAATGTCAGTATCCAGGCAAAGACTATGAATACAATCCGATGGATTTCTCTGGTTTCGAAATATTCGAAATTGCGAAAACGAAGGAAGCAAATCTTTTTTCATTTCAATAAAATTGAAATGAAAAAGGAAACTTTTTTCAATTTCTTTGTGACATGTGTGTGTGTGTGTGTGTGTGTGTGGTGATGTAACAAAGTCAGTGTGTGCAAGTGATCTTTGAATAGAAAACAATTTTCTTTTCGAAATGCATACTTACAAAATGACATGAGAGGGCAAATCAACAAGCAAACTAAAACTAAAAGCCCGTATCATACACACACAGCTATTAAGCGTTTCTAACTGTTTTTTCCCTAGGAAAAAACACTCAAAACACACACACACACAAATATCCCGTATTAATAGATTTATTTAGAAAGAATGGAAAGAAGAAACGCCAAGAAAAAAAAAAAACTGTCAAGCACAACTCAATAATCTAATAGGTATACTTTTCAAGTGACGTTTAATGTAAAACCCAGGCTTTGTGTGTGTGTGTGTGTGTGTGACACCTGTGAAATTGGTTGATTTGTTTTGTTTTTATTAAAAAAAAAACAAAACAACCTGTGTGACACCAATGTGAAGTGATGCATAAACCTCTGTTACTCTATCTCTTATTGACTTTACCGAGAGAAAAAAAACAACAAGAGTGGCATAGTTTGCATGCCAACATGTTTATCCTCGTGCGAACTACACACGATCAATTACCCATTGTAAGAATCTTGTTGTTGTTTTTAAACTAGAAAAGCCAATATCAGGAGTAAAACCTTAAAATAAAAAATTGAATCTTTTTGGTCCATTATAAATCATTAAAAACAAAAACAGTAATGCTGATTATGGTGCATTATAAATCATTTATTTCACGGAAAACTCTACTGCCATCAACCTGGTGATGGTGAGAGCAAGCTCTTCAAACAACTGTAACATTCATGTCATTTTTCTATCAAACTACATCATTGAGTTTGGTAGGCAATGAAAAGGAAATGAAAGCTTCTTTTTTGGGGAAACAACAACCAATTTTCTAATTTCTAGGTTTGGTTATGTCATTTCGTTAAATTTAAGGCATGTGCAGTTTAGTTTGTGCGTGTGTGAAAAAGAAATTGTGCACGTTTCTCTTGAAAACAAACCAAAAACAAAACCAATTGAGAGTTTTCTTCGAATACAAAAAAAAAAAATTATAATAATCATCGATTAGTGGTCGAATAGTAGTCATCATCGATGATGATCATGATGCCAATCATTCAATCAAACTAAATCAATCAATCAATCAGTGAATCAGGCAAGCAAGCGAACAAAAAGTCAATAAAGTTTATGAATTTTCATATCTTCCAAAAATAATGGACCAAAAAAAAAAACAAATGTAGATTTTTTTTTGTTGATGTTTCGATAGTATCGATATGAACGAACAAAAATAAAATAAAGAACAATAGTGTTCTTTATTTTACTTAAAGATTTATTCATTCATTTCGAACAATCATAAAAAAAAAAGAAGAAATGAAACTATCTGACATGAATTTTCAACAAACAAAATTACTATCATCATCATTACAAGCAATAATAAGTATTTGTTTAGCTATACACTACATGGTAAATGATAATAATCATAGTATGCCAATAATATAAAATAAAAAAATAATTTTTTCTAAAAAAAACAGAAATGATTTAGAATTTTTCTTGCGTACAGGCTATTGTTGTTTTTTTTTGATGTCCTAACACCACGTACCAATAACACACGTGTAATAAATCATTTGAAGATCAATCTTTCAATCCCAAGAAAATTTTTGAATAAATTTTCGATTGATTCAAAATTTATAGACAGAGAAGGGGAAAAACGAAAGATAACGGCAACCATAATGGTAATGATAATGATTATGTTTTTGATGACGAACACTTTGAATTATTCAAAAGGTCCACCATACGAAAGCGGTGGTCATTTTGTTGTTTGTTTGCTTGCTTGCTTGATTTCTGTTTGGTTGTTTGTCAGTTTGTGAAGACACATCGATGATTGTTCCAGGTATATTCTCAAAGGTGGTCCATCATCATCTTCATATTATTAATATTAATAGTCGAGCGCTCAACGTTCTACAATCAATTTTCTTCAGTCGTGTTATTCAAAACGTTTGATCGTGATATTATTGAATAATTCTAAATATTTCTGACAAGTGAAAACACAATGCAGTGGTAATGGTGGAATAAGGCTGTCTTAAGCTTAAAATTTTTCGAATAATTTTTTTTTGATCAAACATTATTATACAAATTAAATTTATGCAATGATGATAACGCTAGATAACGTGCTCTTTTCTTTAAAGTAATTCATCAAAATTATTATTAATTAACCAGTAGTAGTAAATAGTAGTAATAGTAAAAAAACTTTGCTAATTGAATTTTCCATTTTTTCTTCATTTGAAAAAAAAAACAACACCAAACACACGAAACGAGTATAAAGTGAAAAAACTGTGTTCTTTTTTGGGTTAGTTTGGGGAAAAAAATATCACAGTTTTGTGTGCTGTTGGGAGATCAATGTCGAATAGACCGAAAAAAAATTGAGATATCACACCGACTATCAAACAAACACCAAGATTATCTCTCGATGAAGCTTTTCAATAAAGAAAAAAACTGGTCGCTTCTGAAAAACACCAAAACTAGGAAAAATCTTTTCAAATCAAATTAACAAGCAACCAAGCAACCAACCAGTCAACACTGAAAACTAATTTGATTGCCTTCACTGAATTGAGAATAGAATTTTTCAGTGTTTGTTTGTTTGGTTTTCAATGGCTTTAAAAAATTGTTAAATGATAAACGAAATGGTACACACACAAACTCTTCATAGAATAATGAAATGAAGGAAACATTGAAGCGTAAAATTCAACTGAAAAGCTCTGTGTGTGTGTGTGTGTTATAAATATTTATCATTGTTATACCAAGTTTGAAACAATAAACAGAACGAAGAAAAAAACGAATTTAATCAAAAAAACCAAGAGATGTTTGTTTTGTTTTGATGGCCAAGGATCGAGAGAAACGAAAAACTAAGAGAAGAAAAAAGAAAGATAATTATGGTAATGACGCCATTTCAAAGCACTGTCACACGACCAAAGAGTAAAAAACAATTCTCAATCAACCCTTTTTTTTCCATGTCACACTGCAAACATCAACGACAACCAACAGATTTTAATCAACAAACTGAGAGAATTGTATGTGAATTGTCAACTTGATGAATTTAACACCACAACAATATCGTGCGTGCGTGCGTGAATGTGTGTGGTACTTTAAATCAAAGGTAAACGGTTTACTTGTATTTTTTTTTTAATGGAAAAAAAACAGCAAAAACAACAATGTTAATGATGTCGACGACCAACAAACAAAACACCAAAACTCAATCAACCAAGTTCAGTTGACTTGACACAGAACACACACTCTGTGGAAACGAGTCAAACAGCTATTTTTTCAATTCGTTGGTTCTTTCGTTTTAAATGCTTCTATAATTGTATCATGCTCACTATCTATCTTGGTTTAGATAGATATATGGTGGGGTATCGATGAAACAAAAGAGAGATCGAAGAGAGAGAGATAATTGTCGAAAATTATCAAATTCTCAAATCCAGGTATTTTGTAATTTTTTAATCAATTACAACAGCCAAAATCCATTTTTTGCTTTAGTCGGTTGAAATTTGAGAAGTTTGAATTTGAGTTCAGTAATGCGAACACCACACCATTCACACAACACAGGTAAACGAACCAACAACAAAAAAAAAACACATAATAGCAATAATTATTTTCATTTCTTTCTAGAACAATGATCGAGAGAAAAAAAAGAAAACTTTTTTGTGTGTAATGCAATCTTCCCGAAAGAAAAAAAAAAAAAAAACTACAAAAAATCATCATTTTGCTACAGGTGAATTTTTGTTCGAGGCACATACCTGCCAGCTTGAATAATCAAAGCTTTTTTCTAAAAGTATTCTTGTTTTAGCCAGGTAAAACTCTCTCTCTCTGTACTCTCCTGTGTTGCTTGAAGACAAAAATAAATAAAAATCAACCATAATTAAATTCTAGAAAGTGTAATTTAGTGTTTTCTTCTTGAAAACACATTCCACCATTTTTCACTAGAAACAAGAGAAGGTAGGGAAAAGAAAAACTCCAGGTGAAAAACAACAAAAAAAAAATGAAGAATAATTGAAGACGACAATCAGGTAAGTTTTTTTTTTCTACCTATTTTACATTTTCCTTAAATTTCTTCTTGTTGATTGTTTTCATCAAATAGATGAATAAATGAAACAGAACAATAAAATGAAAATTTCCGTATAGAAAAAAATCTTTTAGGATTGAAGCTAGAGAAAAAGAAATCTTCGAACAACAACGATGGTTTGATTGACATGTGTGTAGAAGAAAAAAAAAAACGATACGATGATGATGATCTTTTTAATCAAGATTTTTGATAAAATATGAAGAGCAAATGTGTCTATGCTGTGCTATAGTGTCCAATTGACATCTTCACCACCATTATCACTGAAAGAAGTTTATTGAAAATGTGTTAATATCACACACCAGGCAGACACATTCAAATATTGACCATTCAAAACAAATCGACATAAATGTGTTGTTCTCTGTAGATTTATTGTTTCATTAAGAAACATTTAGCTGGCCTTCCACAATCCTACTTTTTCATCATCATCATCATCATGGTAATGATAAATGTAAATTCATCATCTTCGTTTTTGTCGTTGTCTTCGATCATTCGAATCAACACACACACACACACACACACAATCATCAAATAAGAATAAGAAAGCGTGTGTGTGTGTATGTATCATCATTACCATGATTGTGTGTACAAAAAAAAAAGATCCATTAAAACTACCACAAGGTCGAAGACGGACGATATTTGACATTGTCATTGTGTTTTCTTTCTTTCTTTCTTCCTTTCTGGCTTGCCCTTTCTGGTTTCCTCTGCTGACGAGAAGAGTGGTGAGAAAACAACAATAACATTATGGATATTCAAACAAACAAAAAACACACAACTTCTTTTTTAAAATATCGGACGCAATGAATGATAAACACGACCATTATTACAGAAAATTAAACTAACTGGACATTTATCTTTATTTTTCTTCTCGAGATTAGAAAGTCAAGACAGGACACAAACACACACTAAACATACAGAGATATTTAGCTTTGATGGAAAATTATGTGACATTCACATCAATGGAATAAACAGCAAGAAGAAAAATTTTTTTCACCAAGAAAAAAATAATAATATTGGTATTGGGAAAATGAATGAACAAAACAAAACAAATGGAAACTTTCCAATAAAATTGAATTCAAATATGATTTTTTAACAAACAAACAATAATATGATTGAAAAAAAAAGTGAAATGGAAAAAGAAAACCGAATTGAAGCAATCATTCTAAAATTTGAAACCATTTTAAAGAAGAAGAAAATTCAATGTCGCGCTAATGCCCGCAATCATCATAATCATCGTGAAAGGGAGAAAAGAAAACCTTCTTACTTTCAACAAGATTATTACAAAACTTTTATAATAAAAAAAAAAAAAACACTTTTTCTGTGAAGGTTTAAAACAATTTATGTATTTCAGAAAAACAAAAATTTAATTTTTTTGAACAGAGTTTATGAGGTTTGCATTCATTCATTGATAGAAAAAATGAATGAATATGACCTAAATTTTTTAGAGCAAGGTAACATGAACTTTGTTGAATACTATTTCAAGACAATTTAACACATTGAGATCAGAGAAAGAGTCGAGGTTTGAAGTTTGATCTGAAGAATTATAAAACATCGAAAAGTTTAGTTTCTAGTAAAAAAAAAATGTCATATGGACATAAAATCATCAGCATGTTAGAAAAGACAAAAACCAAAACTCGACACATCAAAAGATATTCCCCTCTATTGGCCAATAGTTTTTTCATTAAAAATGATGAAAGAGTTTTTTTTGTGGTAAATTAACATACATTTTGTAATGGAAAATTTTTTGGTTCCAAATTTGAGACTGGATGACTGTTGGAACCGAGGATGAAATCACAAATCAGATCATTGAATGATGACGTGACAACGATTAAAAATCGATCAAATTTTATGATCCATCAAACATCGACATTATTTTCCTCCTCCTTTTCATCATCATCATCGATTGAAACAAAAACTAAATTGATCTAAGAATGATCTAAAAAAAGAAATTCCAATCAAATTTGGTTTCGTTTTGTCTCCTATTTTTACGTCTTAAAACATAATCGACAAGGTATTCCATATACACCTCTCTCACCAATCAGCAAGATTAACCTAGTTTTTTTTTCGAGATTCTGTGCGTGCGTGGATCGATTGAACTGTCAAGCCAAAAATAAATCAATGTTTTGATGGCTTATTATCGAACGAAAAAAAAAGGATTTCCAAACCAAATGACACAATCATTTTCACTAGTCAAGACACAATGGATACGCTTCTTCTTTTCATCAATCGATGATTATGGTCAAAGGAACAGGAAATTTACGAAATTTACACGATGCAAAGCGAATAGAGATTAGAGAATCGTTTTGAGAGCAATCTTTATGGTGATGAATGGATGGTCTTATTTAGCCATCATCTCTTGCACACATGCACGCACGCACACATTGTTCTCCTCTCTGTAGGACAACAATCAGAAAATTTTGATGGTGGTTTAACAACAGCCAAAACGAACAACCAACCAACACATTATTTGAAACTAAAAGAACTTCTTGACTGTGATGAGAGATGATCGACCATCCAGGTATCAAAAAAAAAAAGAAAAGAAATCGATGTATCGAGCGAGTAAAATAATAATAATGATGATGGTCAATCAATTTTTTTTTCTCTTCCAAGAAAAAAAAATCGCCTTATTGATAAAAACATGATGGTTGATTTTCAGGTAGCCAATGAAAGGAGAAAAAAAAAGTGAAATGGCGAAAGTGAAATAACCATTAGGAGAACATGTTCGAGAGATTTGTTCTCGAACCATTGAATATGATGAGATGCTGATGATCGAACAACGAACAACAATGTTAATAATGATTGTTGACTACCGAATCACCATCCATTCAAAAAAAAAAAAAAAAATCTATCAGCTGATGAACAATTCTTAACGGGATTTTTTTAACCCGAATTGGTTGATCATTCGAGAGCGAATGATCAAATAGAAAAATCACCTTCACATTTGATACTTTTTCAGAGCGCTCTGAATCCTTCGAACATCTCTCGAAATGGTCAACAACAAAAAATTTTGAGAAAGATTTGTTGAAAACTTCCTTGAAAGTTTTGTTGTTGTTTTTTTTTTTTGGATAAGATCTTAAACAATTATCATCAAAAATAAATGAAACTTTTTTTTTTCTTGTAAGAAAAAAAACATGTTGTGACATCAACAAACACTTTCGAACCGAGAACGAAAAAAAGCAACAACCAAGGAAGTCGAATGAAATGAACAATCTAACACGTTGCCCTCGTGTGTTGTTCGTTTCTTTTTTTTTTCAACGCGTTCCATTATTATCATCATTATTATTGTGGCGTAACAAGCAACCAACCAACCAAACAACGACAATGCAATTTACAATAGAAATAAAACTAGATATTGTTATTGTTGTTGTTTCATTTTGAAAAAAAAACTTAATAACACCTTCGATAAATGGCACCTTCCATCATCATCATCTTCTAAAAAAAAATTTGACGCCCATTATTTGAAACAACATAATCTCCCTCGATCCTATCTGTCCTTTCGAATGTTTTTTTCGATCATTTTGTATCCTACCTACAACATCCTCTCCATAATCATCTCAACAACACCTAGAGGAAGCTTGGTGAGAATTTTTTTTGCTGAAAAGGCAAAAATCTTCAATCTAGGCTTTGAATGTCGGAGGTGTGATGCGGAGTTCAAATTTCTTCGAATAGATAATCTCATTACACACACACCCTACCCATAATAGAAGAGATTGCAATTGAGAGCAAACAAACAGAAAAACCGTCTCGAATCGATTTAGTAGGAATCAACTGTTTAGCGATTTCAAACTACTGGTTTTAGAGAAACACAACACAACTGCTTCTAACCAACCAACCTATACTAACAAGATGGAGAAGAAAATTGTGAAAACTAATTGAACAGAAAAAAATAGCTTGTTCACTGTTGAAATTGATTTTCG
Source organism: Octodonta nipae (assembly GCA_034190945.1). NCBI lineage: Eukaryota > Metazoa > Arthropoda > Insecta > Coleoptera > Chrysomelidae > Octodonta > Octodonta nipae. The sequence continues at coordinate 231,906 of JAVLUE010000010.1, read as the reverse complement.
ACTTTTACCTCGATCAAAGATCGAAACGATGAAACGACTACAATCTACGACAACCAGCTAATCTGGTCGAGAGATTTTGTGCAGTTTGAAATAATGAAATTGATGCTTCACGAACGAACAAACGAAAGCGACACACACAAAGCTCACGAAAAAATCAACAAATAATTCGAAAATGATTCGAGATGAAAAATACGAAAAAAAAAACCAAAACAAAACAGTGTGCTAACAAATCAGATCATCATCGACTTGGCGTTTTGTTCGGTTTTTCAATTAATTAGAAGATTAGATCTTGACTTGTTTTATCATTTTTTTCCCGCTTCTCCCAACATTGACGGTTGATGACGATAGTTTTCCACTTGTTGTGGATGTTCTTGGATTGTTGAAACAATCTAATCATTGTTATAATCATCTAGTGCCTAATCTATCTGAAGAACTAAATACCCGCGAATAGCATACAAAAACACATACCGACCAAAATAGTACAGACAGAAAATTCTCGAATCAACTTTCTAATCTAAATCTTCATCTTTATCAACTCTCTCTCTATCCTTGGTTAATCTGTGTGTTGATGTCTTTCAAGTCACGTGATTTTCTATCTCTCTCTCTCTCTCTCTTGCTGATGTTTGACACAATTTAGGTTCAGGGATTGGTTTGGCAAGAAGACACCACCCTTGTGTCGTGCGATTTGTCTGTTTAAAATTGAAAATTTTTGTAGCTAACCTAAAAAAAAAACACTAAATTAAGCAGAAAATCTGTGTGTTTGTGTGTGTCCAAGAGTGTTTTTGCGGGAAAGACTGGCATTAAATGACAAAGAACTTTTATCGCCTAAATGATGATGAATCATCATCATCAGTTTACAAACAAAACTAGATCTTGTTTTGTTAAAAAAAAACCCTTGACACAGAACATGATTGAAAATGACTTACTTTTGGTGTTCGATATGTTCCCGCACCACCACCACCCGTCGAATTGGACGTAGCAATTCCAGAGGCCGATGCGTCCAATGTTCCAGATTTCTTTCCAGCAACATTATTGGCAGCTGTTGATGGTGATGTTGTATTATTTTGTGATGATGATGTGGTCGTTGTTGGTTGATGAACATAATGCAATATGGTTTGATCGCATTTCACTTCCACCACGCATTTTGTCTTCAAATCAATCTCTGAAACAACAACAACAAGGAAAAATTTTATTAATTTCATCGATTCATCTATCAAATAATTCTATTATATTCTAATCATTATTCACTAATTCAATTATTCGGTTTTTTTTGCTCGGAAACAGAATCAAGAACATCTATCAAATGGGTTGATTGTGTTTGTCAACTACAATCCTGGCAACGGAAATTTTCTCTTGATAGCGAACGGGAGCCATGGTGGCACAATCAGAAAAAAAACCACTATTCCCATTCGGCTAATTATGATGATGATGCTTGTTTGATAAGAGAGTTGGCTTGTTTGTTTGGTTGACTGGCTGGCTGGTTTCTCTCGACATTTGAAACACAAAACATTAGAAACATTGAATTATTGCACGAAAACAGAACAATCCTCTCAACAATCAAACCCAACAAAATCAACACAAAACACATTTCCAACCAATATGTTGCCTGTCATTGTCATACACTGTTTCCTGTAAATTTTCTTAGAAATTTCCTTGAAACTTAAAGCAAAATAGATTTTGGATCGGCAATGAAAGATTCATCCAACTCCAAAATAGTTCCTAATTGAAAACTAAATTAAAGACAGTCAAGAATCTCATAAAAAAATCAGCCCATCGATGTTTATAAAAAAAAAAAAATCGATAATAAAACCATAACAAATCAAACAAATCATTGAAACCTCGCAAAAAAAAAAAAATTATTGATAAAACGCATGCGGCCTATGGTAACACCGTAATCAAAAAATAATACTAATCGGATTTATATTAGAAAGTAAAATACTAAAAATCTTTACTAACGAGAAACGATGAATTTGAAAAATAATTTTTATTACTATTTGGCCAAGGTTTTTCAAATTGTTTTTGAAACATACAACATCTAAATGCCTGTTGTTAGCCAATTGTGTTTGGTAAGTGAAGCGAACTAGGCTCGCTCACTCGCTAGCTAAACTAACATGAATGCCAAATTACAAAAAAAGTTTTTTTTCAAAAAAAAAAAAAAAACGTTAATAGAATTCCCCCACAAGTAAAAAACGGCAAAATCATTCAAGTCGAAACGATCATTGAACGATTTCATTTCAATCTGATATCTTTTCTCTCATTTGGTGAAACAATACTCAAACTCAAATAATAAATTGAAATTGATTTCACCATTCAATGAATCAGATTAGAATTCAACAAGTTTTCAGTGAAAAAAGTTGAATAATATTTTTCAGAAGTTTGATCTCTTCATAATTCATTTGGGTCTTCAAAAAATAAAGAGATGATCGGTGAAGAGATGAAATCAGAGATAATCTCTTAGTAAAATTTTAACTACCAAAAAAAACTTGTAATAAAAATTACAACCAGAGTTATCGACTATCTAACCCCGTATGATAATCTATCATCAAGCATACTCTTATGATACTTTTATAAAAAAGAAATAAGCCGATAATTACTGCATCAAATCGATTCCACTACATTTGATCGGCTCAGATTTGATTCGAACACACACCAAGAGCATAAAGGTTAATGCAGGTACAGGTGTGTTCTCTCTGTCATTCGAGAAATCTTAATTAGTATCATTTTCGAATATTTTTTCCAATAGTTTACCTGCCCTCATCAGCAAGCATTTTGCATGATCATCATGGCAGCAGTTTTTTTTTGGAATATATTGAATATTTTAATGGGCTCACACATTTACATCATTGAAGGATATCGTTCTGAATGATATCACTTGCCAATCACAATGTGTTTGTATAATAAAAAAAAACTGCTCAACAAGCTGTAATTTTGGTATTCATGCTACTATTCGAATGGTTATCATAAAATAATAATAATGTAAATCATTGCAAAGTAATCAAAAAAATAACTTTGTTTGAAAAATGATTCATTCGGTGGTGGTTCCAGAGTTAAATCATTTTTTTTATAAAATAAATTAAAAAAGGATTTGAAACTAACCTCGACGATTCAATGGCCTGACTCGGATGGCCACCTTAACTTTGTCCGTGGTGGTCGACGATTCGGTCGGCATTTTTGAACGAATCAATCCTTCGATCGAGAATTCATGAATGAATGACACACTGATGCAAAAAGTAAACACTTCCCAAAATTGATTTGTGATTAGTGTGAGTGTGTCAAAGTTCAAACAACAACAGCAAGTTCAACAAACATAGTTGGATCGTTTTCATTGTTTTGTAGAGCTATGAAGAAGAAGGGTGGCTTGCAAGGATGAGAAACGTTTGAAAGTTTCGAGCAGAACTAATGAATAAAAGACATCATTATTATTATTATTTTCACTCATAAAGAATCAACTAGAATGATGATGATTGTATGAAGAAAAGAGATGATAATAATAAATGAATTGGATGGATGGAGTTCATGATCAATCATCCATATTTTAGTTGTTGCTATTTTTTTATATATCGTGTAAACCAAGAATGATGAAATGAATGAATGAAATGGATGGTTGTTGTTGTTCAATCGTTCAAACACTGAAATGAAAATGAAAGATCTTTCCTGATGATGAAACCAACAACGAATGAAGTCACCAAGTTTTTAACTTCTTGCAATTCAACAAAAATCAGACAATGGTATGAACACACAGACAGTGCAATAATAACAAACAGTATTTGTTGGCAAATCTTTGAACAACAGTTTTTTTTCCAAAGGAAAGAAAAATAGATATCCAAATGATGATCACAACAGTTCAACAAATGATTTTGTAGGCGGCTCAAAACGAAAAAAACGATACAAATTCAACAATTGAAATTGTAACAACAATTCAACAATAATGATAATGTTGTCGAATGTGTCTGTATATGTTTCCTTATTGTGTTGATCAAGAAACAGATGATCCAACAAAAAGTTCAACAAAACTGATAACAGTAAAACTTCAATCAAAATATAAATTGGCCAAATAAATCAATAGCCTCGATGAGGATGACGACGAGAAGCAGCTAGTTAAGCCGTAGTTAAACAGCCGATTGTATTTAGAATACGCTGTCTTCGTGGTGGCCAAACACATGTGTTTCGTTGAAATGGAAATAAACTGTTGTTTGTGCTGTTGTCTCTCGACTTTGACAATGAAGTTTCGATTTTTTTTTCAAGAAGAAAATCTTGTTCTCGTTGGTTGAATGGGCGAATGAGTGAGTGTCTATCTGGTGTGTAGTGACTGATCAAACTGGCATCAATGCAGATTGTTGACTACAACATACACCATTACTCCAAACACACACGCCACGATAAAGATGGATGATGATTTGGATGATTCCAACTCTTTCTCTCTTCTGTTTTCTCCTTTTCAACAACAATGATGACGAGATAGTCCGTGTGTGTGTAGTTTATTCCCAATGGATACTGCTAGTAAAATAAAAAGAGTCAATGATGGTGGTTGAAAAACAAAATCGAGATAATAATAAAAATGAAATAAAATAAAATAAAAATGGAAAAAAGAACTTACGCCAATGTGTTATACATGTATGGTGTGTATGGGGAAAAGTTTTTTTTCTTGATATGACTTTGGAAAACTTGGGAGCCAACAAACTAAAGTAGTGGCAACAATCCACTCAGCCAGCCAACCCCAAAGACGCCACAAAAAAAAAAAAAATAAAAGAGACTTCTATTTTTTTTCTTGCTGTTGGCTTTTGGTTGGACACTTTTTCGTCTAGTTTCTTTCCATTCCAGGTTGCTTGTCATCTTTTTGTTGCCATATCGAAATGATGATAATCATCCTGATCACCATCGTCATGATGATCATGATTAAAACTAAACCAAACTAGAAAAAACAGAATCAAAAATGATAGAAAAAATAATAAAGACAAATACGCAGGTAGAAGAAAAAACAATACGACACAGGTGGTTGTTTTTTTTTGGGGGAGTCCAAAAGAGGAAGGGGATAAAATATAACAATCACCGAAAAAAAAAAAACGAACAAACAGGTTGCCTTGGTTATTGTTCTTTCTCAAGCTAGGTGGCGTTCATCTCATCAATTTTCAGCGTTTGTCAGCATTCTCTAGTGTTTAAAATTTGTACTAATAATTGAATTTTTTTTTCTTGAAAAATAGGAGATTAAAAACAGTGAGGATTTAAAATTTCCAAAAAGATTTCAATTAAAAAGTTGCATAAATCATCATTTGAGGCAAATATTTTTCTCAATAAAAATTTGAGAAATTATAATGATGGAAAAATTAATTCCATAATTAAAAAAAAAAACTAATAACCAATAAAATGAGGATTAATATTTCGGCCAATAAAAATGTCAATCTAATAACTGAAGTGAATGAATGAGAACAATGTTTCCAATCAGGATAAAAACTCTCGAAAATAGCTTCAGGCCATTTTGGGTTGTTTTGAAGCGGATTTTTTTTATTACCATTAGCCGTTCATCATATTATTTTATTACTTCAGTACAAAAAGCTTATCGTTTGAGTTTGTGTCTCAAATTTCGATAAATTTATCAGAAAAATATGGCGCGATAAAACTTTCGAGTTGGATCAGTTTTTTGACATTAGTAGTATTAGTACAGGTTTGAGGTTTTCGAGGCTAAGACAACACAGCAAAATAAAATGAATTAATCCGATCAATAGATCAGAGTTTTCGAAATCTATTGGACAGTGATGAAAAGATGATTTGCGTGTTAATATTTTTTGAATCACGATTTGAGTTTAGAAACTAGCAAACTAAATATTCCGATCAAGTCAGCAAAAATTTCCTTTTTTGAATCATTAAATCAACGTTTTATTTTGGAAGTTTTTGAGAAACGTAGAGAGACTTCGGGTTTTCTCCGGTTTTTATTCTAAATAAATAAATAGAAAATATAACATTTCTGTTCTTCATCTTGAAGTTATTTTTAAAAGAAAAAAAAACAAATTGGAAAATAAGCAGCATAACAGAAAAAAGTTTTCCTCATGATGCGACTAGAGTTTTCTCAAAAAACAAGAATTAAGATTTGCCTCACCGCGATAATCATATTGAATAGTGGAAGTTTTGCTTGAAAAAAAAGCAATTAGAAAAACTGATCAAATCATAGTTGAGATTTAAATTTTTGAAAAGTTTTGCGATAAAAAAATTTAAAATTTTTCATAGATGATGATTTGAACTGATGGAACCTGTTGAAATGGAAGTGCTTGGTGCAGATTTCTGAACTTGTTTGGTAGCTGCATCTTTCAGAGTAGACAGAGTTTTTGAGAACCACGTTGATTGCATAGCTGCCTCGTCGTGTTTAATGCGCAACTCGTTTAATTCAAGATTGGAGGTGTGTAATTTACCTGCCAATTGCTTTAATTTTTGCAAGAGAAAAAAAATTCAACAGTAATTAATAACTTGGTAGAGAAAAACAAACCTGATTTCGATCTTCGGCTTCAGCTAATGCCACTTTGGTTTTAATAAGTTCTGCCTCAAGATCGCCTATTTTATCTAACAATACTGACTTTTCTTTGGATTCTTGGGTTTGATTTTCGTTTGAGTTCTTTGATGAATCCAAAGAATTTTTCGAATCAAGTTGTCGTTTTTGTTGGTCCCCAATTTGACTTAAAACTTCTTCGAAACATTTGGCACAAGATGAACAAGATTTCAATTTTTCTCGAAAGTTTTCGATTAGCTCTTGTGAATTAAGTTTCTCGTTTTCAAATTTGTCTTGATAATTTTTGCAAATTTTTTTATACTCTTCAATAATCTTTCGTTGACTTCGTTCTTCGGCTTCGTATTTTTCTATTTCTTTACGGCACATGTCCTAAAAATATTTCAAAAACATTCAAGTCAAACAGAGAAAAATGTTTTAGCATTAAAAAACCTTTAAATTTTTCATCTCTTCCACTAGCTGTTTTTTCTCGTCTTCAAAATCAACAAGCTGAGTTCGAGCTTGTAACAGAAGAGTGTTCAAATGCTCAGCTTTATCTTCAGCTCGATCCAATTCATCCATCAATTTGATTTTGGAATTGCAAGTGGTTAATAATTCTTGAGAAAGATCATCATTTTCTTGTTCTAAACGAATGGAAGTTTGCATCAATCTCTTGTTCTCTTGTTCCAATGATTCAAGAGGGTTCAATTTTTTTCTGTTATCTTCTTGCCATATACGATACTCTTTTTCGTATTTTTTGCTTTTCTAATTCAAAGAAAAAAAAATTAATAGATGCATAATTTTTGATTCAATTTAACTTTAACGTTGAATTTGATGGCTGTCTGAATCAAATGCCTGACATTTTCATCGCTTCGATATTTTTTTGGCAACGAAATTCGAAAATATTTCATAATTCCTTCGAAATCTAAGGCCAACAAATCGTTTTTAGATAACTTCAACAAAGCTAAAGCGACTTGCAACAGAACATCCGTTTGGTCCAGAAGAAACAAATCAATAATGTAAAAAACGACATTCAAAGGAAACTTGGTGGTATATAATGTCAAAAACCATTGTGAAGCGTACATGTGCGTTTCAATGTTAAGATCGAGAAAGTGTAAATATAATTCTGGTAAATGATCGTCTAGCAATCGTTCTAATTGATAAAATTTACAGTGCAACTCTTCCAAGCCACTTTTAAATAAGGTGCGTAATCCATAACTATGCATGATTTGAATCAATACTCCGAATGCTTGCTCCTCTGGTAAATTCAATAATAAAGCCGCAACAAGAAATGATAAACCTTGACAATAACCGATTTCCACGTCAAAATTTGAATATGCTTTGCACACACGGAAAAGAGCTTCTTGCTCTGGAGAGCCAGATTCACGAAATTTTTCATGAGCTGTAAAGGTTCGAGATATATCTCGGTTTATAATAGCTTCGAATTTTGATTCTTGTGCAACAAGAGATTTGTATTTTTGCATAATGTTAGCTTCATTTTCGTAGGAACGTGATAAGAGTTGCCAGACTTCTGGTCTCAACGCTTGAGGTATGCCTCGTCTTACCATTGAAGGCAACTTGCTGGGCCTAGTTTGAAGATTAGCGTTCCATTTTTCCATGATTTCACTCCAAGCTCGAAGTTGGTCCTGAGAAAACTCTTTTGAAACAAGACCTGTGCCACTAGGTAAGGGCTCATCATCGTCTTCTTCTTCAATAGTTGGTTCAGATGCAGTAGGTGTTTCTGCAGCAGAAGAATCTACCATTTTGTTACGATTGAGCTGCAATGATAGACGCTGTTTTTGCAGTGCGATTTGTGATGAAGAAAGACAAGAAACAATTTCATATTTATTTTTTTCTGAATTGATTTGCGAAACAATCAAATTGAAACTTTCGTGAAAGTTTTTTGTTTTTGAAGATGTCAAACTATGCCAAAACTCTTTGGTAGTTGATGCACCCATCATAGAACTCGAATTCGAAGCTGCCATTATTTTAGCTTTGGTTTCAAAAACAAATCGTATCGGTTGATCAATATTTTCCATCACTAAATCTAATGCTATGGTAAAATAAACTCGGTTATCACGGGGTGTCTCCATGTTCAAATAATCGAAATTCACTTCCGAAGGAATCCAACTGGCCACAATTTTCCATTGTTGAGCATTATGATTTGGTGAATTATTCTGATGATTGATATCGTTATGATAGTTTAATACTTTAGATGAACTCAACGAACTAAGGCCGATAGCCACCATGTTGTCCGAAACAATGTTTCGACCTTATAAAAAATAAACTTTGAATTAGAACTTAAAAGTTTTTAAGCACACCTGGTGAAATCAACATGCCAAAACATCGTTCAACTTTGATCAAAGGATGATTAAAATAAGTTAAATCTTGTTGCAAAGCGATTATGATTTTTTTTTGAAGATTGGTTCGCAATCTAAAACTTTCCTTTTCCCGAGGACAAGATTGCCATCGACCTTCCGAAATTTCTTCTTGAATTTCCAACTCAGCGTTTAGCACAACTTTGAATTCATTAGTTTTGTTATTGCTTGATGGAACCGATTCTTTTGGAGACGTAAAATTAGAAAATGGAGAAGATAATATAGGAGATTCTTTTTCCAAGCCATGAAGTTTTCGAAAAACATCCAACACTTGGGTAATGGCAGAAGGTGACTCAAATTGAAGTATCAAACACTTTTGATAACGAATCGATGTTGAAATATTTAGAGAAGATTCTGAAAAAATTGTGGTAAGTGCCAAGCATCTTTCAATTGGCGTATTTAACTGTCCACGATACAAAAACAACTGATTAACGACAATCTTGATTGGTTCTGATAGCCATTTACGAACAATTTCTTCACCAGAATTTTGAACTTCTGAACATTGCGATTCACCAAAAAATTCTGGATTAGTTAACCTAATCCAATCATTGAACTTGTCTTCACCATTCTTCGAATCAAATTCAACCTTGATTTCAACCGGCTCTTCAATCGTCTTTGGAATAGACAAAGTCGTTTGATTGGATTTTATTTTTAAGCATTTCGATTCACTCAAATCATCACCGTTCACCAGATTTAGATTATCACTAGAATTGTCACTATGGTCGCCAGCGGAATCGATATTCAACGATTTTGAACGACGTCGATGCAACTCAGATATGGCGTTTTGCACCATACTTTCGAATCCTTTGCGTTCATTTTTCAATAAACGAACGCCCAACAATTCGAGCGAACAACTTTCAAACAAGTAATCTTTTGTTTCGACAATCATATTTCTATAAAAAAAAATTGACAACTTCAAGATAAACCATACATAAAATATAAGGGTGTTTTTTTTATTTCTATTATTGCACAACAAACATACCACTAGTCAATTTGAAGGGAAAAAATCAACAGTGCGATTTCAATTTGCAACCAACTGTGAAAATCATCACAACGAATAAAAGTTTTCGAAATGGCACTTGAGAGAAATCTCCTAAAACAAAGATGTTTAAATAAAATAAAATTGATTTATTTTTTAAATAATACCCGGTGAAACGTTTGGCTGAAAATAATCGTTTTCAGCTTGATTCCAGTAGCTAGATTGAAAAAATTCGATTATTGTATATTGTCGATTCTTCGAGCGATGATTTAGTCATTCAAATTTCATTAGGAAAAAAGAGACAAATTGAAAAGTTTCTCTTCTTATTTTATTCTTTTTACCAACTCATCATCATATTAATCATTAAATTCATCATCACCGTCGTCTCCAATACATTGAAGAGAATTATTGTATTGTTGAAATCGATGCCGTAATATTAATAACATAAACGCACACAATCGACACCGCCTAAAATTAAACAGAAAAAAATTAGCAAAACTGTGAAAGAAATGATGCCCAAACTTGTAAAAAAACTGAAATTTATCAATCTTGATTTTTTGATCTAGTTTTAGAACAATAAATAATCGACCGTTGTTATGTTTCCATGTTTGTTTTGGATTACTATCAGTTATATGTACATTGAATCGATAGCAGCAGATAAACAAATACCAATTCAATTGATGTGCTGTGTTGTTTCGGAAAAAAGACATCTACTACTTCTTACTGTACATCAAACCATCAATACAAGCAAACTAAAAAAACTGCTACTGTTGATTTACGACGACAACAACAAAAACCACATCTCTCTAAAGTAGAAATAGAAGAAAAACACATGTGTTTGATGCAATCAAATCGAAACCGAAATTTTGTATTACGTTAAGATATTTTATCAAAAAAAAACAAAGTTTTCAATTTTTTAAGATGGCCACTCAAAAAAATCAGAAACCTGGAAGTGGTCGTTTGGTGACTATTGCCAAAAATGTCTACAATGATCCGTTCATGTGGTAAGCGCGGTTTATTGAAAAAAGTTTTTTTATGATTTTTTTTTGTTTCAAATTCAAAGGAATCTAGTCAAGAGTTGGGCTTTTTTCGCTGGTGGAATTTTTATTGCCCGTGAAGTTTTTGATTTCGATCCGTCTGTTGCTTCAGGACCAATGTCTTGAATTTTTTTTTTTTTTTAAAATTTTCTGTAAATTCTGCTTTTTTTTGTTCTATTAAATTCATAATCAAATTTAAAGTTTTTTTCAATTAAAATTTAAAATCAGATTTTTTTCAAAGCGAGTGATGAATTATCTAAAGTTTATCAATTTGAAAACCTATTTCTATGAAACACTATTTGTGGGTTTTTTAAATCAGAAATATTGAGAAAACTGAAATTTATCTAAATTGAAATTTCAATTTTTTAAGAGATTTTTAAATCGAAAATTTGTATTGATTTTATGCGAAATTTCCGTATAAAAATCTCCGTTCTACAAGCTTCGAAATAGCATGCGTTTTGCACATTCACAGAACATGTGATTCTGTTGTTGATTCAGAGTTTTTTTTTTGAATAGATTTGGTTTCATCAAAAAGTTTAGGCATCCTCATTTTTCTTTGATGTATTTTGATTAATCAACAATACAGAATGTCTCGTTTGGGGATCGTCAAACGCTTGTGGTTTTCACAAAGAAAGCATCATGTGAGGCTGTTTAAAAGTTTTTTGGTAAATTTGAATCCACCAAATCTGTTTAGCCACACCATTTTTGAAACCAGTAATAAATTTTCAAGTTTTGGAAACAAATATTTAAGTCCTTCAAGTGATCTCAACAAGTTTACTTCAAGAACCCATACTTGTGGCCAAGTGAATGATAGCCTTCTTGGTCAGCAAGTTGAACTTTGTGGATGGCTTGAATTCCAACGTTTAGGCAAATTTTTGGTTTTACGTGACAGTTATGGCAAAGTTCAAGTATTGATCAAACACAAATCGATGCAAAATTTTGTCAAAACTATAAATTTAGAGTCAGTTGTTCGAATTCGTGGTCGTGTCGAAAAGCGTCCAGAAAAAGATATCAACATGAAATTGCCTAACGGTAACATTGAAGTTGTTGTAGAAGATGAGTTGACATTATTAAATTCTGCCAAAGCAACAATGTCATTTTTGCCACGTGATTTCGAAAATGTCAACGAAGTTGTAAGGCTCGAACATCGATATATCGATTTACGCCGTCCTCAAATGATTAAAAATTTACGTATTCGATCCAAATTATTAATGAATTTTCGCAACTTTCTAGTCGATCGTTATGGTTTTGTAGAAATTGAAACACCAACTCTCTTCAAAGTCACTCCGGGTGGTGCTCAAGAGTTTGTAGTTCCTACTCGGTTTCCTGGACAGTTTTATAGTTTAGTACAAAGTCCTCAACAATTCAAACAACTATTGATGGTTGGAGGTATGGATAGATATTTCCAAGTGGCAAGATGCTATCGAGACGAAGGAACTAAAGCTAATCGACAACCAGAGTTTACTCAACTAGATTTAGAAATGTCATTTACTTCTAAAAACCAAGTGATGGAATTGGTTGAATCTTGTTTGATCGAATGCTGGCCATTATCGGAAGAACGCTCAAAAATTACTGCTCCTTTTATGCGCATCGATTATGATCAAGCAATGCGTCAATATGGTTGTGACAAACCGGATTTAAGAACTTTGAAAATGAAAATCTTGGAGAGAAAATCATTAAACAATGAAAATTCAAAGTTTTATATGATAGTTGTACCTGAGGACTACGATCAAACGTTTGCAATCAAAGAATTGATCAATGATCATGAACAATTGGAGGTGTTGACCAATACTCTCCATTTCAAAGGGATTTTGAAACATTTCAAATATTCTTCTCTTTCATTTCAAGATGATTTAAATTCAGAGTTTTTAGAAATTTTAAAAAACGAAAATGACTTCAAACCTAACGATTTTATTTGGATGGCTATTGATGGTGAAGACGAGAATGCGTGCCGTCGAATTTTGAGTCGAATCAGAGCACTCTGTATTGAATTGATTGAAAACGAAAAAGTGCGCATTGGTTCTGAACGAAAATTATCATTTTTGTGGGTCGAAAATTTTCCACTATTTGAATGGAATGATGCGATTCAGCAATATCAATCTTCGCACCATCCCTTTACTGCACCAAGTGATCAACATCAAGCAACAACATTGAAAAGTATTGATCCTTCCGAAATGGTTGGTCAATCATTTGATTTGGTTATCAATGGAAGTGAAGTGGGTGGTGGATCGATTCGTATTGCCGATGCTGAGTTTCAACGATACGTTCTTGAAAATATTCTGAAATGTCAAAACCAAACAACGATGGATTATTTTTTAGAAGCATTGCAATGTGGTGCACCACCGCATGGAGGTTTTGCTATTGGTATAGACAGATTATTGATCATCATTTGTCAAGAGAAATCAATTCGTCAAGTGATTGCTTTTCCCAAATCGGCGCAAGGAAAAGACTTGATGTCGGGAGCTCCCACCATTCTCGATCAACAAACAAAACAATTATACAATCTAGAAGATTGATAAATTATTTTTAAAAGATGCATCTTTAAATAAGATTGGTTTCAAATAAATTCTGATCGGTGTTTCACGTAAAAAAATTCCGATTTGGCTAAGGATTTTTTTTTTGAAGCCTCTTTTCTAAAATAAAACATCAAACTAAATTAATAGTTTATGGGGATTATCAATAAGTAACTTACCAATCAATTGGTTCAGAGAAAAATCTGATTTTTCAAATTATTTTGTTTTCAAACAGATCAATACCAGATTTAACTTTTCAACAAGGTTAGATAAAGTAAATAAATTTTTTAAAATTATCTTTTTTTGATCAAATTGATCGTTCTAGATTAATAATCGGTGCCACTTGAAAAAAAAGTTATAAAATAGAATTGCTCATTTTGCTTTAAAAAAATCTCAAAAAAAAAAAAAAAACTTACTACATTCAAAGATGACTTTGGCACGTCACCAATTATTCGTATGGCTGTTTTTGGGTTGTTTAAATCTATTCAACGGACAAAGAGATAACTTCCATGATCGTCTTGATTGTTTGTTGACTGGTCAGTAGAGATTGATTTTGGGAATTTGTTTCATTTTGTTTTTTCCCATCATCTAAACAGAAGACCAAATCTATGAAAGCGATTGTAGTAGAAGATCTTGTATATGGTCTCCAAGTAGTGAAATACAAGGGATTCCTTATTGCTATTTACAGCGAGATTTGGTAGGATACAATCTGCTAGAATCTTCTAAGAAAACAACAGCCAATGGCTTGGAAAGTGTTTTGACACTGAAACCATCGGCTCAAAAATCAATAAAATTTCAACAATTGTCGGAAATTAAACTATCGGTAACATATTTGAGCGATCATATTGTTCAATTTAGAATCTTTGATCCTGTTAACAAACGTTACGAAGTACCAATTCCAATAAATTTGAACCAACCAAAACCGACCAACAGTCGCAATTACGATGTTTCAATTCAAAAAGATTTCAATTTTACCATCACCAGAAAAGATAATCATCATAAAATGTAGGTTCTTTTTTTTTAGATAAATTAATTTCCAATTTTTTTTTGTTTCGGTTGAAAAAAGAATTGACACATCGATTGGTGGATTACTCTACGGAGAAGATTTTATTCAATTCGCCACCTATCTGCAAACCAAAGATATTTACGGTTTTGGAGAAAACTATCATACTAGCTATCGACTTGATAATAAATATCGAACTTACCCGTTGTTTGCCAGAGATCGACATGTTGGTGATGTCAGTTCTGAGAGTTGTTTTCATTCAAATCCAGTTTAAAATTTTTCTAATACGCAGCCAAACGGTAACAATTATGGCGTTCATCCGTTCTTCATGGGCGTCGATGCGGACGGAAAATCGTTTGGAGTTTTTTTGCTGAACAGCAACGCTCAATCGGTCACTTTGTTGCCATCACCGGGAGTTTCTTGGAAAACCACTGGTGGAATTTTAGACTTTTTTGTTTTTATTGGCGAAAACCCAGAACATGTTGTTCAACTTTACACTTCGCTTATTGGTCGACCAACAATGCCACCATTTTGGGGCTTAGGTTTTCAACTTTGTCGATTCGGTTATGGAAGTTTGGATCATGTCAAAGAAGTAATGGATCGAAATTTGAAACATCAAGTTCCATTGGATGTTCAATATTTGGATATTGATTACATGGACGAATATCGAGATTTTACATTTAACCAGAAAAAATTCCCCAAACTCGGTGAATTCATCAATAAAACGAAGCACCAGCATAATCTTCATTGGACATTGATTCTTGATCCAGCTATTCAAGCCGATCATCCAGGATATTTACCTTTTGAAGAAGGCTACAAGAACAATGTTTTTGTTAAATGGCCCAAAAACTATATTCCATTAAAACATCCGTCTAATGTACCTTTGGACAAGAACGTTCTCTATGGTAAAGTTTGGCCCAAAGGTCCAGTAGCTTTTCCTGATTTTCTAAAAAACGTCACTCAAAAATGGTGGGTCGACATGATCAAACATCTTCATCAACAATTACCGTTCGATGCTCTTTGGATTGTGAGAAAACTCTTGAAGATTAATGTAAATTTTTCATTAAAAAAGTTTTTTTCTTCATTGTAGGATATGAACGAACCGGCTAATTTCGACATTCACTATCTCGAATGTCCTCAGGACAAGTATTCATGGAAACACGGTACTTGAGAATTTTAAAACTTGAGATAATTTTTTTCATTTAGTATCGCAAAACTTTCCCGATAAACTTAATTCAAAGACAATTTGCATGAATGCCGTTCAAGGGAATCATGACCAATACCGGCATTATGACGTTCACAGTCTGTATGGATGGAGTGAAAGCATTCCCACTCAAAGGTTCGAATAGCAAGATTTTCTAGAAAAAATGTTTTACAATTTCTTTTTAGAGGTGTTCATGAAGCTACCGGAAAACGTGGATTTGTCGTTTCTCGATCTACTTTTCCATCATCGGCCAGATATGCAGCTCATTGGCTTGGAGACAATGATTCGATTTGGGAACATCTACGTCAATCTATAATCGGATTATTAGAATTCAGTTTGTTTGGTTTTAGTTTTATCGGTCCTGACATTTGTGGTTTCAGCCGAGACACCAATGCTGAATTATGTCGTCGTTGGCTTCAGCTTGGTGCTTTTTATCCGTTCAGTCGTTCACATAATGATCTTGCTCGAATCGATCAAGATCCCGGTGTTTGGGCTGAAAAAGGTCATCCAGAAGTAACCAAGTCGGCAGTGATGGCTCTTCAAACTCGTTATAAATTTTTGCATTATTTGTACACTGGTTTCTTCCGATCTTCAGTTTTTGGTGACACTCTGGCTCGACCTGTACTTCATGAGTTTCCATTAGATTTGAAGGCCCGCACACTGAATGAGCAGTTCATGTTAGGTCGATCAATAATGGTCACTCCTTTTCTGTATCCTAATCAAGCTAGCTTGAAAGCTTACTTGCCTAGCACGAGGAATTGGTTCAAATTGAATGGTGTATTTGTTGAAAAAATCTCGCTAGATCAGCAAACCAATCAAACTGAGCTGAAAGATATTGATTCAGATAGACCGATTTTTCTGAGCGGTGGTTCTGTTTTACCAGTTGTTGAAAAACTACCAATACCATTGAATACAGTCTCATTGCGCAAAGTTCCGATTGAATTGTGGGTTCTACCGAATAATGGTGTTGCCCATGGAGATTTGTTCTTCGATGATGGTGAATCAATCGATACGATCACCAATCATCATTACAATTATTACAAATTTCATTTCAAAAACTGCCAATTGAACATCACTGTTGAAAAGAATGATTATGTTCAACTTGAACCATTGGTAATCGATGGAATTCGTATCCCGTTAACCGAATTGAAAAATCCTATTTCAAGCGATGATGTGAGGATCAAATCTGCTGGTCACAGTAATTGGAAAGCTACTGTTGTTGCTCAGAATGGTCACATTCATTTGCAAATCAATGGTCAAATCAGTTTGACAGAGCCGGCACAGATCCGTTCTGGTGTTACGCTTTCAATAACCAATAAATCAAACAATTGTTTTATCCAATAAGCTTTATATTCAAAGGAAGTTTTTCAACATTAATTTAAGAATTTGATTAAAATTAAAATAACGGAGATTAATTCAAATTTAAAAAGTTTGATTCTTTGGTTGGTCGTTTTGAATTTGTGTGACATCCATTCTTGTCAACGATAAATTGCTTTCTGTTTGATAAAAAGAATTTGAAGAACCATCAATCGAATTTCTACCATGGTTGTCTAAAATTAAAGCTTTCAATGATTCGACTTGAGTTTTCAATTTTTCACATTCATCTTGTTTGGCTTTCAATAGATGTTGGGCTCTTGATTTGGCTTCTAAAGCATTAAACAGCATCTGTTTTGAGCGTTGCTCAAATTTTTGCCTTTCGTCGATCATTTGGAAAAATTTGCACTTCAAAATCGATAACTTTTTTGGTTGATCAATTTTATCGTCAGCAATCGAACAAATCTCTAGTTTTGATTGCAGCGATTGAATTTTTCCCAACAGTCGATCTTCATTGATAGTGGTTTGACCAGTTTTTCGGAACGATTCAAGAATTTTATCAATTTTCCCTTTCATTGAATCGATTCGATTTTCGTAGCTTTGTTGAATAACAGAAAATTTGTTTAAAAATTGTAAGATTTTTTTTAAATCACTAAAATCTCGAAAAAAACGACCATCATCGTTGTTGTTGTTATCTTGGTTTTGAAATAACAGTTCTATAGGGTGAAAATTAATATTCGAATTAAACAGTTGTATTTGACCGATCAAGCAACGATGTTTAGTGTTTTTGTACCAAGTTTTAACACCAAACTGAACACAATCTCCGTTAAACAAACGTTTTGGTGCTGAAGTTTCAAAAGCTCCACTAATTCGATGCTCATTCACAAAGGTTCCATTCGAGCTGCCAATGTCTTGAAGCCAAAAATCATTGTTCTGGTACCAGATCATGGCATGTCTTTTCGACATCACACGACAATCGAACCAAATAAAATCTAGAGAGGTTTCATTTTCAGGATGGCAGACCATTAAATTTGATGACGACGACATCATTCTACCGATTTGTATGGGCTTTTTCACATTGATTAACCGCATCGTAAAATGATGCGAGCCTTTCATTGGTTTGAAAATTATAAACGGTTCTTCATTGGTCATCGGTAAGTTCATCTCATTAGATGAATTCTTCATTTTGAATGATTTTGAAAAACTCGCCACTATTAAAGACAAAGAGAAAGTAGAAGCCATTCTTTTTCTATGACAAAACGCATCGTTTTTATGTGCATGATAATCGATACACTTCGATACATCGATATTGAAAAGAGATAAACTCGCAAGATGAACTCTAGTCCGATGGATCAGTAATGGCCAATTCACTTTTTTCTTTTTGGTATATAAAATGTTCGGTGTTTGCAGCTTTCAAGAGACAGTTCCGAAGAAAAATAAAATGTCTACAAACATCCCATTACAACGTGATTCCATTTTCAAGAAATGGATTCAACTTCAAATACGGTTAATAGTTTTTTTCATTTTCTTTATGGTGCTTTTTTATTATTTGAGATTGACCTACCGTCATTCATGGACCAGTTCCTATACTTTCATTTTCATAAATGGCTCCAAATCACCTGAAATCACTTATCCTGACGAAGAAATGAGAACTTCGCAAGCTGGCGATGAAACTCCATTGATTTCTTTACCATTAAAATACGCAAAAAATATCAGAGCAATTCGTTCGCGACATTTCTCTCATCGAGATTTAGTAGTTAATTTGCCCGGTACTGAACAAATAGAAATCAACTTTCGTCACTATTCCGGTTATTTGAAAGCTTCAAAAGAAACCTACTTACATTATTGGTTTTTCGAGAGTCAACAAAATCCTAGTGAAGATCCGCTTGTTCTGTGGCTCAACGGCGGACCTGGATGTAGCTCCATCATGGGAGCGTTAGACGAGAATGGACCTTTTAAATTGAATACCGATAGATTCTCGAATCAGCTAGAGTTAAACCCATTCTCTTGGAACAAACGAGCCAATCTCTTGTTTTTGGAATCTCCTGCAGGTGTTGGATTTTCATTCAACTTACCACAAAACTACGCAACCAATGACAATGAAACAGCAAACAATAATTTTCTGGCATTGAAAAGTTTTTTCCGTGAATTCCCTAGATTTTTGAAGAATGATTTCTACGTTGCTGGTGAAAGTTATGCTGGTGTTTACATTCCAACTTTGGCCGTTTTGCTAGTCGATTCGGAATTTCCCAAGCAATTCAAAGGTTTTGCCATTGGGAATGGTTTGTTAGATTCTGAGCTCAACACCAAGTCTATGCCACTCTATTTCTATACTCATGGCCTGATCGATGATCAAAAATTCAATTTGTTTGTCATGGAATGTTGCTCTAGTAATGAAACCTATGAACAATGCGATATCAAGAAATCTTCATTATCTTCACGCCGATGTGTCGAAGCGTTTGATAATGCCATCAACGTCAACTTCACCGGTCTCAATCCCTACAACATTCATGCTGAATGTAAGTCCGGTTTTGAACAAACCGATTGCCTTGATTCTGGACCATTGGAGTGGTACTTGAATCAAGAATCAGTAAAACAAGCCATGCATGTACCAAGCGGTTTCAAATGGAGAGAATGCAACCGTATCGTGAATTCAAAATATACATCGGAAATGTTTTTTGGTGGTAATGTTCGCCATCAAATCGAATATATCCTTCAACATCAACGCGACATCAAAATTTTGATTTACAGTGGTGACCTGGATTCGGTTTGCAACTTTTTGGGAAACGAATGGTTTGTCAAAAGTCTCCATCAAAAGCTCGCCATCGATCACAAGCATTGGCACTATAGTTCCGGGACTAAAGTCGGTGGTTATATCAAACAATACGAAAATCATTTATCGTTTGCAGTGGTTCGTGGTGCTGGCCATATGGTACCCAAAGATCAACCCGAAGCCTCACAAAGTTTATTTTTCTCTTTCCTATTCGATTCCATTTGATTTTTTAAAAAAATTTTAATCAAAAAGAAATTTTCTGGAAAAAAAATTAAAAATTTTTTCTATTTAACTTATGATGTTACTTTTAGATTTTTTCTTTTCCGTTGTTTTGATCGAAAACCATTTTTCTTGTGTTTGAAAGACTTATTTGCAGAAAACTTTTTTTGCTTTCTTTTATCGGTCTGCTTATCATTCAAGTCGATCTCATCATCATCTTCGTCAAACTCAAAATCAGATTCCAATTCAGTTTGATCAAGAAGATGATCAAACTGTTCAGCTGAAGCAAAAATATCGTTTGTTATAGAGGAAAAGCCCCGTTTCCCAGTGAATGGAGCAGCATTACGAGGTTTTTTCACTTTAAAATCATCCCAGTCTTCATTAGCTTTCGATAAGCTTTGATCATCAAATTCGTCTGATTCTTCAGCAGAATTTTCATTTTCTGAAAACAAATCGACTTCTTCGTTTAAATCATCGAAATCAAATTCTTCATCCATTGAAGCGTCATCATCTTGGTCCAAATCATCATCAATTGATGAGATTTTGTTTTTTTTTCTTTTCAAATTCAAATCTTTCGTATAATCAATATCTTCATCACCCACATATTTTTCATAATTGTCTAATAAATCATTGAACTCTAGACTGTCAACAGATTCAATATCACTGTCCTCATCGTTCGAAATAACGTTTCGAGATGATTTTTGTTCTGATAAATATCGATAGATGAATCTCTCGTCCAATGGAATAATTTCTTCTGGCTGATTCAAATATTCTTTATTGCTAGCTGATATCGAGATTGGTCGAGATCGTTTCGAACAAACAAACAGTTGTTTCGTTTGCTTCAAATCATCAATTTGTTTTGGGTTTCGAAAAACAAAACGGTCCATAAAATGTTTTAAAGTGAAATCTTCCAATGGATCACCATCATATGCGATTGGCTGCTGATTTAAAATCTGTTCGGCAAACATTCTAGCTGTTTGATGAAAATGTTTTTTGAGCAATAACAACTCCCAAAACTGTTCCTGTTCAGCATAAAGAGGATTGCGAACGTCTAATTGGCAAATGACATCTGTCTTTTTATTACGATTATCCGTTTCTCTCTGTTGATTTAAATCGGCGAAAACCCAACCAGACATATTAAGTTGAGACGCTTGATCATCTGAATTTTTTTTATCCAGCGGTTTCGACGAATTTTCAACCTGAAAACCTTTTTTGGTTTTCAACGTTTCGGAAACCAAAATCATCACAGCGATTACAAAACGAGATGATGAATATAGTGAAACCTTTTTGTTTTAAAGTCAACTTTGAATAATTAAAATTTAAGAAAACTAACAAAAATTTTACCTGAAGCAATCTTTGAATAAAAGCCTTAACCCGTTTGATTATCGGATCTTTTTTGATTGAACGATAAACAACATTCAATAATAGACTGAGTTTACTGCACCGATCAATACGAATGTCTGTGATAAACCGGTAAAGCACGGCATAGTAACGATCAGTTAGAGATCCACTTTGACTGAAATCCACCATGTTAAAAATCAGAGACATTGTTTGAATAGCCGTGTTTAACGAGACATAATGAACCAAACGATAGAATGTATCCAAATATTTGTGAACAACATTCAAAGAGAGTTTGGAATAAGGATAAGCGCGTGAAACACCGGTCAACAATACAGACATTGTTTTACTGTTAACCTCACCTAATTTGATGCATTTTTTAAAAACGGTCAAATAAACATTGATCATCAAATTGGCCAATTCGTGATTGTTGGCCTCAAAAATGATTTCACTCAAAAAACAAAGACAGTAATATTGAGCTCGATTAGTGATATGTGGCCTGAACAATAAACGCTCTATTTCTTTGACAATCACTGTTTTCATTGATGGATGTCTTTGCAAAACTTGTGACAATAAACGAGCTGTATTGGAAGCGATTTTTGGTGTCGGATCGCCAAGCTTGTTGATCATGTTAGACAATAGAAACTTTTCTTGCTCAGGATTGTTGACAAATAGATCAAACATGGTACGTACGGCTTTTGATTTCAGTTGATCTAGTGTATCGTGAGTGCAAACAATCAATTGATCAAGAAATCTCTTATAAGCCCATTTAATAGAATCTTCTATTAAAGAAACGACCAAGTAATGTTGCCTCGTAACACTGTAAT
Source organism: Octodonta nipae (assembly GCA_034190945.1). Taxonomy (NCBI): domain Eukaryota; kingdom Metazoa; phylum Arthropoda; class Insecta; order Coleoptera; family Chrysomelidae; genus Octodonta; species Octodonta nipae. Next base: position 209,846 of record JAVLUE010000010.1, on the reverse strand, counting down.
TATCATTAAGCAAAAATTCACTTTCTACCATGGTGATCAGCTCATCAAACGATTTAAGCTTTTGTTTTGGTATCAATAAATCCCCAATAAACAAATCCCGAACTGTATCGATAGCCAAAACGGCTTCGCGTTTTCCTTTGGGATTGATGAAACGTATCAACGCATCAATAGATCGAAGATTGTGCGCCGAAGAGTCTTGAACTAAAACCGTATAAGCTGCCAACTTATCGTTAACAGTTCCGCTAGATAAAACTGTTTTGATCCATTCAAAATCATCCCGTTTAGTACCGGTAATTTTTAAATTCTTAAAAAAAATATTTTTTTAAAAACATAAAAAAGTGAATATTCATACTTCATAAGCTTCAATATCCGCATTGAGCAACTTTGATGCTTCAAACTTTAATCGAGCGATTTGATCCAAACTCAATTGAAAATTTTCACCATCTTTTTTGATTGGAATTTGTTCATTCGTTTTGTACTTGTACCATTTTGAACCACTTTCAATTAACATTCGTTTCTTCTTGGAAGAATTGTCTTGTTTTCTGTTTTTTTCAAATCTCTTGATTCCATCATTCGACTTCTGAAGTCCAGTTTCATGGGATTTTGTTGTTGTCCTGAATTTAACCCTTTTCAATTTTCAAACAAAAAGTCAATTTAAGCTACTTTAAAAAATCAAGGCTTACATTTTAAATAAGTTAAACAATTATTGAACAACAACTTCAACTCAAAAATCCATACAATTTGAAACACGTGATAAACTGAAATTATAAACACATTTCAAACTAGAGAGCCTTTTGCTTAGATGACGGATTGTGCGACATCTCAGGAATAAATTTCAAACAATAAATTTAATATGATCCCAGTTTGTGGTGTTTTTTTTTATTGACATGTTATTTTTATTTCTTTAGTTTTAGCAGAGAAGATACTTCATTCAGATCCGAAGAGAAATCCTTATCGATTTTTTATAATATTTCAATGATCAGCGGCTCTTACAATCAATCACATGTTGAGGAGATTTTGGAACAGTTTTTTGATCTACATGCCGTCTATCAATGGGACAAGGCGCGTGAGTACATCGAACGCGAACGTGATTTGTTCCGTAATGGTGGTGGTCATGGTGGCAGCGGTAACAGTGGTTTTAATCAACAATCATTTGTGATGACAATGATGCAAAATTTGGCTCAAATTACATTGGCCGATAAAAGCTATCTGACGTTACAGTTTTTCACTTCAAAAGTCTTCTCTCGAAATGTTTCGTGAGTTTTAGCTCAGTTATTTAATATTTTCAATCTATAATTAAACTATATTTTAGTTTGCGTACAACGTACGAAAACTTACGTCAAGAGTTTTCACGTCTCAATGAGAGATCAACCAAAGAGCTTTTGTTACGTCGTAATCATCATCAATCATCAAAATCTACGGGCAATAATTTTCCATCCAATCAACAATCTTTTAATCAAAGTTTCAGGTTAGAAGAGTTTAAAAGCTCCAATTTTTCTCTCGATGATAACATTGATGAAAACGAAGCCGCCCAAGATGTTCTTAATTGTGACGTCGAAGAGATTTTTCAAGATCAATTATCATTGTCAAATCATCACCAAATGTCTTCAAGTTTGCCTCGAGATGAGAATTTGGGAGTAAAACCGAAACAAATGAACAATAATTTTTTATCAAAAGCATCACAATTCTTTGGATTACGTCGACTTGGCTCCACAACGATTAGCGGCTCTAACAATTTGATTCTCTCAAAGTAACTTTTAAATATATTGTTTATTTTTTGTTTCAATTTGAGCTTTTTTAAGATCGCATGATGCTTCAAATTTGGAATTGGGAATGGATGGCAATACAATCTCAACAAACGATTCTCAACAGATGGAATACGTTTTGATGTATAATCTCGATTCGCTTGATCATTTTGCTGGTCACATCAGTGGTCAAATGGCAAAGTACTGTCAGGCTAGAATTGCGATGATTGATACAATCGAATATCTGGCTCAGCTAGTAACTAAAAAATTCTCTCAAGTCGATGAATGTTTGAAATGTTTGATTGAAACTCGTTTGGCCACTGACCACGATTTTCATCATCCTGTATTTTCTCGATTCAAAGCAATGTTTATGTTGGAATGTGATACTGTTATTGCTTTACTTCAAGCCCATCATTCAATTCAACAAGGCGATTCTTTGGAGGGGTTGTTTGCGTTGCAAGAAGCTCACAACAAAATCACTTATCTGTCTGTTCCTCGAGATTATTTGTTTCAAATGATTCATGGTTCTAATACGGGTGGGAATGGCGTTTTTTCTCCGTCACTTTTTTCAAGCAATTCCAACACTTTTCAGTCATCGATTATGACACCTTCGCCCTCTGGCTCGATAACGACTCCGACGACATTCAAGCATAACAAAACTTCATCGACAAGTCTTTCAAGCTCAAGCAGTAACAATCTGCAAAATTTTTCTAAAGATTCAATGATGACTAACTCACCTCAAAATTCGAATTCCACAAATTTTGTTTATCCACCACCTAAAGATTTGTTTAATACAACGGTCACCACGGTTGCCGTTGTTCCATCGACACCAAGTTTCTTTAAGTTTGGAAAATCTTCTGGTTCGGCGTCAACATCGAGCTTGTCATCGAGTAGCCAATCGGTCGTGGCAAATGGGCCGCACTTTGTTCAATGGCTCAACAAATATAAATTGTATTTATTGTCTAAATACAGTTTCTATTTCCATTCATTGTTGATGATTTATTTGACGACGTCTTCATCATTGAATTCCAACCTTAGTTCGTCATCCGCTTCGACGACAATAATTGAATCGTATCCTGTTTCGATTATCACTTCATCGAACTCCATGGGTCAGACCGAGTCATTCATGCGCCAAGTTTGCCAAAAGCATCTTTATGACTTTCATACTCGAATAGGACAGTTTTTGAAAAAAAATGACTCAACTTCGGTGGTAATGATTTTTGATGCCGAAGGACGATCATCGACTACACTAAACGGCTATCGATCTCCTTATGTTCTTAGACCAAAACTTCAAGGACGAAGTGCCTTCCCAGTCATCTATTCTTATCCAGCGGAATTTAATGTAAAAATTCGTCATGCTTCTTTAGTGATGATCATGAAGAATCGAGAATTGGAATTGAATCAAAATGATTCCGTCGTGTTTGAATTGGACAAATCATCAACAAATATAAATGAAATTATTAAACAGCCATCTAATAAATTCCCAATCAATGTACAATTCATTCAACCTCAATCGACACCATCGCTCAATGCTGCTTATTATCTGGTTCGGCCCGATCCCAAGTACACATTGGTATTAATCTGTGAAAGTAATAAAAAGATATTAGGCGAAAAGGATATTAATCTGGTTTCGTTTGTTCAAGAAATGTGTTTAATGTTGAAAGGTACAAAAATTTTTTCTACTCTACGAACTGGCTTCACTAGCAGCAAATGATGGAGACCTTAGATAGAAAACACAACTGTGACTTGTACGAACATCTAACATGGGTTGAGAAAGGACGACCCACCTGTGAAGGAAAACCTGTTGAACAAACCATAAACAAAACGTGCAATGGGCCGAACTCAAAGAAGATGCCTGGAAGTTGAAACTCCGAAAAGCTTGGGAGTACCTGATTATATAAAGCTTTTATACTAAAAATCAAATATTAAACTTAAATCACAATAATCAAAATCTATCAGAAAAAAAACAATTAATTGAACAAGTTGGCTGTGGTCTAGTGATTTATGAATAAAGGTTTTCATAAAAGAAAATGCATCGCTTTTATATGTAGAATTTATGATGAACTCAATGTGATGTCTCTTGTTAGTGTTCATTAGTGATGACCAAGGCTTGCCCATTACACTAGTATTAATATTTTGCTTTATCAATATAGTGCTGAATGATTTTAAGATTTAAAAAATTTCAACGTAGAATAGAAAAATTCTCAAGAGTATTTAGTTCTAAAAATTGACAACAAAAATCAAGTAGCGTATTTTAAATATGAATAATTGTTGAATGTTACTCATCAAGTAATTGAGATGAACAAATAAATAACGATTAAAGATTTTAACAAATAACTTATAATCAATTTCCATAAATAAATGAAAATGGTGATTTAAAAGTTGGAAAAATCTTTGAGAAAAGTAAATACTAAAAACAATGTCCCAAAAAATTCAAAATTCATCAAGTATAAAATAAACGAGACAAATTTTTTAAAACAAATGAAACGTTCAGAATTAAAACAGAGAACTCAAAAAAAAAGTTTCGAGAGAAAAGCAAAGTATCATCCACCCAGCATTGTTTCATTTTATGGGGTAAATAGAGACAAAATTAAGGGCAAACTCAACATGAAAACTATATCGGTTTCTTTTCTGAAGGATCTAGATTCTGATAACAATTAATAATAATATGTAATGAAAAACTATGAAATTCCACTACAGAGAGAGAGGTCATTAAAATTTGAGATAACGTTCGGTTGGATAATCTTCGAGAAAAAACCGGTGCTCGACAGAACACTCAAGATACGTGGCATTCGACCAAGAATTTTTTTCTGAGCTATCTCGATTGTTTTTGACTCAAAAACAATACTAATTTTTGTTTTTGCCCACCAGATGAATTGATTTCTTTTTCTCCGATCTCGGTAAAATCACCACTTTCCAGTGTTTCAAGATCAGCTCGAGAAGCACAAGCATCCTAAATTCAAATAAAATTTAACAACAGTTTGAGAATTGCTGAAAAACAGCTGTTGCTATTGCCTTCCACAAACAACAGGTTTCCTAAATTAAAAAAAACAAAATTGAAGATCAAAAATTAAATGGTTATGCTGGATTCATCACTCACATTTCCTTATGAAAAATCAATAAATTATTTGCTTTGAATTTGAATAATTGATTTCAGTAGTTGAAACATGTTGCGTCATGTAGAATGCTGGACTTCAACTGCCTAAATTTGTAACATGTCTCTCTACCTAGACCGAAGTCGAGTCAAAAAAATTATTAAACTCGTTAATTTTATAAAGTTTTTGAAATTTATTTTTAAGATTATTTACAGTAAAAAAAATTTGTTAAATCAGTTCTAGAGAATAAATATGTTGGCAAAATAGATGTGTTGCCATTGAATAATGACAATGGTATGAAAAATGGAATGAATAATCTTTGAATGTAAATATGACCGCTTAATTCCAACGTTACTTCTGTTTGAAATTAAATAGTGATAAATTAAAGCTCTTTCTTTGAATAAATATCGAATAATTGAATAAATTATAAGTGTAACGAACCTAATTGATTTGTTAGGATATGAATAATCAAAATTTTTTTGAGTTCAACCATTGTTGTTTTACCATTTAAACACGTCCATCACTCGAATAAAACAAATACCAATTGAAAAACTTTATAAAAAAAAAAAACGATATGACAAGGTGATTAACGACGAGGTGATTAGCGACAAGACACTTATACCAGTATAGTGTAGCTTATACGCTCAGTTTTTTAGTTTGCAATCATTTTAGGGTTACTTAAACAGTTTACAATCACAACATTCTCTGAACAGACGAAACCGTCTGCTATCAAATTTCGTTTTTTTTTAAGTTTTTTCAATTGATTGTCAAACCAAAACTGTTTGACGACTAAAATGTTGAGTTTTGAAACGACAACCCATTAAAAATCCCATAACTGAACCAAACAGAATAACCAGTCCGGAAAACAGCAAAAAGAATGCAAAGGTTTTTTTTGGTTTAGTATCTTGATGACGGCATTCGAAATTGTTCGGCACGTATGGCGAATGGCATTGGCATTGAATGAAAAAACTTTGTTGATCCTGTTTTTTGTATCTGGTAAATGGAATAGTATCGCAGATGTACTCGTAGTTGGAGCAGAATACTTGATTGACTTGAATCTCTGATTGAATGAAAGTTTTTAAGAAAAAGTTTTTTTTTTTTAAATCATCAACCTTCGCAACGACCCTCCGAATCGACAAGCCAAGTTCCAGCTGGACATTGACAATAATGTTTATCAGTATCCATCAACGAACTGCACACTTGATCACCACGGCATTGTTTTTCACTTGATTTCAACTTCATATTACATTCAAACATTTTCAGACATTCATCGCCATTTTTAGTGAACTCGTAACCCAACGGACAATGTGTACAATTGTTGTAATGAGTACTCCATTTAGTAACCGTCAAACACACTCCACGATTGTTTTGTTTCTCAAAATCAAATTTTTTCATAAACGAGAAAACCGATGAAGACAGTTCATAAATTTTTGATGAGCAATAAGTACCGTAAGGACAATCCAATGTCTCTATTTGATCTTCATTGATTCCATACTGCGAGGAATTGCAATAACCGATATCGGGAAAGCATTGCTCTGTTGGATCATCATTGACTAAACTGAATCCCATCCGACAAAGACAAACGTTTTCAAAATTATGAAAACCACAATATGCCAGCGGATCGGAACAATCGGTGTTATGTTTGCAGGGCTTGTAAACATTCACTTGTGATAAATGTTTCAATTTTTTTTGTAACAAACAAAAAACTGATAAAATGATTTTTCTGACTTACCTGCTTCTTCATTGTTTGATGGTTCAGTTTGAACAAGCAAAAAATCGAACAACAACAAAACAATCAAAATTTTTACTAATACCAACTCGAAATTCGACATTCCAAAATTGATGGAAACTTTTGGTTGAACTCTACAATAAATCGAATCTTTTCCAGTTTCTTCTTCACAAGCTTTTTGATACTTTTGAACAGTGAAATCTATTTTTAATACAATAACACTTTGAAGCTTTAAGTATTCAATGGTCATGGTTAATTCAAATCAATTTGAACATCCAGAAAAAAGGATAGTAATAGAATATTTAGCAAAAAATCCTTCAAATGTTAAAAAAAAACTAAGTCGAAATGTTTAATTGAGAACAAGAAAAACCAAACATCATTTAGGTTGAAAAAAAAACGGAGAATGCCAAGAAAATCGTTTCAAAAATCGAGAGTCTTCGAATTGGACATCATCGATGCTAGTAGTATGGGTGTAGGCATGTTTTGACTGATCTTCCCATTTCTGTTACAGAAAGCAGAACAGTTGAGGAGTTGTAATCATATATTCATCATGCGATACCTTGATTTGTAGAGTGAGCGTGCACATCCTAGCGAATGACGTCGAAAAAACATCGTATGATTAGTATTTTCTCAGTTTTTTTTTTTGAAAATAAATATCAATATGATTGTTTCGCAATTTTATAAGAAATTGAAAGAAATTTAAATTTTGTGACTATGAGGTAGAAAAAAATAAAAGCCACTTGGGTGAAAAATATAGCTTGCCGTCTTAATGTTTGCCGTTATCAAAAAAAACAGCTACCTTATTATCACCTTATTTTCGAAATACTTAAAAAATTATTAGTCAATTTTATAGATTATGGAAAATATATAAAAAACAATTTTTTTTAAATTCTATCCTAGACTTGTAATGATCGGAACCTTTTTTGGTAATTTATTTATCAACTTTGGCGAATTAGATAATTTAATCAGAAAAACTTGTGGTGAAACAACGTGCCGAAGTGATGTAATGCACTGCAAAAACTGAAAGGAAGTATTTTTCTCAAAGTTGAACGAAAAAAAACTTTTCAGTTTTTTTTTAATTGGACAACAGAATTGTTAAAAACTTTCTTTATCTCGACGACAATTTCAAAGTTATGTGAACGCTCAATTTTGATGATATGCACCGACCGAAAGCAGTCATTTTAAAGGCAAAAAATTTTAAGCTTATTAGAATAGGTTGTGTTGTCGGAATGAAAAGTTTAAACTTGAATAAAAAAATTTATTATCAAAGAAAAACAATTGATAAAGAATTTAAAAAAAAATAATGCAACAAGATTGTCAACAAGAATAAAAAATTGATGATGCTTCAAGCATCAAATTCAATGGTGGCTAGAGACTAGAGGTAAAAATTGTAAAAATGATTTTCCACTAATTTTTGCCAACCATCATTCAATAGAACTATAGTTGAATAGATAGAACTTTTTAACACGATGAGGATGATGAATGAAGTGAGAAATTTTTCATTTGATTCGTCTATTAATTATTGTTGAAACTAAAAATTTTTGGGCATTAATCTCGTCAGTAGTCTCTTCCTTGATTGGTAATGGCTGTGAATAAAACTTCTTATTTTCATTATTAGTTTCTGGTAATGAATGTTTACTGCCCCGACGACGTAAATTTTCATCAAATCTATTTTCATAAAGAGTTCGTTCATTGATAACCGTTGAAGTCAATGGAATAGTCTCAGATGATGGCTCATCTTTTGAACTGATTTTTCTAACAGCACCATGTATTTGAAGTTTACGTTTGAAGAAACGAACAATACAATACAACAAAACAATCAAAATTATTCCTATCCCCAATATTCCTAATAGCCATGAAGACGAAAATCTTGATTTTTCCTCTTTTTTACGACATTCAAAGTTATGGGCCACAAATTCATCAACACAACGACATTCAACTAAATATTTTTCACTCTCATGATACTTTGCGTTTGGGATATTATCACAAATGTACTCATAATTTGAACAAAACTTTTGATTGACTTGTATAGCTAGAAAATAGCTCTTAATAGATTATAAATTATTCTGGAATTTTAATAAAACTTACGTTCACAATGCCTTTCTGAATCGACAAGCCAAGTTTTTGTTGGACAATGGCAGAAATGCTGATCAATATCGCTCAATTTTCGACAAACTTGATCACCGCGGCATTGTTCCTCCTTCGACATTCCATCACATTTGAACATTTTCAAACATTCTCGACCATTTTTAGTAAATTCATATCCGAGTGGACACTGAGTACAATTGATTTGTTGATTGTTCCATTTGGAAACGTCTAAACACACTCCAAAATTTTTCCATTCAATATTATCTGCTATTTGTTTCAAATTTAATTCAATCACTTTTGATGTACAATAAGTTCCATAGGGACAATCTAAAGTCTCGATTTGATCTTCATTGAGACCATATTGTGTTGAATTGCATTTACCAATGGCCGGTGTACACCTTTGTTGATTATTATCATCATTGGTTGTTGGTTGAAAACCTTCCCAGCATAGACAAACACTTTTCAAATTTTTGAAACCACAATAAGCAAACGGATCAGATACGGAACAATCGCTATTCTTTTCACATGGCTCGTTAAGATGAGCTAAATAATAAGTATAAAATGCAAATTAAAATTGATTGAGTTATAAAAATTATTAATTTACTGTTTTGTTTGCAATCGATGAATAGAACATTCAGCACAAACAAAAATACCAAGAAATTTACTTCGAAGAAAATCATAGTCACAAAATCCAATCTATTTAATGAACCAAAAAAAAATTCTTTTTTCAGTCTCTATTATGATAAATAAAGATTTTCTAAGAAATTTTTATCGATGTGCAATCACAAACGAAAACAGGAAAAATTCATCCAAAACATTATTGACTCAAAAAAATTAAAAACAGCTGTTGCCGGCTAGTGAGCTGAACTCGTGAAAATCTCTTTCCGATTGTTTTTGATATTCTTCTGATTTTTTTCTAACGAAAATTCGATGGGTTGTTAAAAAAAGTGCTCATTATCTTTTTAATAAAACCTTATTATCAAATATTGATTTTAGATCTCGTTTTTTAAGTAGTAAGAGAAAGGATTCTGAAGCGTGCTATGTAGTTATCTCATTGCATAAAATTGATTATTTTTATCATTGCTAATAAAACACGTCACACCTTTTTTATGATCCTGTTCTAAGATGTTGTTAGCCAAAAACAAAAAGTTTGTAAATGCATTGCCTTAAGATGGTTCATCTAGTTTTAACTTGAATCACTCAATTAGTCAATGTTGGCCTTGATAGGTGAATGCTGGTTGAATAGTATTTGATTTAGATGAGCATACAGTTTCATAGCTCCATCTATCTTAACTGGATTAAAAAATACTAAAAAAAAATCCATTGAATTTGAAGATTATCCGAGACCCAATTAACAAACAAACAGAAATTTTTTAAAGAAATTTATTTATTTTAATTAACAATTAATTTGATGAGCACCGAAAACTCTCCTAAAAGAGAGATTTGACCATCATTGTGACAATCAATCGATTATATAGATCGGTGGATGATTTCGATTGCGGGAAACTTTAACTGAAACTTTTTGTTTACAGAGATGAGATCACTCGCACTAATTGTTGAAATGGTTGGTGGGCAACATCATCAAGCGAACCAGAGAGTGAAAATGTTGTTTTTCAACAATCAAAATACAACAATTATAGAATTTTTTCTTTATTTTACAACAAAAATCATTATCATCGATGATCGAAAAAAAACAAAACAAACGAGTCATCAAATAACTTCATCGATTTAAATTGATGGCCGTTTTCTTATGTAAATTTGGTTGTTGTTGATGATGATGATGGTTATGATTATTCGATAAATTTGAAGCCGATGACGGGGATGATGGAGAGGATGGCGTTGAACATTCTGTTTTAATGCCAAACGGCAATGATGTTGGTGGCGAAGGATTTTTTTTGAAAACAGATGACGATGTTGTGGTGATAATGACTGGCGATTCTGGTTTGGCAGACGATAATGTGAAGCCTTGTTGATAATCATTGGATGATATTGGTCCTTGACGTCGACTGCCAATCGTTGCCGAACCATCTCGACAAACAAACAATTCCAATGATGTTCCATTAACAAAAATACCCTTGGAAAGTTGATTACCATCATCATCGTAATCATTGAGTTGACTGTTGAGCAATTCTTGAACGAGTTGATCGGCTGAAACCCTGGTAGAATCGATGGCGATCTTGTTTGGTGCACCACCAGTTTTATTTATACACAAATCAGTCGATTCGTGTACATTGACAGTTGTAGCGCTTGTTGGTTTGGTCCTTTCAAAATGATGATTTGATCGTTTGTTTCCCACCACGCGATCGACACTGTTAAACTTTATTTCATCTTTGAATCTGAACTCAGAGAAACAAAAAAATTACTTTTGAAAATGAACTTGATAAAAAAATGAAAAAACTTACCTTGAATTAGCAGTGTTCTCAGAATCGGCAGACCCTTGCCTCGAATGTGTTGGTAAACTATTAAAACCGGTGATTGAGATTCTTGATGATGAAGTTGTTTGACTTGAATTTGATCTAGAATGACCAAGATCGAATGGATCAAAATTTGATGAACTAGTATTGTTAGTGTGGCTAGAAGCGACCGATGAGGTCAGATCAGGATAAAAAGGTCGATCACGATCACTGATTGTTGATCCACTTCCACCACCACCACCGCTGTTGTTTGTCAGAGTGGCATTTTTTTCTGAACTCGGAGTAGACAATGTATTGGAATGAGAATTAATCGATGACAAAGCCGATGGTGTTTTTATTTGAAGAGAATTAGCTACTGCTAGGCTACCGACACAACCATGGTCTTCATCGTCGTCAACCACCAAACCGAGGCCGATTGTTTGATGATCGAACATATCACTATTATGATGAGTTTCAAAGTCTAATTTCAAATCAAATCAAATTTTATTACCAAAAACAAAACAAAAAACTTAATCAAACCTTCTTTAGACTTTGTTTGTAAAATGTCTGAGGCTAGAAAACAATCACTATTAGTAAAACAACCGGTGAACTTGGGCCTGGAAATAAAAAAAAGAGTTTTATTCAATAAACCAAAATAAAAATAAAATTACGTTTTGAAGCACGGATCACCAGTCAATAATTTCATATCGACTTTAAAATGAAGCATTGAATTGTCTTGACGATGGTGTCGACTATCGTAACCTTCCAACAAGCAACGACACTCTGTCAGACCGTGGCCAGGAAAACTGGCTAAATTGAGATCAGCATACCCGAGCTTGACGTAAGTCTTACCACCCTTTGTTTCCTAAATAGATAAATGATAAAATTTAAAAATCAAATAACGGTTGATGATTGGGTTTAATACTGAAAGTTGTACCAAAAAAATGACTCATTTAATATTTTATTAACGTTCATCAAACCAGGTTTTGAACTTTTTTTTAAATACTCGAAAAAATTTGAATTCTGATTTTCCTGAAAAAAACAAAACATTAAAAGTTCCGATTCATTAACATAATGAATCGAGAAATTTTCCATCACCATTAAAAAAAGAAATCAAAATACAGTTAGAACTTTGATTTTTTAATGATGATAAACAGATATGTTGTTGATCAAGAAAAAATTTGTCTACTGTCTAATTCATTCTAAAAAAAAACTGACAAACCAAAAAATTAACATTAAATTGATCAAATTAATTGGAAATATGAATTATGTAGAAAGCAATTTCTAGATAAAATTTATAAAACTAATAAAAAAAAACAGAAACCGGTTGAAAATAACGTTTGAAGCAGAAAAGATTAATTTTAGTTAGTTGCGTACATTAGCAAAGCAAACACCCAGGAAACATCTTAAAACCACCAAACTTTCCTAGTCTATGGTTCTAGTGATGGATTTATTTTTTTCTAGAAAAAAATGTAATTTATTTTTATACTGGAACAGTTTCTAAGATAGAAAAATGAAAGTCAACGTAGGAAAACTCAAGGTATTTTTCTGCATGAATTATTTGTTATAAAAAATGAATTTAAAAAAATGGAAAAACTTGAAAGTACCACACTTGAAATAACTTGCAATGTGTCAAAAGTTCCAGAAGAACAGAGAAACATACTCACTTCACAAACAGATTGTTAGCAATTTAAAATAAAAAATTTCATGATTGTGTCAAGCGAAAAATTTTACTTTCTTTCAGATAGCAGAAGGAATTGGCTTATTCAAATTACAACTTCAACCAAATCGATTACAGAATGTCTGGCTGTCTTTTTTTTTACTGTTATTGATTGTATTCGAAAACAGTCAACATTAAACAAACAACTTGAGGCCCTGAAAATGAGAACCAATTCACACATTTAATATGTCCCAAGATAATAAAATTGTGAGTCTTTTTTTGGATGACAGAAATAATATTTATCGTGTTGAATTCAATTGAAAAAACAACTTCAACTCTAAATGGAAAACTTTACGATTAATGCCAATTGTGACCGAAAACAGAAAAAAAAAATTTTAAATCTAAGAAATTGTCAAAAGAGAAAAAAAATTCAACCTAAAGAAATTCTAAACTCTGGGTAGATGAGCTCAAAAACTGAACCGAAAACATTTCTTTTTTTCTGTAAGGAAAACAGAACACTGTCTTAAAGTTTCAGCATCATTGCCTGTAAAAAATGGTAACCGTTAGTTGTTAAACGTTGATACTTTAACTATCTTCTCTGTGTCTTTGGCATTAATTACTAGTTGGGTTTTTTCTTTCTGTATAATTTAAAGTTTCTTAATAGAGGTGTATTGACAAAAGGCAGGCATCACTTGAAAAAAACAACAAAATGCTCCATTTCATGCTAATTATTAGCTTTTGGTAAACATCATTAAATAATATTCCAAAACAAAATAAACGGCCCAAAACCATTTTTGTTTATGCCAGAGAAGGAATAAACTTCTCAAAACAAACGCTCCCTATAAATTGTCATTAACTTTCTGTTTTTCCGATAAAAACGATCATAAAAATAAAAAAAAAATTTTCTCGTTTTCAGGTCACCAAGGAAACAATCACACTTTTTTCGAGTTAACCTGAAATCGAAATAAGAAAGTTAGCAATTCCATTTCCTTATTATTCGATCACTATTCCTAATTTATCTCCAATCAGAAAAAAGAATCGATATTATCACCCAACAACTTTGGAGAAGCAGAAAAACCGAAAAAAAAACCTTTTTTGTTACCTTTCGTATTGAAAGACGAAGAGTACACGTCTCCAAAAGACCGGTCGATGCATTGGCTGACATTTTGACTTGAAAGTTGAATGTCTTGTGCCATTTGACGCCATGATCTTCAACTTCACGCCTACAAACAAAACAAAAAAAACGGAAAAAAACATTAGAAAAAAACGTTTAGCAAAAATCTAGGTTACATTATTTCAAGTTTCAATTTTGTTTAAATGGTTTTTTAAATATTGTTAAAATGACATTTCCTCCCATCTATATAATAGATTTGAAATAACTCTCGATGATTGTACAAAAGACTGAAACCAATTTTTCGCCCTCGACTTCCCACAAACAGATGTGTGTTATAACACAACCATGAATTGAGTTCATCAAACAAACAAACAAAAAACGTGGATATGAAAATTGGAAAGAGAAAAACAGGCGTTATAAGAGGAAAAAATGAATTATAAACTTTTATTATTTAAAATTTCACAAAAGAATCATAATAAAAATAAATATGTTTTATGAGGCTTAAATCTTCTACTGACAACCACATAAAGCTTCAAGAGAATCATAATAATGGGTTCATTTTTCTAAAGCTAAAGTTGATTGACATCAGCGTTGCGTGCCATTCTCTGTTGGTACTGAACCTCATGATAAAATCAACAGCTAGAAAAAGAAAAAAAGAAATGGAATTCAATAGAATTAATGTCAAATTTTGAATTCCACCTCAAAGTGTTTGGTGTGTTGCTCTGACTTCCTTTTTTACTACCCTAAATTATCTAGAAAAAAAACAAGCAGCACACCTGCTTTTTACCTTCCCTAGTGAACTAGTGAATTAATCTTCCTAACCGTAGGTAATCACTCTAATATATATCAACTAGACTGATTGAATATTCAAAGAAAAATTCTATTAGATTAAATGACAAAAAAAATGTAGAGCTACTAGTTACACGCTTATGGTGTTGTTTTCTTGTTTCTCTAAAAAAAACCCGATAGATTTTTTCACAGTTTCACAAAAAAAAAAAAAAAATCTCACCCACACCCAGTAACAAAGCTAATATTTTTTACAATTGGCATGAATCATCGCCATCACAAAGTTATTACAAATTTATTATCACAATAAATTAAATAGTTTGGAATTTTTTCAAAAATAATAGTGATCTTAAAGAATCTCTGGTTTGCCTTAAATCTATCAATCTAATCAATTAGATAAATTAAAACTAGAATTTTATTATGATTCGGTTACTTACCGATCGGTATGATCGACAAAACTACCACCGTCCAACAGACGGCATTTAACGAAAAGCACTCCGTTCATGAAGGGCACCGAGCTCAACTCTTCCACCAAAACGATGACATTGAATTTATATTTCTTCTTTTTCATGATGAAAGTCATTTTTTCATCAAAATTTATTGGATTCTATTTGAAGTATGTGTCTGTTGATGCGATGATGATTATGCGATGGAAAAAACCACTGGATGACTACGATTACCACCAACACAACACAGTTTGTCAATTTTTGATTCACTTAAAACAAATGACGTACATTTTCCAAGATTTTTGTAAATGATGCGATCAAAATGACTGGATCAATGAAAAAAAGAGGAGAAAGAGAGATCACAGTTGAATGAAATTTATTTTCCCAATTCTTTTCAATAACTGCCAAGTTGGAGACTTTTTCTCGCTTGTGGAACGCCAAGACCAAGCTTTGTGTGTTTCGCACCGTTTCGAGATATTGCACAAAAACCAATTAATTTGATATGAACGAAAAAAATATCGATGAAACGGAAAAACTTTAAACCAAATCTGAAAAATAAAAAAACGGTAATTCTATTTAATTGATTGCAAGCAACAACAACCAGAACAGAAAAAATTTATAATCGAATTAAGTTTGATTGAAAAATTGAAAGAGGTTACAAAGGTAGAAATAATAAGTGACAAAGATGATAAATTTATTTTTTTTTCTGGTTAAACTGGTTGTTAGACAAGGTGTTACATGTTAAACGATGAAAGCATAGAAAATTTCCGTTGATGTTTTTTTTATTTTGATACCAAATAGAAATTGATTTCATATTTTCATGAAACTACTGAAAGAGAAAGATGTTTGTTGATTTGTAATGAAATTGAATGTTCTCAAAGATCGCACTCTAATCGTTAAAACCCACACACACACAAAGTGAAACCAAGAGGAAAAAATATCTCCAACTTAGCGACAAACGATCCTGTTTCAAGAGTCATAATACCAATACTGATAGATTGCTAATGCCGGCTATTAACAGAAAAATAAATTTAATTTTATGCTGGTGCTATGAGTTTTTTTTTTGGTTTGTTTTTTATCATCCTCATTTTAAATTAATTCTAAATCAAACAAACAAAAAAAAATTAATACAATCAAAACGACTAATCATCATCTAACAAAAACTAGTGTTTAGAAGCTCATCCACATTAAATATAAAAAAAAATTATTTATAACCTTCCTTGCTCAACTAAACAATCTAAATAATCAATCGATCGATCGATCAATCAATCAAGAGCAAAAGAACGATATTTTTTTGAGAAGTGAAAACTTCAATTTTTTTCTGGAGATGACGATAATTTGATAATTTTATTTTTCCATTTTTTTTTCAAATAAACTGTTTCAATTTAATTTTTTTTTTTGAAAAGAATTTTCTCGAATTTGTTTTGTTTTCACAAAACGTATTCTTCTGTTATCTCTGTTTTTGAGTTTACTACGAAATACCATCCCCACCACCATTAAAACTTTCGGTTAATTAGATTTTTCCATTTATTTGATTATAATCACAAAAAACAAACAGAAAATCAAGCAACTACATGACGCGTGATATGGGTAATGGCGATGCTAGTTTGGTTAATTTTATGATGTTACGCAACAAAAAAAAACCTACACACACACCTATACACACAATGTATACCTTCCATTCGATGATGATAGTTGAAGATTTGAATGTTCAAGTGTAGTTGAATTGGGTTGTTTTTTGATTATGCTCGTTCGCGGCTAATAACAACGAGATAAATGTTTTCAATTATTTTTCTATAGAATCGAAAAAAGAGATTTGTTTTGTCACACTAATACGAAACAGTTTAAAATCTCTCATTCATTTATTCATCTTATTCATTGGTTTGACACACTGAAAATCGATCCCAACAGTCGTTTATGAAACAAATTCAGCAAAGAAAGGCAAAAAAACAGCAACAAATAAACATGACACACAATTCTATTTATGGCAGGAGAAAAAACATGAACTGAAAATACAGGATACCGAAAAAAGAAGAAACAGACAATTAACAATTATTAAGCAACAAACTACCTATAACAATACCTAACAAAAAAAAAAAACTATAGAAAGGTCTGATAACATCGACCCAAATGGATGAAGATGATGAAACAAGAAAACGAATAACACTTGTAAAAAACGAAAAATTTTTTTTTTTAAACCATCCCAATCACTTCATTCGAAGCTGAATGAATGAATGAGTTGGCTAGAAAAAACAGCAAAGACACACCAGCACGTCAATGCTTGAATAATGAAGATGACAAAGTTTTTTTTACCTGATAATGATGAAGGAGAAACAACAAGAACAACAAAAAAAACACAGATATAGTTTTTTCCTGTAAAAATGACTAAAATACTGAGAAAAACAACATTAGAGATGAGAAGGATAAAACAAAAACACAACCAAACCTTGATCTTTTTTTTTGATTTATTGAAGAAGATGATGTTTGATTTATCCACAGGTAGAAGAAAACATTAACACTAAATAGTAAAATTATTACATTGAAATCATGATGTCGTTCGTTTGTTTTTTAAATATGAAGTCGTCTATTCTATTGGTTAAATGTCATTGATTGAAAACAATGATATGATGACGGCAATAAAACACACACATACACACATTCAGTACAGTTCGCTAAGACCACACATACACGCGAATAGTCCAGAAAAATCGTTTCTATTCTCCATCATCGATCAATCAATCATCGATTGATGATAATAAACAGCAAACACAAATATAACTCAATAGATGAGGCAACATTTTTTGATGGTGTAATAAAGAATCAAAACAAATATCCCCAAAAACAGTATGATGGCGATGATGTGGAAAATGGACATTTGAGATTTTTTTTTTTAAATAGACGGAGTTTATTTTGATCGATTTGTCAAGATGAAATCTGATTTTTTTTTAAATCGATATAAATTTTCGATTATAGTTTTTCGAATTTAAATAAATTAATAGTTGCTATATAGCGGTCGTCATTAATAAAACATAAATTAATCAATCCATAATTACAGCAAAAGAAAGCAGAGGAGAAAACCGAATCAATTGATTGGATTTTGAATTACACTGACTCAATTACTCACCCACACAAAAGGGTTTGAATGAATGCAATAAGTTGTTTGTGTTTTGGCTTCGTCAAATGATTTCCAATGAAATTGATTAACATTCAACAAACAAAACAATCAACAAAAAATTTGAAAACGGCTTTTTTAAAAGATTACAAAAATACAAACAAATAAAACAAACAGACAATTGAAAAGAAAGATTAGTAAAAGTATTTGAGATTAGTGCAAGTTTTTTGTGGTTGAGTGTGGTTAGTTGGACACCAGAAACATTGGAAGAGAAAAAAAAAGATGAAATTAAGATAAAATATCATTGGGAAATTCAAAACAGAAAAAAACACAACACGAAAAACTCACCAACTTTGTGGCTTGTTGAAATGTCGGTGAAATGAAATTCCGTTCAAGATATAATTCACTTGTTTGTTTTTGAGAGAGAATAATAGTACTTTTATAAAAAGCCACAAATGATTCAATACTTTTTGGTGGTAAAATAAATTTATAACAAGCAGACATTCAAACATTGAGGAAGAGAATATCCAGCTGCTGCAACGGTTGTTTTACCATTTTTTTATTTTCCTGAGATTTTAAAATAGAACAAGCTGGTGGTTTGTTTGAGCGAAAAACTTGCACCAATCAATAATACACACAAGACGATCGATGGACAAAAATAACCACTCGAGTAGAATCTTACTGGAGAAATATGATGAACGAACAGAGAGAAAAAAAACCAAAGAATCGATTCGTTACGTAAACCAACAAACAAAGAAATAGGCTTTCTTCTTTTTTTTCAAGTTCCACTAGATTTCCTTTGTGAGAAAAAAATAATTACTCGATAAAATATTAACAATTCACTCGGACAGGTGTGTTTCATCACAATAACGTGTTTTTTTCCTATCTAAAAAAATTAGAAAATTATTTAATTAAAAAACTTCTACTAAATAACTCTTTTTCTGTTGAAGACAAATCAACAATCACTGACAAAACTACAAAAATTTCAAGGAAACAAAACGATTGAAGACCTAAAAACCGATTGAATGAAATATGACATAGCTTTCTTCCAATTTTCCTTTTCAATCAAACCAAACCAAGAAACACATAAATTTATATGATTTCTTTTTCTTGAATGAAAAAATCGAATTTTTTTGTTTAAACAAAACAAAAACTAGACTAAAATAATGGTTGAAATTGGGTCGAAAAAATATGGAAATAACAACCACAATAACAACAGCAAATAGACATTACAGCTGTTTGAAACACTAGTGAAAAAGTAATTAAAATTTAGTAAAATTTACTTCATGAACGAATGTATATTTTTTTCTATCACGATTGAAATAACAAAACTTTTTTTTCACAAACAAATCGTTTTATTTCATATTCGTCATCTTTCATACAGGCAAATCAATTTTGATTCGATACTTTTTCTACTACTTTCTGACGATGAATGAGTGAGATTGTCAAAAAAAAAAAAAATGAAAATTTATTCTCAGCGTATGACTTGAGTGGAATGGTTTCGCTTGATCGATGATGATGACGACCAATAAGGAGATCATCCACGAACAATCAAATATTCTCTAGCTACTTTATTTGGCTGCTACACTTATCTTTCCAATACAAGCACACACACACAGAGGACAAAATTATGTTGAATTTTCTCCACTTGGAAGAAATATTCAGCAATTTTCTGACAAAACTTCAAGAAAAAAAGCCTCAACTACCCTGATTAGTTGATCAAAGTTAGAAAAAACAAACAAACATTTAAAGATCAATGAACGAGACTGAAGTAAAGCGACAACAAATCAAAATAGATCAAAAACTTTCTCAAGAATAATCAGCTTCCAATCAAACAAAACAAAACTAGAACTTACCTTTTTGAGCACTTTTCAAATCGAATTTGTATTTTTTTTGAAAAATATGATGGTTGCTTCTGCTGAAGATCTCGGATTGTTTGTGTTTCCCAAATCTAGGAAGATTTTAGAGCACAGCAAAAAAAAAAACTGATCAAAATCGAGATTAGTGTTAGCATTAGTTTTTGTTTTCTAGGGAACAAACACCACGCCAAAATATGTAAAATAAATACTCGAAATTTTCTCATCAAGCTGTGAGAATAGCGAAAAAAAAAACATTACCATTACCACCACCTCGACAACAGCAATGTTCCTTAAAGGCGCCTAAACTCGAAGCCAAACTCCTCTTGTTGTGTCATGTTGTTGTTGATGATGAGAAGATTTCGTTGCGTAAAACAAACTAACAGCCTACTACACCATCGTACAATACTCAAATCGTACCACTACTTTTTAATCATCAACAACAGAAAAAACTTTCTCAAAATTTAACTGAAAGTAAACTTTATCGAAAATTTTTTTTTTAACATGTAATGTTTATGTTTGTTTCTCAATTTTTAAAATGAAAAAAAATTATGTGAAAAAAATGTAACTTGCAAATTTTTTAACCTGAACTATTGAAAAAGTCAAATCACTATCTTGTTAGACTGTATTAAAAGAAAAAAAGAGTTGAAAAAAACAAAGTTTTAAAATGTTTTTTCCCTCTAATAAAACTGATCTGTCAGGAATGATAATGATAAATGAAATATATTTTCATGATGTTGATGAAAGATATCCTATCTCACTTTAGCTTGATTTATTTTTTTTCTCTCTTCTTTTTTTTGAGCTTTTTTATCTGTCAGAGGAAAAAGAAGAAAACAAAGAACACATACGGTCAAAATGGCTCACTTACTTTCTCGATTTCAAATAATTTTTTTTCAAGTTATTATTATTATCATATAAATCTGTTGCTAAATGATGCTGTTATTGGAAAACAACAAGGTCAAAAAAGTTGTTCAATCAAATAGAAAAAAAGTTGTTGTTTATCCTGAATTGTTTTGAAATTAAAACAGATCCAATTTCGGGTACTCTTGGTTATTCGATAGCTTTTTTGATTTTTTTTTAAAATTTGAATAGAAATTTTCTTGACAAAAATCACAAAATTTTGAAATAAAGCTCTGAAAATATTCAGAGTTCATGAAACAAAAAGTTTAAGTTGCTTTTTATTTATTACAATCTTCTTGATATGAAATCCAAATTAAAAAACTTTTCTGATATGTATTTGTTTTCAAAGTTTGTTTACATCAAGTTTATAAACACAAATTGGATGTCGAACATTGAACCATCATCAATAATCAAAACGAAAAATTTGGCAAGAAACTGCTTTTGAATAATTTGTTAACCAATCAACATGTTTGACATCTATCGGTTTTCATAAACAAAAAATTGCGAAAAAATACCTGTAAAAATAAGAATGATTTTAAGTTGATGCAAAATTTTATAATTTTGCTGAAAAAAATTGTGAAAAGTCGCTAGATAAAATAAGGAAAATAATCGTAGTTGGTTTGTTCACTGAAAATAACAGGACTGTTGTTATTTGAATCGTGATTGTCTAGTTTTTGGGATTTTTCGTAATCTGAATAATTTTCAAATGATTGCTTCTTTTTTTCTAGTTGATCAAAATCAAAACAAAATTCTGATGATTTAGCTTTATCAATGTAGTAATCATTTCTTTCCATTGACAATTCTTGTAAATTTCCAACTCTATCATTATCAATGGAAAAATTGAATTGATTATTGACCGGAGTGAAATATTCAAAATTATGTTTGAAACTTGAACAGTCTGCTGATTGTGAAAGAAAATTTTCATGAAAGCTCGACGGAGAATTATCATAATAAAACCGACGATCAATTTCTTTTTTGGGATTTTCAAATGAAAACTCACTATCTTTTCTTGAAAAACTTGACAAATAATTTTCAAATTTTTGAAGATTGAAGTTTTTAGATTCAGACTGATTCTCATTAATCAAAAAACTTTTAATTGAATTTAGATGATGATTTTGATACTGCCATTTTCGTTGATTTTTTCTCATTGAAAATTTATTCTCTTTATCAAAATCTACGCCGTTGAATTGATATTGAATATTGTTGATAAAGAATATAGATTTTGGTTTGACTGGTTCATTGAAATAAATTCCTGGTATATTGTTAGCTCGATCCATGTTTATCAATTTTTCATTGATTTTGTTTTTATATCGATATATCAATGACATATCAAATTTGCTCGATTTCGGTTTTGGGAACGACTTTTGAAAGGTTGATGAAAAACTCGAATCAGTTTTATCATCTTGAATGGTATTACCTAGATCATCCAATAACCGTATCTGCGGATGATGATTATTGTTTGAATCGATTCGTCGTTTTTTATTTTGATATTCCATTTTACGAAATTTCAATTTTGAGTTTAGGAAAACAATAAATCGAACGAAAACTTGCTTCTTTCGCGGGAAACGTTCGATTTATTCTTTTTAATCCTATACTTTATGAACAGCCGTAAAAGTTTTGGCATTGTTTCTGTGTGCTTATGTGTGTTGGTGTTTGTTTTAATTTTTTTTTTCGGGTTACCAAATTGAGATTCTTAAAATCCAAAGTTATTTTCCGTTTGTTTTCTGGATCATTCCGGGATTAAGTGAGTTAAAGAGAATTTTCTGCTGAGAAAAGAACAACATGGCCGATCCATTATCATTGTTGAGGCAGTATTGTATGAAGAAGCGCGAAATAATCGAAAAAGATGGAATGATCTGTTTTGGCGAGTATTGTTGGCCGAAACAAACCAAAACGAATTATCTGATTTATAGGTAATTGTAAAAAACTAATTTAATAATTAGTTCTGCATTCAAATATTAAACACTTACTTATTTCTAAAAAAAAGTTCTCAACGTGATGGACCGAACAAAAACTACTATACTCTCGAGTGTTTGGTGTACTTTTTAAAACACAAACATCTTCAACATCCGACCTATGTCAAGCAGGCAGCATCGTACGAAATTCCAAGTAAGTTTTTTTCAAATTATCAAACAATTTTGACTGGTTTCCATTTTCTCTCTTCAGTTGTTCAACGGCCAGATCGAAAGGACTTACTTGCTTATCTTCAAGGTGAAGTTTCCACATCAGCTTCCATTGATAAATCGGCTCCAATTGAACTACCATTTAGTATCTCTCAATTGGTTTGTTTTGTTTAACTTTGAAAAATTTTTCAAAATTAATTTTAAAAACAAAATTTTAGAACACCAATACACAGAATGCGCAAAACAATTTATCTCGTTCTACAAATCAATCATCAATGTTGTTGGATGGTGATGGGCCAACATCAAACAAAATGCCTAGATGGGATGAAGTGGAAAAAGTCAGGAAACAATTTGCCGAACGTTTGGATGCTCCTAAAATTAAAAAATTACCCGCAGATATTCTTTCGGCCACTAAGGGAAATAAGATTGCCGGTGATTCGGCAAACACAACATCACTTCGAGATTCTATGACCAATGAACAAATTGTCGCTCTCAAGGTTTGCTGCTTTCAAATATCAAGTTCTTCGATAAATTTCTTTCTTAGGCTAAACGTTTGGCTAAAAAACGGAGTACCATTATTGATGCTGATGCCAACGATATTGAAGGAAATCAAGGATCGTAAGTTGGCGATAATTTTGTTTTTTTCACTCATTTTTTCGATTTAGTCTCAACAATCAAGCTTCAGTACATTCGGTTCTGCTTCAATACGATTCAAATTTTACCAAAGAAATTCAAAACAAAGAACGTGTTTGGCGTAATCGTAGTAACATTCTGCAATCGACCGGAAAGGTTTGAAGATCGTAATTAAAAAAGTTGTTTTTTAAAATAAAAAAAATTGCAGGATTTCCAAACTTCAGTATTTAATTTGTTGAACTCTATAAAATCTAGAGAAGAATCTTCGTTACGTTTTAAATCTGGTTTACCACTTGTTCCAAGTCATCCAAAAATCAACAATTCGGCAACAGCATTGCCTTCTGCTTCGAACAATCTATCAAGTTCGGCATCACAACCAGCTCAACAGTCACGCAACAACAGCAGCAACAAGCTCAACAACAGCAGCAACAGTACAATCGTTACGATCAAGAACGATTTTCCAAAAATGATTCGGCATTGGGCTTCAGTATCGACACTACTGGAACATATCACGGGTTGACATTGAAAAGTGTGACTGAGGGTCCTCAACCAGCCCACAAGGCTGCACTTTCGGCTAATCAACAATCACAACATCACCATCATCATTCACATCATCATCAACAATCAAAACATCTTTCTACGAACAATACTGGTGTTGGTCAAAATCAAAAACCACAGAAACGTGTTCCACGAACGCCGATCATTATCATTCCGGCCACCAATACATCATTGATCACAATGTTTAATGCCAAATCATTGTTGCAAGATTTGATTTACATCGATTCGAGATTGTGTGATCAAAAGCCAGAGAATGAAATATTGATACAGCGTCGAAAGCATGATAATACTACGGTACCATATCGAATCATTAACAATCCTACCAAACTCACTCAAGATGAATGGTTAGTTTTTTCCTGATAAAAATAAACTGAAATTATTAGAAAAAATTTTTCTTAAAGGCATCGTGTGGTAGCAGTGTTCGTACAGGGTCCAGCGTGGCAATTCAAAAACTGGCCTTGGGACGGAAACCCGGTGGAAATTTTTGCCAGAAGTAAAAATTATTTTTATTTTGTAAAAAAAATAATTTCTTTTCTCTCAACAGTCAAAGCATTCCATTTAAAATTCGATGAAATGAAGCTCGATAACAATGTAGCCAAATGGTCAGTGGAAATCATTGAACTATCGCGAAGTAAAAGGCATTTGGATCGTGCTAATCTGTTGAAATTTTGGTCGCTTCTCGATCAACACATTCAAAAACACAAACACAATGTCGTCAGGTATTGACCTTCCCAACTCATCATCATCATTCATCCATCAATCAGAATTGTTGTTGTGAATAAATTTTGAAAAAAAAATTTTTGATTATCGCACGCGTATCACATCATTCATTACTAATATTATTCAATTTTTAAAATTAATTCGACTTTTATTTAAAGATAAATTTTTTTTTATAGAAAATACTTTAAACTAACTGTGTGTAGCACAATAGTTGGGTCTAGTGTAAGTCTTGAAAAACTTTTTCACAAGAAATTGGGTGAAATACGACAAGGGCGGAAAATGAGGGTTAATGAATATTTTCAAATTTATCACTTCTATATTTTCAAATCCCACCAATTGATTAACTAAAGGGAAAAATGAAAATGTTTAAATTAGTGTTCACTCTAAATCATATCTAATTAGAATAAGAACAATGAAATAAAGGCGACTAATTCAAAATGAATATTTTTTGCATCCATTTCCATCCACAAATTTATTTGAGATGAATCAAGTGGAAAAAGGTGATGCATTCAATTTTAATTATCAAGATGTTTACCTCACAAATATCATCTCGATTCGGGTGATGGCAATTCATTTAAATCATAAATGACCTCTAGTTGAATCCTAGGGAAAGGAAAAAACAGTTAAACAACTTTCTTGGGCATTGGTTATATTAAATTCTCAAAAATGTAAAGATCAGAGAGCTGGGTGTATCGACATTATTTGTTTTCAGGCGATAAAAAACATAAACTTTCATCATTTTTGTGAGCTGAATTCAATCAATCTTTGAATAAAATAAAACAAATACTGACCTGTAGGATTTTCAAATCTAATAAAAAATTTCTTTTTCTTAAACCAAGTAATAGACACCATTTACCTGTAAATAATTGTAAAAAACAAACTTTTAGTAAAATACGAAAATAAAAAATTAAGTTTTTTATAGAAAAAAAGATTCAGAACAGAAATTCATCTTCAACTAAAAATTCTGACGGCAATTCCTATCAAAAACTGAGGTTCATCATTGCATGGAACAAAAAGATTTAAAAAAACTTGAAACATACTTTAGCTTGAGAAAACCAAGGTTTTCTGGATTTTATCAAATAAAAAACAACGAAAACATGCTGCCATGTGACCAAATGAAAAAGACACTACATGAAACATACAACGGAAAAAGAACTCGATTGCAAAACTATTTCAACTGAAGCTTGAAAGTAAAAATTAAATTAAAGTCTATTTGAACCCAAACAAATTTATTGTTTTTATTATAAATTTTTTAATAATTAATTATAGAAAATAATTGAAAGTTTTTAATAAGTCAATTATCAATGAATGGTTGGTTTTTTGGTTGTTTTATTCTTGTGATCATTGTTCAGTTGAATGGCAAACGGTGACCAAACTCGAATATTGTGAACTAGTTTTTTAATTTTTTCTATTGTTTCGTGTTCGTGTTCGGGAAACTCTATGGCATAACGGAAGTAATGTTGATAATATTCAAAATTCAAATCTAAATCTTTTTCGGCTTTGGTAACAAAATAATTCCATTCTAGATTGGTCAAACCTCTGAGACCATATGAATGTAGAACATTGTATTCATGTTCCCAAACCGGTTTAATCGTAGAATTGGTTTCAGCTTTCTGATTCAACGCATCCAAATCCAGAAAGTAAACATCATAGTTTAGAATTTTACCCTAAAAAAGTTGAGTAATTGAGGAAAAAATAATTTAAATTTTGATTTCAAAAAGTTTACCAACTAACCCGATTGTTCAATTTTAATATTTTGTAAGATGGATTCAAATAGGAATAAGTGGTCAAACTGCCAGAAATATAATTTACTCCAATTGGTTGGTTCAATTTATTCATCAACAAAGTGATTTCATCTTTATGAGTATGCCCGTTGAATGATCCGGTTATCAATTGAGAATAACGTTCGACAATCAAAATATAGTTATGTAGCCAACCTTCGTACATATCTTTCGGTGGAATATGTCCCAACAATGTCACATAGGCTCCCACCTTTTCGGCATGATCAAGTTCTTTGATCAACCATTCGAGTTGACCATCTGGATCGATCGGGTTGTAAAGACGCCATAAATTTGGTCTATAGGCGACATTACTGTTCAATACAATCACCTTCCAACCAGGATTCATCATTTTTGAATAATAACCTCCTTTCAAAAATGTTGAGCGTGTTTCATTTGTATTGAGCCATTCTTTCCAATAATCGTTGGCCAATGTTTCGTATAGCCATTTCATGGTGAAATTGCTTTTCAATGAAACTTCATGTGGTACGAATCTAACATGTTTAAAATGAGAAAAAAACAATCAGCTAACTTTCAAACAGCCAACTATTATTACAAGTTGATGGGATGAGCTTCATGATTTCCTAACGCTGGCAACACGGTTCGGTTTGGAAAAGCTGAACGAACCTGCTCGGCCATATATTTGTTATGTGACAGAACGGTATCAATTGATGTGTTCCAAACATCGTGTGGAGGATTATCACCAGTCCAAAAAATATGATCAATTTCTGAGTGGCTTTTGGCAATATGTTTTAACGAATCATCGACAATGTTTGTGGGGAGATCACAATCACCTTTAATTTCTCCCCAATGACCGGCCGGATGAGTTTGATTATTCGTTACTAATAAAAGAAAATCAAACAAAAAAACTTTTTTCTAAATTTAATTACTGTATGATGTTGGCCTACAGCAAAGTGGCTCGTTGCAAAGAGAATTAGATCCAGCCTTGTACCACAAATCCAAATGAACATCGGTCAAATGAAGAGCCGAATGAAACTTGGTTCGTTCATTAGCCGGTTTGAAATGCGCTTTAGGCGGTAATTTAACTTCCCAATAGACAAAAGGTTCAGTGGCTAGAGTACCTAAGGTACCGTTTAAAAACTTTGTACATTGATGGCCTAGAGCAACCGAACAGATTTCATTCATCGGTACTTTGGTGTTGTGAATGATGTACAACAATGGTAATCCCAGACGTTCGATTAGGCCTTCGCATTCACGTTTAGTGAAACGTTTTCCGTCGACTTTGGAGCAAACAAATCCTTTCACAAATTCAACCGAAGATGATGATGCTTCGAATCCAGCCGACAACTTGACCAAAGTTTGACATGCCCGACATGTTTTATTGCTAACATGACCTCCTTCAATAATCGACAAAACCTGAATTTCGAGAAAGAAATTTTTTTTCAGTATTACCCTTATTTAGGGGAGTGTTACCGTTTTAACGTCAAGATCCGAAATTGAATCGTAGTATTCTTCATAAACTTCTTTGAATTCATCAACACGATCTTCGAGAAGAACTTGTTCGATTCCTTCTGGTAGAGAGGGTGGTGATTGAGCTTTGGCCCAATGAACCAAAACTATAAAAAAAAAACCAACAGTCAAAATCTTGGTCATTTCTTCTTTACTCAAAGATATTTTTCTTTCTCCGACTCGACAATCGTTCTATTTATATGCCACGTTTTAATGTAAAATTTTCGAAGCTCGGCTGCATCATACCATCATCATCAGTCTCATCATTTATAAGAGTTTTAATTTAATTGAATCTAATTTAATTTGATTGATAAATAAAAGATAACGGCTAGCTAGATTTGATAATTTTCAACAATTAAAAAAACAATTTAATTAATTGATTAATTAAGTTTTAATTCAAAATCAAAACACATTAAAAACTTGATTTTATGGAGAAACGGTTCTATTCTCTTGATCAAAAAAAAATTCTAATGAAATTTGATGGAGCTTAAATTTTATATTTAAATAACAAACGAATAGGTTCATCAAGTTTGTTCTGTGAAAAGATCTGATGATGCACCAAATGTCATGGTGGCCATCAACGGACGAAATCTCAACAGCAACCAAAATCAAGTTTCCAAATCTTCCAGCAGAAGATGAAATTGATGAAGAGACAGATGGAAATTTTTTTACTAGATTTTTGAAAGATTTAATTTCA
Organism: Octodonta nipae; assembly: GCA_034190945.1. Lineage (NCBI taxonomy): Eukaryota > Metazoa > Arthropoda > Insecta > Coleoptera > Chrysomelidae > Octodonta > Octodonta nipae. Next base: position 180,943 of record JAVLUE010000010.1, on the reverse strand, counting down.
TACCAAGTCCCGATGTATTGGTTGTTTCTTTTTCCAGCAATCAGCTCTATCATAACAGTTATGTTTTTCTATCTAAATTATTGGTACAACTCGGCCAAAATTTATATCAAAAATTTATGGATCCGTTTGAAGGGTCAATCAACAAGACAAGTTGAAACAAAAGAATTGATCACCAACATCAGTGGACAACTGGATTTATGGGAAATCCAAAATAACCCTCCAAAATCGTTAATATCAAGCCCTTTCGATAAATGGAACTAAATTCACAAGTTGAAAAAAACAGCTCATAGATTCTAGTATCAGAGAAATTAAACGAATAAAATATGGCATTAGTGGTATATTTTCTTATAACCAATTCTTGATACCTCCAAAACAAGATGGAGCTCTCAGCTCAAATATGTTTTTTCCATTGAAAAACTTGGGCACATTCATTCATAACCATTCATTTTTCCGCCGTGTAAACATAGCCTAGATTTTTATTTAAACCCCAGGAAAGTATGAGACCTAGAGGCGTTTTTTTTTTTTTGAACTAAATTTATATTCTTTACTTAATGTTTTGACGTCAACTGTGCTAGAATAAAGAATCGAGCTGATTTAATAGTTTTGGATCAGTTGGAAACGATGACTGTGTACTGTTTTTGTTGATTCTCCTTTGAGTGTTAGTCAAGAAAGAGAACAAATATTATTCATTGATGAACAAAATGTCAATTTGTTCTATCGAATCTAATCGACAAGTCATTCTTTTTATTATTAATAATGAAAAAAGAGCAAATATCTAGAGAATTAATTGATTGACGTTGTAATATTTGACTTGTTGGTTGGTTTGTTTGTTCGAGAGTTTTTTTTTGTTCGATCAATTATTTTGAATTGGTTTTAAACACTATCAACTATTGAGCACACACACACACACAGGTGAATCGAATTGAAGAATTGTTCTATCAAAACATTTTCTGAAACAAAAATAGAACAAACAAACAGAATCCTATTTCCAACAGTTGTTTATGTTTTCTCAATTTTATCAGCTGCTAAGCCATTGTCAAAAGTTTTTGCAAACATGTTACTAAATGCGAATAAAAATAGAATACCTTCATTTATCTCTTATTAATTTATTCATTGTTACATGAAATAAATAACAGGAGAACTCTCTGGTTATCCACTGAAACCTAGAGAAATTGTTCGTAGAAACACAATTATTATTTTCAATTTATTATCATTCAGATAATTAATTGAAAATTTTTTGAAAAAAAAGTTTGAACCAATTTTCGGTTTTAGTTGTCAAAAATTGATGGCTGTGAAATTGATTCCAGAAACCAATTTTCTTGACTTTCACTTTTTTTTTTTGGTTTCAAAAAATTGAAATTCATTTGACCGAATTGTTTTGGAACACTCTGGTTTTGACTTTTGTTCTAACAAAAGAAAAAAAAACTCAACTAGAAACCAAATTAACAAATCAACCAGAAAACATTTGGAAAGAATTTGTTTCCAAAAGTATTCTAGAAAAAAACATTCTATAGAAGAATCTCAAAAAATTAGAAAAACTCTGTAAAACAAATTGGCTGGCTAGAGAATATTTATTTTCCAAGTCAGATATCATCAGATGTTTGAGACATGTTCCAATACATATATTTTATTTTCTCGGGATTCTGGATATTATTTTTTTTGGTTTTCATAGTAATAATATTTCAAAAATGATGATAAATAATCCTTGGAAATTTTTTTTCACTGACATGAGTTAACATTTTTGAAGCTTCGTTTGTTTTGTTTTTTTTTTTTAGAAAGATGATATTTATCACCGAGATCCATATCCCCTATTTTTTGAAGAATTTTTTTCTTCGAATAGTGGTCAAAATATTGTTGTTGAGTTGAAATAAAACAGAAATTTGAGCCTTGTTTTTCCTCTCACTTTGAGCGTATTTGTATTTCATGGATTATAAAAGTTGGAGAAAAAACTTTGGCAAAGAAAAAAGACCGAGAACTTTTTTGTTTTGAAGCGACTGATTCTCAGGATTCTTTTTTCCTGGTTGTTGATGTTTTCAACAATTCAAACTGGCTTGTTCATTTGAAGAGGCAAAATTTTTGCTTTGCGTTAACTGTTTTTCGATTACCCCTCGATTTTTTGCACTTTTTCTTTTTATTCTTTGAATAAGAATAATCAATTCTCATTGTCAAAGTGTGCTGTTGAGTGTTGTGAAACGGTTGATTCGCTTTTAATGATGATGAGAAAGCTATTTCTCTTCTTCTTCTTCATAATAATAATTCTCTATCAACCAGGAAAAAAAAAACAAAATATTTTACGGTTATTTTTTCTGCTCGGTATATTGCAATACAGTGGTGATATATCAATATATAATCGATATTAAACGCCAAATCTATTTATATCGTATTTGTCTTCAAGTTTTTTGGAAAAGAAAGAAGGAAATTTCAATGCTTGGTGTGTACACCGCAGAATGATGATGTTTTTGTGTATTAGAAAAGAAAATTGTGTTTTACTCGAAACAAACAAATTCAGACCCGAAATTTTCTCAATTCGATATTAGTTAAGAGTATTTTTTATTTTATTATTATCTTAATAACATCCTATATTAACATGGAAAAAATCTATATTCTGGTTACCTCAAATATATGATTCCATTATTCAACATAATAGGCTGTTTGATGTTGAAAGTTTTTTTATTTCTTGGGTAGAGGCCGCAGCAGCTGTGAACAAGACCACATCTTTTTTTTGAACGCTTTTTTTTATTAAAGAAATTTCCTTTAAGAAAAAAAAAGCTAAAATATTTGCGTTTTGGATCGTTCTATTAGATTTTTCTAGGTAATAAACCTAAAAATAGCAGTGAAAAAAATGGTTCAGTACTTAATAGTAGCCGTATTGGACAAAAAAATTGTTTTTCAATAATGTCTGTGAAAAAAACTGATGACAACGACTAAAGACGAACCCGTTGTTTCTTTCTTGCTTTCTACCTAGCAGGAAAATTGGATACACTAAAATATGAAATCGAGGTTAAAGTTAAAAATAGAAACAACAATAATTTTTCATCGAATAAAAATATCTATTGAAGAGGAATCTTCAATTCTTCATAGCTCATATTTTTCTCAAACAACAACGATGAAAGCGAGAAAAAAATTATTAATAAATGTTGTACGTAATAAGAATCTCAAACAGAAAGCACAAGAGAAAAAGAACTTGGTAATTGGTTTTAGACAAAACTTTGAGTTGAAAATTAGAGTAGCTTCTGTTCAAAAAATGAAAAAACAAAAAGAATCAAGAGATGTTCAATTATTAAAAATTTTTTTTTATAGAAAAAATTAACCAGAAAAAGAAAACATTTAGAACTTTCGATCCTATTTGTTTCTTGTTTGAAGGAAAACACTTGAAAAACACTAAATTCAGGTTTCGAGTTTTCTCGAAAAAAAAAATTTGCATTTAAATTGAATAGTGATTTGTTTTAGTTTCAAAAGCCAAATAAAGAAATTTATCAGAACAGAAAAAAAATACTTATGAAGACTGACAAACACAGACCTGAAATTTTTGTCAACAAATTTTTGGTCTTTTCTCATCATCGTTTTTTCGTTCTGTCGTTTGTTTGTTCAGTGTTTTATTAAGATTTCTAAGAATCTCATGTTTCGATTAAAAAGAGAATGAAAAAAATCAAAACAATCTTCGTGTAGAATTTTCTCATCCAATTTCGATAAGCAAATTACCAACAAGCAAGCAAGTAAGTGAATCAAGTTTTTCATAAAATTTTGCCAAAAGATCTGCTAGCCGATTGATTGTTGTCACGTAACAGATGGCAATAAAGTCCCATCATGTAGTGTTTCATCAGCATTAGATTATTAGAAAAAAAAGCTTTCAAATTTAAAAACAAAAATCGAATTGAATATAAAAATTTTAAAAACCAATCTAAATGCAAAGCTTTTACTTTCATTCTTTAATCTCTAAATTTTGTTTTGAAAAAAATGCAAATTCGATTAGTTTGATTTAAATAAAATTTTTTTGAATTCTAATCAAATCCTACTGATGGAAAACTTCTAGAGGTGTTCCAGAAAAAGTTTTTTTCTCTCAATTTTGTTCTCTCAATAAAATTTTTAGTTTTTTTTTTTGAGAAAGTAAAGTCAGTTGTAGTTATTTTTAGAAGAAAAAGTTTCTTTTCACAAAACAATATACCAAATAATTATTTCATAATAATAATGTGTTGAAGTGTGTGTAGGTCTGTCATCGCAAGTATCATTTCTTGGATTATATGTTTGGCCACAACATGGAACACATATTGGGCTTGTAACAATCAATTACCACATTAAAATAAATATATATTCACTTGACACTCACCAATTCGCGTGAAATGAGAAAAAGATTGAGGTGATTGTTTCTATGTTGGATCATTATTATTATGATGATGATTTGAAGGCGTTAATAAATTTTTAAAAAAGTTGTTTCGAACAGTTAGTTTTTGGAGTAGACGATCAAGAAGAAACAGTGTTAGCGATTTTTTTTACCCATAATAATACGACATTAATTTTGATGATCATCGTCGTCGTTGTTGAGTTGGTGGAGTAAATTCATCAAACGAATCATGATAATTTTAGGCATTCTATTCAGTTTTTGTTATTTATTGAATAAATTGAAATTCTAACAACAACAAAAAAAGTCCTAGAATAAATTTGTCATCAATATCGAACCAAATAGAATTTAATTTGAACAACGAGACTTTTTCTGGTTCAATTTTCAAGATAAAATGTTACAACATTGTTATCACAACAGCCCATCGTTGTTGATACAAAATGTTTTTCAGCAACAACAACAACAACAGAAATTCAGAATCGAGTATTGTATTCGACACAGAAATTCTTGACTAAAGATCCAGACAAATAAAAAATTATAAAAACACACACACACACACATATATCCAGTTATTTATCATGCAAATTTTTTTTTTTTTTTTTTTGCTTAAAAGGGTTTACTATTTTGAAAAAATTTCTTGTAAATAAACAACAATAAGAAGATATTTTAAAATTCAAAAAAAAAAATTCTTTTTCTAAAAATTTGTTCTATTTTTTGAATTTATTAAGATCAAATTAAATTCAAAAAAAAAACGAAAAACTTATTTATTAAATAAGAAAAATTATTGTACTTTAAAAAAAAAAAGTTGGCTTCACTGCAACAAACAATTTATTTTTTAAATTATTTTCTATCTTTTTCAAATTAAAAGTTTTTTTTTGTATTAAAAATGCAAAAAAAACTTTTAAATCAGATGATTGAATTTAAATTAACAAATTTTGTTGTTGTAAATTTTGAAAAAAAATTTATAAATTATTATTTTGACTATTGAAACGATGTTGGATTAATAAAAAATTTTTCTTAGATAAAAAGCTATTTTGGTTTTATGCTAGTTTGATGGAGCAAATAACCATAATGATAATAATGCAAAGAAAAGAAGAAACAACATCAAAATGATTGAAAAACATGAAAGCTTTTAGCCATCATCATCATTATTATTATTGGGCCCATCACAACGAACAAACAAACCAACCTAAAATAAATAAACCTTCTCAAAAAAAAAATCTTTTTCGACCAAAGCTAATATAGTTTTGCTTTTTTTCAAAATAAAAAGATGCTTTTTCTACACCATCTTCAAGAGATCATGTTTCTCAATTGATGAAAGAATCTTTTCTGTTTCTCTCCACACCAGCAAACCGGCACCATAAAATAAGAAATTGGATTTGAGTTTTGTTCAGTCCACTTGTGTGAGTGTTAGCCTCTTGTTCGAAACAGCTCAAAAAGAATAAAAGAATCTCAAATCTTATTAAACAACACTTATTATTAATACTAATAAAGTTCTAGAATCCAAAAACAATAGTTTTTTTTTGGAACCCGAAGAAAAAACAACAGAAACTTTTCCATTTAGAAATTTCCGAAGAACTTTTCTACAATTAATTCGTTTCTTGGGAGACACAAGTAGCTTTGACATATTCTCGATCACGCATTCAGATTAAGTCGTTGCTTTTAAATATTGTTTTATTCTGTTTGCTTTGATTTTCAAACCTAGTTTGTCGATTGATCAATCAAATGTAATGAGATCACTTTATGAAATATCTAAGAACGTGCTGAAACGCATTCGAAGTTAATTATTTCTGTGTTTTTTTCAGTGTCGACTCTGAGACAACAACAAAAACAGCTCAAAAAGTCTCAACAATGTTTGATGATAGATTAACAACCGCTAAAATGGACTAAATCTATTCATTTAAGAAACTTCTTCTAATAAATGATTTCATTAATTTATCCCGAAACTTTCCAAACTCGTCCACTTATTTAGGTTCACTCAACAATTAAGTTTAATGCGGTCTCGTTCATGAATGAATAAGAAAAAAGAAACACTTTATTCTTCTAATAAAAAGTAGATAACTAAAAAAACGAGTTTTTTTCTATAAAAAATAAAGAGGAATCTCATGATGTCAATGACGGCTCTTGCTAGGTTTTTTTCTTGTTTTTTTTCCTAGATTTTGTTTCAAGAAAGAAGAAAAAAGAATTCTTCAATTTTTTTCTCGCTATGATGGAAAGTTTTCCATCATGGTAGAAAATATAATTATTATCAAAGAGAAACAGAAGTAACAATAATAATCTCATTATGAATGTTTCAACCGTTTTTTTTTTCACCAAGGACTCCCTCACAAAAGTAAAATGGAATTATTTTCTTTCTCAGAATAATGATTACAATTAATGTTAAATGATGATGAAGTTTTCGTCCTAAATAAAACCTATAGTTTTAGGATAAGATAATTGTTGATTTTCTATTTGAAAGGTTTTGTACAATTGAATAGGTTTTTAAGTAAGAAAAAAATCAATCAACATTTTAATTTGAAATTTTCTTAAAACTATAACACCCGAAACTTTTTTCTGCAGAAAAAAATTTATTGAGTAACTTAATTCTCAAGTTTTTTTCACTTCTAAATGATTTTGTTTTGCTGGCTAAAATGTTTGATTGATGCTAAATCTAAACTTTGGCAACTTGTTCAAAACAATGATTTTTTGAACCTATTGTTTCATTCGAAGAAAATAAAAAGTGATTGTAATGGCTTTATTTAAAAAAAAAAAAATAATAAAAATCACGTAGAACTTTTATTTGATTGCATTGAAGTCAACCTTTCATTTTAACTGATTGGGAGAATACTTTAACAACACAATCGAACACACGATAAATCAATTGCAAAAATTGTTACTAAAATTAATTTTTGCTTTTTTTTTTGAAAGGTTCTCATTAACACTTTGATCGGCTGTCTCCGCTTAATCCGATCATTTTTCCAGCTTTAACTTCAAATCTCTAGAAACTGCATAATCGGTTGAAGCAGAAAAAAATGAGCTTGTTGAACGAAAATTTTTAGATAAATCAAATGTTCACAATAGGAGGAGATGACTGTATTAATCAGATGAGATATTTTTAGATTTTTTTCTCTTGTTGTGCTTTGTTTTTAAATTGAATTTTTTTTTCTTATTAAAACTCAAAATGAATCAAATCTACAGTGGAAAAGCAGAAAAAAGAAAATGTTTTTGGAGAGTGCGCCTGAATATTGGTTGAGAGGCTTCTATTACGTCATAGTTGTTGTTTTTGTCGTCTTCGCTGTCGTATATTTTCCGATCACTGTTGCAGCATATTTTTAAAAAGATTCTGGTCTGTTTGTAATTTTGGAACCAAACCAAACAGCCAACCGAACTGAATCAAACCAAACGTAATAGAGCCAACCAACAAGCCAACCAAACAGCAACACTTATTCACAGAACAAATTGTGAGTTGAATCGAACACATTTCGATCATTCCATAGTTTGGTAGTCTTTTGTTGAGAGGTTCTTCAATTCGAATTTTTTCATCAAGCAAATAAAACACGTGTCAAGTGTTTCATTTGTTTTTTATTTTATTTGAACAGCATTTTCTCATATCTACTTCAAACAAGAATATCAACGAAAAAAATTCTTTAAAAACATCTCTACCAGATCTCTAGCTTCAGTGTCTCTTTCTCTCTATCTAGGTTTCTCTGGTTCTTGGATCAATCGAATAATTGAAAATGATTTTTTAAAAACTAACTAGTGCTCATGCGTGCTGTGGTTTATTATTTGAATTTTTTTTTCAACCTTTTTCAACATTTAAATTGTTTTTTTTTTAAAATTTCAAAAAATTGGAGCAAAGTTGCTGTTGACAACTTTTTTTCCCCTGCTATTAGATTGTGTTGAGAATCTGTGTGCGTGTTTATTGAGTGTTTGAATGCACCAGTTCAAAACAAATGATAATAATTATACGATGATTAAGTGAATTTCTCACTCACCATTAATCTGAAAAAAGGGAAAAATATCATAAATTTACTGAATTTTTGTTGTTTTTTTTCTTCAAAACAAACCAGCTGACATATCATCATAAAGTCAAAAAAAAAAGAGGAACATTTTTGACACAGGTAAACACATTTTTCAAAATGATTTTTTAGAAAAAAAGTTTTTTCCCCAGGTAAATCGAGAAAAAAAAAGTTTTTTTTTCTCTCGTTTAAAGTTCACAGTGTACCAATAGAAACGGTACAGTACACTAGTTCGTATACCTGTGAAATACAGGAATATTTACTAGCAAAAAAACAAAATGTAATTTGTTAACTTCATTTAAAAACAAAATTTGTTTGTTTTCAAGTTTTTTTTCTCATTTTTGGTAATTGCATTTTGCTGTATTCTAGGTTTGTTTGCTTGCTTGTTTGTTCCAATGTTACCTTTGGAAACCTATCTGAAAGTTTTTTTTTTCGAAAATAAATAAAGCTGTTTGATTGAATCAGGGGAAAAAATTGCAAAAAGTTTCACCAGAATGCTGAAATATCAATGCAAAGAATTAATCATGCTTTTTAAGCTTCCGAAGTGAAAAAAAAATTCATTGTATAACAGAAAAAAAAAAATTTTTTGCTCTATCTCGGAAATCTTATAAAAACAAATTTCCTACAAACTTTGACAGCAAATGAGAATTAAAGTATTTTTTCTTTTGAAATCCCGGTATTTTTTTCAGAAGAAAAAACAATGCCGGTTTTTTTATCCCGTATTCAGCGGTTCCTCTGAAATTCTTATTTCAAAGAAAACAAACTCTGTGTGTTTTGTAAAGATAGAAACAAGCTTTCGAGAAAAAATAACCGACTAGAAAAAAAACAACAGATTAATTCAACATCACTGGATGGAACTCTATCGTAAAAATTGATAGGATATCAATCTTTCATTGATTTAAATCTCCCTTCCCCCAAGCAACATTGTTGTCACTCTATGATTAATATACTGACTAGAATAACTTATTAAAAACTATTTAAATCAGTTTTCTAGTGTTGATTGAAAATAGAGTATGTTTTCTTGGTTTGTTTTTTGTTTGAATGGGCTCGTCTTTGATATGTTAAACGAGAAGATAGAGGAAAAAAAATCCCAAGAAAGCTTTTCGATTGAACGTTAAGCTTTCATCTCCTTCTTGTTTATCATATTCTCAAAGCGAAGAAAATTCCAATTTTAGAGAATGGAAAATTTCTTTTAATGTGTCCCAAGTGAATAACTCCGTATGACAATCATTCAGATGATGATTCTAGAAAGATTCAAAAAATCACGGAAAATTTTTCATGAGAAAACTTTCTTCAATCAAAATTATTGAAACAAAATTACAATATGGCGATGTGAACAAGTTCAAAATGAAACGCTGTTTTTATGAAAAAACCAATTAATTAGTAATTAATTTTTTTTTAGTTTGTTTACTCGATTATTTTTGGCAAAAAACGAAAAATTCTCGAGTTTTCCTCTCACAACGGTTTGGTGCTTTGATTAAATTATTTATTTAATTTTTTTTCCAAAATAACCAGTAGAAATAAGAAAAAATTCTGATTATCAATACTCCGAATATATATTGCTCAGATAACTGAATCGAAAACCTAAGACTTTTAGGTTAAAAGAAGAGGTTATGAAATTCGTCAATCATTTACAAATTTTCCCAAAACAATCAATAAAATTTTTTCTCTAAAAAGAGAAAATTCTGGTTTTCGGTTTCGATTTTTCCCTTTCTCCAATCGAGCAGAACATTAATATTTTTTGCTGCCTCTCTCCTGTTGAGATGGAAGAAATGATTTGGGTTCAATTTAGAGAAAAAGATCCATTCAAACAAAAGCGGAAACCTCTCTTCAGAAAAAAAAACTTCAAAAGTCCATTCACAAACTAAATGAAATGAAACTTGATCATAAATGTCATAAATTTATGAGCTTTTACTTTTTCTCTCATTTTCATTGGTTCTATGTGTTTGTTATGTGTTTTCTATAATGCGAAAAAGAATCGTGATATATCAAAAAATTGAAAGATAATAATAATGAAGTAAAAAAAATTCATAAATTTCGGTTTTAAAATCATTTCAATTTTTTGTTGTTGTTGAAAATGTTTGGGTTCTTTGGTTTTGGTGTTTTGTGACATATCAAACTATGAAAAAAAACTGAATTGTTTGAAAAAAAAATAAATGTTCTTCTTCAACATTATATTTCGTAAAAAAATATTTGAAAATTCAATTTAAACTTAAATTTTCGTTGTTAGATTTTAAATCAAAATTCAATTTTCTACTCACCAAACCGAAAAGCAATTTCTCCAAATTAACTTCAGATTTCAAATTTTGAACCAGTTTTTGCTGTTGTTGTTATCTCAGCTTTGGTGTGCCCGAGTGTGTGTTCCATAATTTTAAAGAAAAAAATAATTTGCTATTCTGAAAATTTCAAAAAATTTTTTATAGAATTGAATTGCGAAAAAAAATCAGGAAAACTTACACAGTGTGGTAGGTAAAAAAACCATTATCCAAAGAAAGAATAAAATAAAAATTGATCAATTCCTCTCTAATTTAGAAAAATATTCATTTCAATGATGTGTTTGAGCAAATCAAACTTCGTTTTCATTTTTTTTTTTTTTTGCCTTCTCATGGGAGAATCATGGAGAGTTCTGCCTAAAAAGTCATTTAATTTTTATAAGAAAAATAATTTTTTTTTCTAAAAAATCGATTATTTATTGATTAAATCAATTACTCAACAAAAAGAAAAAAACTATTTTTATGCAAATTTTTCTCTTGTTTGGTTATCATCAAAAAAACATACCGTTTTCCGGACCATCCACAAGAAAAAAAAACTCTAGGCCCATGGGTTTTTTGTTTGTTGGCAATAAAACATTTGAATAATCTTCCATTACAACCAACACGCACATTAGCTAAAGAACTGATTTTAGGGTAATTTAGGTTTTTTTCTCTTCTAAATATCAAAAAGGCAGTTTTTTTACTCTGGAATTTCGGCCCAAATAAACTGGTATATGACAAACAAACAAAATTTTAATAGAAATTTCATTGTTAACTCATAGAAAAAACTTTACCAAAAAATAAAATTGCTTTCCGGTTCGAGATAAGACCGTTTGGGTTTTCATTTCCGAACATTTTTTTTTTGGTTTTGTTTGTTTGGTACTTTTTTTGTTGAAAAAAACTTGGCCCAAACAAACAAAAATTAGATTCTAACGAATTTTCAATTCGATTCACTTTCAATGAATTGCCTATTATAACAAGAGTACCATTGTTCTTGGGGATTTTCATCGAAACCCAACACACACACACACACACACTGAAAAAAACCAGGGAACCAGAGTTTTCAAATCTCTGATTTATACTAATTGGATTTAGTGTTGTTGTTGAAATTATCCATTTCATTCTTTCTTCATCGAATACTAATAAGCAATAACTAGTTTTGGATATTTTTGTGAAAAACACAATGAAACTGTTGTGATTTATTTAAAACATTAACATTATTAATACACTCACTGTTGTTACAGGATTATTTTCAAAACAAGTTGCACTCTCATTTGAATTATAAAATTCTAGATATTGGATAATATTGAAATAATAAATATTGTTAAGAACCTCACTTTTTTTTCAAAATTAATAAATTCTCCAAACATTTGGGTTTGGTTTAATGTAGTAATGATAAATTTCTCATGCAAGTCCTTAAGGCTCTTTTTATTCTTTAAGAAAAACTGCATCTGTACGATGTGTGTGTGTGTGTGTATGTCATAAACAAAAAATAACATTAAAATTCTCGCTCGATATATTTATTATCGTTTATTATTATCAGTAGTGCTATTGCTGCCGTTGATGAATAGTGATAAATTTTTATTTATTTTGTTTTTCTCTGTTGAACTCACTCTGGAACAAACAATCTCATACATTTCAATCATCAAAATTAATTCATTTCAAAGTGTGCCCTTGTGTGTGTATGAGTGTAAAATAGTGTTGTTCAAAATTTAATAGTAGGTAATAATCGTAAAATGTACTATTACTACGATTTAATATTATTTATCATCATTGCACTCCTACACAACACTCCTGGCCAACACATTCCACCAAAAAGGCAAATGAATTTGAATGGATTTTGTTTTGTTTTCGATAACAAGACATTCATTCAATGCTCATTCTGGCGAAGAATAACTACCTACTAAAGTGTTCGTCAAGTGTAAATTTTTTCTCCTTCTTCAATATCGAACGTAATATTGAGAGAGATTTAATGAAAAATTCACTGTCTAAATTAAACACTGTTCAATTTTGTCGTTGTGAATATCTCGAAATGAAATTGGAACGTTAGCTAATTCTTTGTCAAACATCATCTCGTTCATCAGAGGTGATGGAAGTGAAAGAAGTCTGATTAAGTTTTAAAGAAGTGAAAAATTTCTCCCTTGATACAACTCTGGCCTGAAAACTGAAAAAATGAAACTTTCTCAAAGCTAAAAATGAAGAAATGGTTTTAATAGATTGAAGAAGAAAGATATTAAAACAAAACAGAGTTGAGTGAAAGAAAAAAAAAATCAGTCACATTATAAAGTTTACGAGAAAAAAAATCTCTACAGCAGAATACTTTTCCTTTCCACCTCCTTTTCTCACTAAGAAGATTACCAAAAAGAAAAAACGATGATAAAGTAGAAAAGAAAGTCATGTGAAAACCAGAATTCTCTCTCTCTCTTTCTCTCTATGTTCTGGTTCGGAAATTCCAGGAAAAAAAGCTATTTTAGGAAAAATTTTCGGGAATTTTTTTGTTTGAACCAAAAGATTGAATGAAATCTAAAGCTAATTTATTTTCTTCGAAAGAAAAAAAAAATCAAACTCGATCCAAATAGATTTTGGTTTGATTTTTATTTTCTTCTGATCTAGAGATCTTGGTTCAAGAAAAAAAAAAAACTTAAATTAATTTATTTTTTTTTTAATAAATTAAAAAAAACTCTATTTTAGCAATTTTTTTTTTATAGCTGGGCTTGAGTTTTTCGTTTGAAAATCTCTGATTTTCAGTGAAACTTATTCCAACTTTTCGGGTTCTTTGCGATGAATCAATTAATTTTCAACAAAATGAATATGAAATTGATTTTAATTTTTTTTTCTCTTGAAGAAGCTAGGACCAGTTCAGGAGTAAGTTCTCAGACAAAACCATAGAGAAAAAAAAATTATCAAAGTCAATTATATTTTGGGGAAATATTTTCTTTTTTCACTGTTATTTTCTCTTAGTAATAAAATAAATTTGTCTTTAAAGCATTTTTTTTTTTTAAGGGCCGAGAAGAGGTTCCCAAGTGAAACATTTTGTTCAACTAGGGTCTGATATTATCATGGTAATAATAGTACCAAAGGAAAAAAAAAATCTGTTTCAACAGCTGCAGTGACGTTTTCGCATTATTATTGAAACAAAACAAAGAAAAAAAATCAAAGAAGCTTTTTAATTTTGCTGACTTTTTTGATTTGTTTTAAATTCTTCTCAGAAAAAAAAACTTTGGGTTCCAAATGTTCCAGAATAGTTTTTGATTTTTGTGTGCACATTCTCTTTTTCTCTCTTTCTTAAAAAACCATTTCACTATTATTTTCCTTACTTTGTAGATTATTAAAATTTAAGAAAAAAAAAAAATCTAAATTGTTTGAAACGGCGGTTATTGATTCTTTCCCCTTCATCAAAAGAAAATGTAAATTTTTTTAAAAATTTTTCCCAAGAGAGTAAATCTCTTTGAAAAGCTTGAGATTTTTCGATGAGTAATTGTTTTCTGGTTGTGAGCAAAGTTGTTACTTGTTCCAGGATCGATCTTTTATGCCTACTCATCTTCATGTTGCTGTTGTTGTTTCAATTTGAAAAACATGAACATTATTTTAAAATTTTTTAAAGTTAGCTTGCTTGCTGATGGTACTTCCATTCACTTCATCATTATTCCATTCATCTAAAATAGTGAAAAAACCAACGAGTTTGAAACAAACAAATAAATTAATCAATGACTGTATTTGAAGCGGTGAATAAAAAAAAAGCAAACATACAAGGTACAAGTAAGTGAGTAAGCTTGTAAGTTTGGTTGTAAGTAATTTTTCAAGATCAAATATCTCTCTGCTCTCACAAATGCTGTTTTCGCACGCTTTTTTTTCTTCAGAATCAATGTTTCGTTTTCAGAGAAATCGTTTTTTGGTTTTGAACTAAAATTTTATTATTATTCAAATCTATCCAAAACTTTAATTCGGCTATAAAAAACTTTCTTTCTTTTTTGCTTCAAAAGCCTAAACTTTTTGTTGAATTTGTGGGTTAAAGATTTGAATTTCATTCTTTTGATTTGTTGTGCTGTGTTGTGTGTAGAGTTAAATTAAATTTTTCTTTCTCTGGAAAATCAAAATTGAATTTTTTTTCGCTTCTCAAACAAATTTCTACGATTTGTTTGTAGAGAAAAAGAGAGAGCGAGATAGTTTGAATTTAAAATTAAATTTTGCATAAACTTTTTTCTTTCTCTCAATCTTTTCAAATTCTTTGACACTCGGCTAAACTAGAAACCAAAAGGGCAGAGAAAAGAACCAGAGTTTTTCCCATAACTTTCCAACTGATCAAAGAAAAGAAATATGTCAAATTTTGCTTCGAAATTAAACAACTAGAAAAACTAGTACTTGATCATAGCAAACAGAAAACCCCCCCCAAAACTCTCATTCCCTAAATCAATATAATACAAGCATATTTTTTTCTGAAAAAAGTTCCAACGATTTGATGAACCATTAAATATAAAAAAAACCCAAAACCAAATACCAATTTTAATGGAATATTCTTTTAAGCTCTAGAATTTCTTTCAACTCCAGAAAGTTTTTTTTTCAATATAAAAAACTACGAAAGCCGCGTATTATTATCAACTATTTACTATTTGGAAAAAATAATAATTTAATAATCATAATAATAAAAGTTGATACGGAAATAATTTCCTTTCCCATAAGAAAAAAATATTATTTTTCAATATTATTAATAATCACCAAATAACATCGATTATTATTGAAAAAAAGTTTAGTTATTGGTTTTTTTGTCTGCCTTTTTTTTTAAACAAGCTGTGTTCTTTGCTTTGATTTCTTTTAACCCTAGGCTCTGGGTTTTCGAAAAAACTGAAAACTTGGCTATTTTTTTCTGTAGAGCTAAAAAAAGCATTTAAGAGAAGTATCATATAAGAAAAAGATTTTCTCGAAAAACCCTTTCAACAAACCTCTTTCAAGAACCTGAGAAAAACTCGAGGGCTATCACTCCATCACTTGGAAGTGAAAAAGTAAAAGTTTAATTTAATTTGTTTGAAAAACAAACTATATTCTTATCTTTGGTTGATATGTTGCTGAGGCAAACGATACAATCCTCTCACAACTAGAGTTTCCACCAACAACAACAAGGAATAGCATCTCCAATATTATGCAGTACACTTCAGTGGATAGTAATTCAAATGCGATATTTTTTATGTTGTGAGCATGGAAAATAAAAATTCAAGCTGTTTGATGAAATTTCGTTGTTGTTAGGTTTCAGTGTTCAAGAGAAAACATTTGATTATCTGAAAACTTCTCTCTGAGATATTTTCCAATAGAAATAGAGGAAAAATTCCAAGAATTTTCGATTATAAAACAATCGTTGTCCTTGTTGTTGTTCCATCAATCAGAAATCTAGATTATTAGATGGCAATGAGTATGCTTGTTCATTCGGTTTAACATGTTGGTTTTTTTCCATAAAACTTTCCTAAAAAATTGTTTCTAATAACTTCTAACAAAACGAAATTGTTCATCATTCCAGTTCGATTTCAGAAAAAAATGAGCTTCTTTTTGAATAAATAACAAACACTTTGTCACCGGAGAAGGTCAGAACTTATTTGAAGGATTTGGATGAATTGTTACAAGAATCGTTTAATAACACTCTGTCTTCATTTAGCTTTCTTGAATCACAACTTCAGTTTTTTCCACTGTTCCGTCATATGGTGTCATATTGAAAACGTTTCAGATATGTTTCAATTTTGTTGTTGTTGAGAGGAACAATTTTTCAGTGGAAAAAAATGTCATCATCATCAATATTTTCACCAAACATATCTCAATTGAATGTGATGAGTTTAGCAGGAAAAAAAAGCAAAAGACTGGTAAATAATAAATTGATTCGACAACAGCTTTTGGAATTCAAATTTTCGAGAAACAGCTCAAAAAAAATTGTCAACTTTCAACTTTTTTTTCTATTGAAACAAACCATTTTTTGAGGGTTTGCGTTTTGCATCGATGATTTTTTTTGGATCCCAGTTTCGAAAAAAGTTTTCTCTTTGGAGTATAGTTTTTCCAAACGATTGGATCGAAGTTTATTATTTTTTCAGATTCGATTTAACTTTATTTAAATTCAAGTTTCAAATTGAGCAGTCTTCAAAGAAATCAAAGTGTTTTTTTTTTTGTTGAAAAATGACAGAGATTCTTGCAACGATGCCATAATAGAAGAAGAAAACATTGATAATAGATTACATTTTCTCACCTTTTCATTGTTTTTCCTTCCTTATCTTGAAGCAGAAAAATGGTGTTTTTGGTTTGATACATGCTTGCTTCATCACTGAACTTCGGAATCACTCGCTGATTCATGATTTGCAATAATAATAAATACACGAATCAAGTTTTTTTTTTTGTTGAAACCTCACCTGAGGCGTCAATTTCGTTTGTTGTCGGATCGAATGTTTTTGGTTTTGTTTTTTCTCTTGTAACAAACAAATAACCAGGCAAACGAATAAATAAATAATCAAGTTTCTTTCCTGATTGATGCGTTTCATTTATTTATTTTCTGAAACAAGAACTAATGAAAAATCCAATAAATTTGCCTCTTCATGACCCGCGGGGTTTTTCTAGGCCTTGTTCTATGTTGTTCCATCATCCGAAAAAAAATTCACTTTTGCTCTATTTTTAAAAAGAAAAAAATCCCGGTTAACATGTTTCCAAAAACCATTTTTTTCCTGATAAAATTCCAGATTTTTCATCAGAAAAAAAAATTGAATAGGTTTGCATGATGTTTCATCATGCTAATATTTCATTGCAGTACACAGATTATCAATTAGTGGAGAAAAAATTTTTTCAACTGCACCAAAATTTTCGGAGAAATTCTTCGGGTTAATTGTTTAAATAAACCACATTCCGGTTTCTTTATTCATTTTTCTGGCTCAGCAAATTTTCTTCAACAACAACAATAAAGAAGAAAAAATTTTCTTATATTTCACAAACAGGAATATTCGAATGTTGGTTTTGGTTATGGGCCAATATTAACCATAATAATACCGCGCTTAACTACTAATAAACATTTGAAAAAAAAAACAAAACAAAATTATTGTTTCTCCGTTTTGAGCTTCCTTCCATTCACTTTCCACCAACAAGTTCAAGGTTTAAAAATAATCATCCAAATTTTTCTTTCTCTCCAATTGTTTGAGGATATTCAATTAGCTTATTCTGGTGCTGAAGTTTTTGGGCGAAAAATAATATTCTTCTAGGTTTTTATTATTCTTCCCGTTATTTTCGAAACTAATAACGGCTCTCAAAGTTTGAAAACGGAATTCTCTAGCCATTGATGTGGCGTTTCATTAGTCAGATTCATTGTTTATGTGATTATTCAAGTGAAAAGATAATTGTCCCGTGTGTTTGAGAATCGTTTTTTTTTCTCCTGCCAATTTTCTTCTCAGTATGTTCTTGCTCGTGAATCGAGAGTTAAAAAAATAAAAACAAAATATATTCCATTTTTCACCAATTCCCATTTTATATTCGTGTGCTTTCTGGAATTTCAATTAAATTCTAAAATTTATTCCTGGAATTCCTCCTATCGAAAAAAAATATAAAAAAACTTTTTTTTTAAAACTTTTTTTTACCGAATCTCATTTCCAGGAAAATTTCTGCAATTTTGAAGAGCTTCTGTTCAGATTAGATATCAATTCAGAATGATAGAAGGGTAGTTGGAAAACGTTCATCATCGATCAATGATGAATCAAACATCGTTAATGAATATTGTGGCAAGTAATGGTACCGGACCATGTTTACAGTCCAATGTTCCACCACCAGTTTCTTCACCATCAACCATCCAATACGGAATGATGGCTCAAAACCAATATCCTCAATACCCTTACAATCCAAATATGATGTGGCCTGAAGAGAATTGGAACTCATGGAATCGAGTGTTTAAATTGATGTTACTATCGTTCATATCGACCATTGGTTCGATGGGATCAATATTCATAGTGTCTGCCATCACTGTCATCGATACATTCCAAGTTCGTAACAATTGTTTTCTGGTCAGCTTAGCGTTCGGGCATTTGATGGTGACCATTATGGTTTTGCCGACTTCAGCTATCGCCATCATGGCCAACATTCAAGATGATCAAAAAATTTGCCATTTTCAATGGTTGATTACCATCTCCTGTTTCGTCGTATCCGTCCTGTCGTTCTTTTTCATGTCGATCGATAATTTTTTTGCTATGCGTCCGGCCCTGATCTACCAAAGCTGTTGTACCCGCTGTCGAGTTTGCTTCTTGTTCTCGTTGATCTGGTTGGCAGCCTTTATCATTCCCTTCGTCCAACATCAACAACACTTTGGTCCAGAATTTTGCCAAAATAAACGTCAATGGCGTATCATGTTCCAATATCATCCTTATTTGTTAGGTTCGCACTTGACCCCATCATCTTAAAAAGTTTGATTGTTTTTTTTTTGTTGAAAATTTAGGTTTTCTTGTTTGCTGTACATTGATCACTTTGAGTTGTTTCACTCAAACCCTGTTCAACTATAAGAAATACCGTAGCCAATTGGAAACTAGTCCAGAGCTTGCAAGCTATGGTGTCATCATGATCGATGGCTCGTTGCTTCAATCGAACATTTTTGTTTATCTAGTTTCACTGGCAATGTGGCTTCCATTGGTAACTAAACCATCACCCAAAAATTCATTACAATCATCTGATGAGAATTTTTTTCTTTTCTGAATCTAGATTGTGACAATGGTGGTCGATCCGATAAATCCCGTTCCTCAAAACTACTTGGATACTGTTTGGTACTTGGCGTTGGCAAATTCTTGCTCGTATTCGTATATGTATGCGGCAATTAATCGTGATTTTCGTGATGCATTCAACAAGCTATTCTACTATTGTTGCTGTAAATCTCATGTCACTTTCACAAGAAAAGGTGTTGGTCAAATTCGTCGAACAGTAGCCAAGGAATCGATGGGTCTACGTGTACACATCATTCCTGGTCTAAATATTTACGCTCAACGAAAGGATAACGCTGCCTTAACCACCGCTTATCGGCCCGGTGTTTCGAGTTTCGGTGGTGGTGGCGGCGGATTTGGCGGAGGTTTTGGTGGTGGTGGAAGTGGCGTCGGCAGTAGCTACTACAAATCATCGCACGGAAAATCTTGTGAGCTTTAAAACCCCAAAAAAAATTTATCTGTGTTAGCTAATTTATCGTTTACATTTGCTTTACATCGAGTCACATCGTCAGTCACACTTTATCGAAAAAATATTCACTTTTTTCACGAACAAGTCATCAGAATCTCTCACTTTTGAAATACATGTTTTCTCCGCTTTATTTTTGTCAGTCTGTTGAGCACATTTTTTTGAATCTCGCTCAGCACTATTGTTTTGTGCTTCATGGCTTGAATTGCAAGCAGGTGTCAAATTGTGTTAATAAAAAATGTGTGCTTGTGTCAAAAAGTTTGCTTTAATCTTTATTGAGCTTTAAATTCTTAAAAATTATTCATGTTTATAATAATAAACACCCTTCTTGTAATTAACTTGATTTTTAATTCAATTTTCTAATTTTTGTTTAATTAATTCATACGCATCACAATTTTTCAATTCGATGAATCTTGTTTCAAATGGAAAAACAACGAAAAGCATCGATATGCAACAAAATCTATGCAAAAGATTTGAACCAACAACAGCATTATCAAATTCATCATCCTCTAATACGTTTCGAGGACGAGACTCGCTTTTGATTTTTTTTTCTCTTTAGAAAGAAAAACACTGAGCCTTGCTAGGAAAACTAAGCTTTTTCTCCATCAATTATTATGAATTATTAATAAATAAATTTTCTTCATGTTTTTATCAATCATCGTCACACACAAACACACATTTTCGACAACACTCATCTGTTCTTTTTGTCTCGGTGTTCCATTTGAAACGATTTTTTTTCTGTTGACAAACAAACAGAATATAATTTATAGAAGATTAATATAAATAATGATGAAAGCGGCTCATATTTTATGTTTGTGCATGTTTGTTTCTTGGAAAAAACAACAAAACAGCTCTCCGTTTAATTTCAAACTTTACTTTTGGAACGAACCTAGATAAACACACACACACACGGTGCAAAAAACAAACTTTGTTGATAGAAAAACACAACAACAGGGTTTTTTTTGTTGAGCCTCATTTTTATGATCGATACTCAACAAATTCGAGACTCAAACAACCAATCGATTGTTTGTTCAAAATTTCCATAGTAAAAGAAACATTCTTTGAAAAGAATGGATTGAATAAATCAATCCAGGTTCTATCTTTCTACTAATGAATTTTTCGAGACGAACACACAAAACAATATAATATTCAATCAATCATTACACAAATCATTTTGAAACAATTGACTGCTTTTTTTCTAGCCCCTGATGACAACAAAAAAAAAAAACTTTAAAACCATAGAAAAATCAAAGTAAATCAATGAAGCAACCAAAGTAAGCAAAGCAAAATACTTTTTAGCAGAAAAATAAAAACTTTTTCGTGCTCTACGTGCTTCAAAGAAGAAAAAAAAAAACGAACAAACAAATGAGAAAATAATTGAACTCACTTTTCGTTTTCAACTTATTCTGGCTTCAAGAAGTTGTTTGACGTTGATTGTTTTGGCACATTTTCAACTCGAATATTAACATCTCGTTGGTCTGTCTCTATTGTGGCATGTCGATCGATTGAATTCACGGAATTTTCTTTTTTTTTAACCACCAAAATAAAGCCAACAAAAAAAAATCTGAAAAATCGATCGGAATGAGAATAAAGAGAATTTAATTTTTTCATTCATTTATTTGAACTTTCATTGTCCCACTCACACACACACACAAAGACTCATCTTTCCAAAAACCATCCATCCATAAATGATGTTTATAATGAAACACTTTTTGAAACAAAACTTCAACTTTTTGAAATGAAAAATTTAATTTTTATCAACAGATTTATTTCTTTTTTTCTCTAATTGTATTTCTAACTGTTTATTTTTCTATTAAAAAAAATTCACCGTACATTTTCGTTTTATTGAATTTTTTTTCTCCCTTCTGGCAGTTATAATTATTTGTAATATTATCTTTTATTCATCTATTTATGAACTATTCATTTGTTTATAAAGGAGAAAAATATTTATGAAATTTTATTTTTGAAAAACTATACTCTTAACTTTCTCTCTATTTTTTTTTTGTTGGCAAATTATTGAATTAAATTTTGTAAAAAAAATTGTTTTAAATTAAAAGAAAAAAAGTTCACGTTACTTTTGGAAACGAGTTTAATGAATTTGAAATTAAATTAATTCTCTCCAACTTCTGTTGCTGTTGTGCTGACAGTTTTGTTTTCTCTCTCAGAGGATTTCTCTCTTGAGACATTTCAATAAAATTCGAGTTGTTTATTGTTGAATTTTCGTTTTTCCAATCTATAGAAAAAAAAATGGTTCAAATTTCAAGACCCAGGTTTCGGGTTTCAAACTTCATCGACTAACTTGATGACTGACTCCTCTTAGCTAATATTTTTTTTCGTTTATTCTTGAAAATCGTTCCATTTAGAGTTTGTGAGCTATTTGAGTATTTGAGGCAAACGTTTGAAAATGCCAAAAAAAAAACAAAAAATCCAGGAAAAAAATTGATCCTCATTTTTCTGAAATAGAATCTGGAATCACACTGCAACTTTATGGTTCAATAAAACTGAATTTTTTTTTCTTTTCAAAAACTGATGATGATAAATTAATTTTGAAAATAGCAAACTTTTATTTGTAATTGTAATGGACAAATCGCACCCTTTGACTATAAATATAGAACGTTAATGTCAAGAATTTTACCAGTAAATACGTTTCAATTGATTAATTACAATCATCATCTGAAAAAGAGAATTAGTCTTTCGCTATCTCAATCGACCGAAAAAGAATTTTTTTTTGTGTCAAATATGACAGGTTTTTTTTCGAGTATTTCTACGTTCGGTATTTCTTGAGATAGTAATTGATGGGGCATTTCATTATTAGAAATAATAAATAAACCACACACATTTAAAGAGTCACAAAACCAATCGATCGATTTTCCCATTCCATCATTCATTTATTTTCTTGAGTAAAAAGAAAAATTTTTGGTTGTCTTAATTTCTAGAAAGAGAGATCTATTTGTTTCCATTTAGTTTCTCTGATGGTCATTGTAATGCTGGAAGTGAATGATCTATCTAAATGTATGCGTCTGAGTGTGTGTTATCATCAATTACACATTAAAAACCAAACCAAACAAACGTTCGATTCAAAAATTTTGGCTAGAAATTTTTCTTCTAGAATAAAAATAGAAAAACCTCGATTATCTAAACGATTTATCAATAATTTTCTGGAGAGAAAAGAATTTCCATCTTTCAGAAGAAATGCAATGAGGAAAATACTTTCAAATCGGATTAAAAGAATAAGATGATTGAGGATTCACCCACGCAGACACTTATTGAATGTTATTAAAAACAATTATTTGAGTCTATAAACCGATCAACGCTTTTTTTTAAAAATCAATTTTCTTTCTAAAATTTTAAATTAGATGAACAAATAATTCAAATTAATCTGTTTTTAATAACTTTTTTTGAATCAATTAATTAATTCATACACTAGAGAATTAATTTTTGATTGAATAAAATTTGTTAAAATAAACACTCAATCACTGAATGGTGGGTTAAATGGAATGATAAATAATTAAAAACACTCGCTACATGATTAATTTAACTAGCTTGTAATTAAAAAAAAAAAAACCTGCATCTGAAATTCAGATTCTCAATAGTATTAAAACTTTTAAGGCTACCAACATGCCATCTAGTGCGTTTGCCTGAAAAAAGAAACCGTTAAAAACTAGTATAGTTTAATAGAAAAAACTTGGCCGTATTTAACTGGATTTAACCATCATCATAAATGGAATTCATTTTCAAAAACGATGACGATGATAAAACGTTTTGGTTTGAAACATCATTCAATGTAGTGTTAAAATTCTGATTGAGGTTTGTCAATGGCGCATCGGACTGCCTTCGTCGCCGCGGTATTGACGATAATGAACTGGAAACTGGAATGCTAGGTTCGATCAATGTTGCGACTGCTGTGACTGATGGATCATCTTCAAAACCATAAATTGAATTTATACGATCTTCCCCCGGAATCATCTCCAAGTTTTCATCGTACTTTCGCGAACCAAGATATGAGCTCATCTCAGAATACTGACTGTTGTTAGTGGTTCGATTATGGATTGCGTAACGATGATAATTGTTCATCGCTATTGTGTGATAAAGATGAGAGTCTTGTTCCCAACTGATTCGTTCATAAAATTCACCGGTCAAATCTGATTGATCAAGTTGATTGTAAACGATTGCCGGAATACAATTTTCCGATGACGATTCGATAATAATTGGTTGGCTGTCCTTTTGACTGTTCATTCTGGACATCTTCTTACGAAATATAATCATGTAGATCAATAGAAACACGATTATCAAGCAAAGAAACACAAACAAAGCAAATAAAATACGAATCACTTGCAATGGTAACGAAATAATCTGTTGTTGATTGTTACCAATTATTGATTTTGACTTTGGACTGCTACTCAAACTGTTGTTCATATTACCAGTTAAATTTTGGCTATTCGATGATTTAGAAGTAATAATACAAGTTATCGGCGGAGATTCCAATCCCATCCATCGCCCATTTCGGCAAGTTATTTGAAAAATTTCTTTATATTTGAAATTGGCCGAGTTTTTGAACATCGTGCCTAATGAGGGCGAAATGTTTCCGTCCATCCTATCATTAAATGTTGTGTTCCTTAACATGTCTTCAGATTGTTTCTTTTTACTGTCAATATTTTTCTCTGTTCTGTAAAACCCAGAATGACCTTTGATTTTTGAACAAACAATTCGAGCAAATTTCCAATTTGGTACCATCAACCGTTTTTTTATCACCATTGTTGACTCGTAACGAACATCGATCAAATAACCATTTTGAACAGTGACATTAGACAATAATTCACATGGTTGACTTTGAACACATCGAGGAAACTCGGTTTTCCATTTTCCGTAATGGCCGCACTGAACACTTGAGCTTCCTGAAAAACTGAATTAAAATATTTCTATCAAATGAAAGAGACAAACCAACTAATTCGTTTTCCTTGTCTGAACAAATGTATTTGTAAGATTTTCGTTCTTCATTCTCTTCAAAATAGTTGTAATCACGTTGAATGATAGTGGTGACCGGAATGTCGGGCTCACCACAACTCAGTTTGAACGAATAAATTTTCAGTTCACACAGAGCAATAACAAAAATTTTTTGCTTGTACTCTAGCGGTTGTTCTTCGTCATGTACGTCATTTTCGCGAGCCATTCGACGCGATTGATGGGTACGGAATTTGACCTCGATTGTGCTAGAAAAAAGTTCATCAACTGAATACTCTTGTGTAGGAAACAAAGATTCAAACAACGTTTTCTCTCTAGTTTTGAATTCACAAACAAAATCTAGAATCAAATAGTTGGGCGAATATTTTTGCGTTTGCTGGTCTTCATATTGATTGATCTCGGGCAATGTTTCAATGCATTCAATCTCGAATGGAACTTCATTGATGGCTGTAATTCCAGATCCAACATTGGTCAAATTTTTTAAAGAAACATCAAATTCTATTTCACGAGCTTTAGGATTTGTGTACAAATCTTCGATATGATCTCCATGCAATTTTATCCGAACATAATGTATACGATTAGGTTTGTTTAATTTCATGGTCCAAGTTTGTCTAGGCGATACACTCCATCTAAGACAATCATGTGGTTGATTTTTAGTTGGAACTTGAAACGTTCCGTTTGGTTCCAATTTTAATGATTCATCATAGTAAATAAAAACGCTGATTGGTTTTCCGTGATTTTCCGCCTCGTTCTTGGCTTGTCGAGCAATGCTCGTGCTGCCATTAGTCATCTCTTTGTTGGGATCAATTCGATAATCGCTGATTTTAATATATTCTAAAAGAGTTTTGTTCCGATTATTTATAGCTTTGGAAAAAAACAATTAGAAAAAAAATCTTTTAAATAGACAACTAACCACATCGAGGTACCGAACCAAGCCAGTTGCCTTTGGAACATTCACGCATATTCTTCCCAACTAGGACATCATTCTTGTCGGTACATTTGTAATAAACGCGAAGATATTTGTATTCGTAAGAAATCTCTTCATCATATTCTTCTTCGATAACATAACTAGAATTCGGAAAAATAATTTTGGTGTAGACTGAGGTCGCAGGAGCCACGGCTATCGAGCCACAATGACATTCTTTATGGAATTCGTCATCACAAATTGATGTCAATGATGATGAAGATGAAGGTGATAAATAATGTGGATGATGATGAGCATGATTTGGATGAAAAGGAGGAGGAGAAAAGAGTGAAGACGTCGCTGCTTTCGATGTGGATGACATAGTTTTTGTGTTTGTCGATGCCGATAATGTGACATCGGTCATTGTTGCCGCCGCTGCTGCCGTTGCCGAAACAATATTATCGATATCATACCAAACTTTAAACATTGACAATAAAAGCCAAAATAATAGCAGCGCGAAATGGAATGAACATGTTTTGTTTGCTTTGTACATCAAAAACATTCGAAACTTCGACAATTATGATTGCTAACCGGGATAATTCGCCTTAGTAATTCATTTATCATCAAATTAAAGTTTTTCAACTCTCAAATCTTGACATGGTTGAAATAAAGCCAAAAACAAGTCAATGATTAGCCATTGGTAACAACCGCTCAATATCCTCTTGACGTAATTTGTAGGATCACCAATAGTAACTCAGTCATAAACTCAGAGATGATTTGCAATTCCTTCTTTTTGCATCTGTGCGATTATTTCTGTCTATTTTCAATTGTCATTGAATACTTGAACTAATACAAAATCCAATCCAAACATGCAAAAATAGAAAATTTTGATGATATGAACAAAATATAAAAAGTATTGTCTGAAAGCTTCCATTATTTTCCTATCAAGCTTGATATCAGATAATTTCCTTTGTTTTTTTTTCGCATTTCATAAAAGAAATCGAATACACACAAATACAGGAAACAACCAAACTGAAGTGCTTGAAAATTAAAGTGAAAGGAATTTGCACCAAAAAAAATATTGACTTTCAAACAAAAAGGAAAAAAATCAAATCATTTCAAATATTGATGCCACAATAAATGTAACTTTGCTTGAAAAAAAATGAAAAATGTGATTAAATAGGAAACTCGAACTGTTCGTATAAAACTGAATAATCTAACGTGAACACAGAGTTTGATCAAGAAAAAATTTTGAAAATTTGTTTCCAAATTGTTCCATTTTCTGTTTCAATCATTTTCCATAGATGGCAGTTGAACTGATAAAATAATAAGTTTTGAATAAACAAATTCTTGATAATTGAAAACTAATTCTCTAAATGTGAGGAAGCTAAAAGAAATTTTTTGAAAAACAATAAATCTGAAATCAAAATTGATAAATGTAATGAATAATATTAAAATTAATTTAATTGAATAATTACTGTGAATTTTTCCAAGTTTTAGATATGAAACTGAAGAATTATGACGCTAAAAGGGGCGGCAGCGTTGAGAAATGAAAACACCAAACGGTAGTTTAATGGAAACTGGCACCATGTTTCGTAACGCTTTTTGGAAAATTTTTCAGCTAATTTTAGACAAACCAAAATTTGAGCCATCATCATTTTTTTAATAGTAGATTTTGAAATCATCGAATTAGTCTTATAAAGTTGAAATGATTTTTGGTCAATGCTTTTCGAAGTAATTACCAAATCATCATCGATTGAATCACGTAAAATCGATTCAAAAAAAATATCGTGTAAACCAAACATTGTTAGACGCTTGGATGTTGAATACTCGACAACAATGATAAAACTAAAGTAGAATGCCGCCAATGTAGAGTACTCGAAAAAATATTCTAAGCCTTATTTGTTAAAGAAAAAATAAAAAATGAATTTCAAAAAATAATTTTAAACATTAACTTTGTTTTATAGAAAAACTAGTGCTTTGATTGATCAGATTGGTGTTATTGTTTGATATTCTAGCCAAATCAATAAATTCTTGTTTCTTGACGCTGAAAAACAAGGCCACTTGAGTGATGCGCAAACAGCTCGACAAAAAAAGCTCACAAATCCAAAACAGTGGCAACACTCCTAATGTTGAGTTGATCGAATCAATTTGCTCGTTCAACATTCTCAACAAATAGCACAGCTTAGTCAAATGTTTATTATCAAGATGGTATTGATTTTTAGCAAAAGAGATAATCTTTTCATACAATGATGGCATCGATTTATAGTTGAATCCTAATTTTTTTATAGAAAACTTCACTGATGTCTTAATAGAATTCAAATAGTTTTGTTGAAAAATTACGACTATCGTTTCGTTTTCGATCAAGTGAACTGCATAACAGATCCAGATCATAAATAAAACTAAGTTCAGTAAATAAAAAAAATTAATTAAAACAAACGATTTTTGTTTTCACCTGATGTAATCAGCCAGCCAAATCCATAAAAAGCCCAGAAAAACTCTCGCAATAAAGTCAAAACCAACATAATCTGTTTTTGTGAATTCACTGGACTTGACCTGGTCAAATTAGTTCTGCTCTCCAGTAATCGGTTTTTTTCTTGATCATATTCAAGAGCAACTAATATGAAAAATGTGGCATTGATTGCAATGTTGACGAGCCAAACTCCAATTGAAATATGATGGATAAAAATCAAACGTTTGATGCAACGACGATTCGATTGAAGTCTTCCAACCACTCGATGTGCCAATTTTTGAATATCTGTGGGTGAAAAATTTTAAAACTTGTTTGAAAATGATCAAACTTACGCTGATTTTTGACCAACATGTACAGATAAGACAATAAACAAATAAAGGCCTTAATATGAAACGATAATTTGAAATAAAAACGTTGATTAACAATACTTTTCCGACTGATACTTGGTTCTTCTCTGACAAATTCGTTTTTTGAAAAACCAAACGAAAATAATTCAGTTGCTGAATTCTCAATTTCAAAAAAAGCAAATTGAATAGAAGCCAAAAACAAGCTAAACATTGAAACCAGAGTGAAACAGCGACAAAACCAAAGCCGAGAAGATCGAAAAAGATTCCATTTTGACTGGTTCGAAGGCTCTGTCATGAAGATGCCATAAAATTCCAAGAGGAAAAAATTTGAAAAAACTTTATTTTCAAAACATGAAACACTTTGAAATTTTTTTTTCATCATTTTTTGCACCCCAATGATTGACTGCCTGGACATGTTAAGATTCAAATTTTGTTTTTACTCGAAGCCCAACGAATAATTTCTAAAAGTTATTGATTAAAATTTTCTAGTGTAACACCACAAATATTTTTGATCAATAATATTCGATCGTATAATAATCAATCAATTAATTTTGTTTTTGACTCATTGATTGATTGAAATATTCGTTAATAGTAGAACGTTATTCAATAAACGCATAGAATTTCCGAACTTCAAAACTGTTCCGTCGGCGATATGTGAGTTTAATGAACGATATTCAGCTAGATGCAATATATTTTTCATATTTTGGATCGATTCATTTAAGCCAATTTAGCAATACATAATAATTTGACAGTGAAACGTGTCAGAAAAATAAGAACACTCAAATAAATATTTATAGAAAATTTTTTCATGTAATTTCAAGTAGGTTGTGTGCTTAAAAAATGTATTTTTCGTGTGTTTTAAGACGAAAATTTTTCTTGAATTTGTTTGGTGACAGCTTCGATCACATCACTATCGGCTTTGGCTTCAGTTAATTGTTTTTTAACCATATCGATATGTTGGACAATTTGCGACTCGGTGGCTCCTACACTCAAAGGTTTGATATGCACTTTGATTTTATCAGTATTCACTTGAACACGTACGGTAGAATTCTCTTTAGTAACACCTTTTCCATCAACTGGTGCTGCCGATTTTATGTCACATTTGAAGCTGCTTTGACTACGATTTTTTTTATTTGACTTTAGTGAAAAAACTGTAACTTTATTAAGTTTGATCATCTGTTTATCTGTCGAGCCTTTTGGTCCAGGACTGCTTATATGTCCCGATACAATCATTGCTAAACCATTTTGACAATCAACATCATTTAGTTTTTCTAGATTAGGCTTAACTGCCTTGTTGAGGATGTTTGCTGTCAGTGCTATCAAACTATCGATATTGACTTTTTTTTCATTATTGAGATTGACCGGAGTTTTGGGTCTGTTCCAGCAAACTGAACCTTTTCGCATCATTTCTGAAGGACTATTATCAGGACTACGATCTGGTCTTCCACCAGGAGACTTTTTCAAATTTTCAATGCTTTGAACGGTTTGTCTGAAAAAAACTGCTTCTGGTGTTCGCAAATGTTGATGGCTCATTTGTTGAAAACTTTTTTATCTGAAGATGCCCTTACTGAATTGTAATTACGATATTGTATATCGAAATCATCGATAAAATCATCACGTTGCCAAATAGTTTTCATTTGTTGTGGTTTTCTAGCAGCTCTGGCACCGCTTGGAAAATTTTTATTTGTCCAAGGTGTCATTTGATTAAAATCTTCACAACTTTCATAGCCAGAATCATTATGACCAAGATAGCGATTTCTTTGAGACTGATCGAGTTGATTTCTGTTGCTTAGTTCAATTTGATATTGTTGCATTGGAGGGCCATTAGATGGCGAATACTGATAGTTTTGAGAACAAGCCCCTCTTCGATAACCACGACGAGCTTTACGTCGCCGATTCCTGACTCTTTTGTTTTTTCTACCACCATTACCACCATAATATTGTCTTGGATAGTTATACGAAGATGATGATTGATCATAATTGGAAGAGTAATCATTTTCTAAATATCCTCTGTTATTATAGAATCGATTGTTCGAATTTCCATTTCTCTCGCCTCCTACTCTTGTTAAATTATTGTTAAATCTTGATTGAAGATAATATTTTTGTATGTCTGGAATGTTTATCGGTGGTATCGAGCCTTGAAACTCTTCCGATATACTTCTGGAATTGGCGTTTTGCATATAAAAAGCATTGTTATTCCTGTTTCCATTACCTTCAATTTGAAGTTGATTATTGTTGTTGGAACCTTTCAAACGACCATTGGAACTTGTATAATTGAGAAATGTCGATGATGGAACTTTGCCTGTTATCGAAGTGTTTTGACCGATATTACTGTTTTTATTGTTTTTCTGTTGCGGAGTAGACATTTGTGCATTCAATCCACTCTATTCTCTTTGATGGCGTCGAATCGTGGTTTGTTTGAATTTTGAAAAAAATCTTTTGAACAAGAAAAAACTATCCGAACACGCTAATTGAGAGTGAACTCATTTGAAGACTGTCCATTTATAGTGAGAAAAATTGAGAACTAAAAATAAAAAAACAAGATTAAATCATTTTATTGTACAAATAAAAGTGAAAAAAAAACTCAATTAATTAATTATGATCGTTTGCCTAGAACAATATTTTTTTCAATTCAATTCGACAACCGAAAACCAGCAATGCCAGAATCAATCGATGGTGAAAAAAGAAATTGAAAGAGAAATGATAAATAGTAATAAAATTTTTATCAATCAATTTCATTCATTGAATATTCTAATAAAAAAAACATTCCAATTATTTATTCCAATTGATCAAATTCAACAGAATTGCTCTAAATACAAATTCAAGCAGAAAAATTGCAAAGTTTATTCTACTTTTTTTGTTTCACCTGTGCCATAGCAATAGTTTGTCTCTTGATTATTATTGTAAAATTCAAGTACATCGATATCGAATCAATATGTACAACCAAATATATTTTTCAATAACAATCAACTCTCAGAAGAAAGAAAATTTTTTTTGGCAACAAATAAAACATTTGTTTCATTATTCTTTCAAGCTTTAATAGTAACTAAAATTTAACTTGACTAAACTATTATGTTGT
Source organism: Octodonta nipae (assembly GCA_034190945.1). Taxonomy (NCBI): domain Eukaryota; kingdom Metazoa; phylum Arthropoda; class Insecta; order Coleoptera; family Chrysomelidae; genus Octodonta; species Octodonta nipae. Next base: position 149,427 of record JAVLUE010000010.1, on the reverse strand, counting down.
TGGTACTGTGTACCAACTTATGAGATGCAATAAAAATTCAAATTTAAAAAAAAAACATTTTAAAAGCGATTTTCTTCGATGGATCAATTCATTCTTAATAACTGACAATTTTGGAAAAATTATTTTGCTTGAAAAAGTTTGCGCACGCGCAATTTTGAGCTTTTTTCCAGAAAAAACTCATTTTCGACGTCGCGGGGTTTTTCTTCTCGCTTGTTCTGGTGTTGTTTGTTGTCGTCGCTTCAATTTTCAATGATGAAGAAAACACGTCCACATATGCGTTCTAATATATAACACTGGCATCACACATTCAAGAACTTCATTGATTGTTAAACCAACCAGCCAACCAACACCAAACATTCTCCAACTGTCACAAGCGCACACACATTGAAAAAAACTTTGATTAAAATTTTTTTCTCTATAAAAAAATGGAGAACCCATTCAATGTTCACCTTTGTTAACAAGTTTTTCAAAGATTTGTCTCTGAAACTCTAGATCTTTTTTATTTCAATCAGACGATTTTGAATTCTTGAAAAATGTCCAACATTGATTGGTTAGAAACATCGATGGTTTCGATCAATCAATCATCATCTTCGAAGTCGTCGGATGACGAGGAAACTTCATTACTCTGGTCAACCTTATTATCATCTTCGTCTTCATCCTCCTCGTCGTCTTCTTCATCTTCAATTTTGACCAGCGAATTGTTGGGCAACGCCATTCTAGTATCGTTTTATCTGTTGATAGTGATGATTTCATTGTTTGGCAATACCTTTGTTTGCCGTGTGATGATCGGCTCGACCAACAATCGAACCACCACCAATGTATTGATTTTAAATTTGGCCATATCTGATCTGTTGCTCACAACATTTAACATACCGGTCAATATTGTCCGGTTTGTCAGCCGAGATTGGCCATTTGGTCAATTAATCTGTACGCTTACTCCCTTCATACAGTCATTGTCGGCTCATTGCTCATCAATCACCATGATGGTGATCGCATTCGAACGTTTCAGAAGGTAAATAAACTTTTTTCTGATGTTGAAATTTTGTTGTTGCTGTTTTGGGGTTTGTCTTGTAAACAACTCATAGAAAAATGTCAAAAATAAAATTGAGAAAAAGCCTTAAATCGAAAATTAATGATACCTTCTATTCCTTTTGGGATATTGATAACAAATCTCTCGCTCAAAAACCACTTTACATTAGATAGTTATTTTTTATCTAAAAAAAAACCATTTGTCTTTTTCAGAAAAATTTCAATTTAAAAAAAAAACAACTTTCGTAAAAAACAAAAAAAATTCCTAGAAGATTTCTGAAAACTGCGGATTTCAATTTTTTACTTTTCAGAAATTCGTTATTCTCTGTGCTGCACCCTATTCATTGTTCTCGAATTCAGCAATTTTTTCCCAAGAATAACACGACGGTCAAGCACACACAAAACTCTAAAAATATTTTCACTTAAGACGTATCGAGATTAAAATTTACGAGAAAAAGGCAAAAAATTCAACAGAAAGAAAATGGAGAGTTTTCCAAGAAAAGAAAACAATTTTGTTGTTTTTTTTTTTTTTTGAATCTCTTTTCAGCATTCTTAGTGTGTATCTCAAACACTAGAAACTTAATTCAATATTAATTTGAATAATCCCCAAAATGAACCAAAAAGTCTTTGTTACACTAGAAAGTTTTTCATATAAACTTTTTGAAAAATTTGGTGAGAAAAGGATCAAGATGAGATGAGGTCAATGAAACGGGAAATAATGTGGTGAAAAAAAAGATTCCTAAAGAGCTTGGTAAATTTGTTTGAATTGTGATGGGTTCGATTCGAAACAAATTTCATCCAAATATCTCCTAATGATATTTGAAGAAGATTGATTGCTTTTTTTTAAAAATTTTCTTCTATTTCATTTGAATCAACAATTTTGAGTATAACAATTCAGCTCAAAAAAAATCCTCTATGATGAAACAAATCTTTTATTCCAGAGAAAAAAATTATTTTTTTTGGAAGAAACAATTTTCTGTTGTTTACGAGCAATTTCAACCCAAATATGAGATGTTAATTGTTTTGAAAATTGAACCAAATTATTTGTTATTCAAGTTACTTGGATGAGAAATTTTATTATCTATGTTGAGTTGACTTGAACTGAGAATCTTAAAATGTTTAAATCTGACTTGTTAAAAGAGTTTGAGAAGATGACAAATTTCAAATGTCAGAATTTTTTTTTTTTCGAAAATGAATTTTACTTAAGAATGGATTTTCTTCATTCAAAAATCTCTTTTTAGATGTTTGATATTCATAAGTTTTGAATATTTTAAAGTGTGTGAATGCAATTTTCAATTTTACTTTAGCAATTCCTTTAACTAATTCTTCACTCCTTCAGGCCATTGCCAAAATAAAGATATGCAAAAAAAAATAGCTTATAGACTAACTTCTTTTTGAAGTTTTTCTCGATGCTTGATATTTTGAATATTATAAACAAATAGTTTTTATCACTTTTTTGAAATAAGATAAACTAGAAAAAATTTTAGTTTGACGAAGAAACTTTATCAAAATGGACAAACGAATCGATATATCAAATGACAGATCGGAACAGCTTTAAAGTGTTTCTATTTTTTTTTTTTTTTTTTTTGAAACAAAACTGCAATCGAAACTAACAGTTTTCTATTGCGGGAGTTTCTTTTTCAAATGCTTAGAAAATTGAGCTCTCTTATTTTAATAGTTTTGCCAATCCAAAATTTTTTTAAAAATTCTAACCAGCTAACCAACTAACGCGAAAAGATGACATTTAATTTGGCCTCATTTATCGGAGAAAATTTTATGAAAAGCTGTTGGTTTTTCTTGCTGCTGTTGTTTATTTGTTTTTTTTTTCAAACACTTTTGAAATTTTCCTTTTCCCTTGAAAGTCGGTTAAATGATCCAAAACAAAGAAGGCTGGTTGTTCATTCTTTTTAAGTTTTTTCATCCCTTGTTCGATTTTTTTTCCGAAAAAAAAACAGACAAACGAACGAAAACACATTGATTTCAATATCCTATCAATGTCATCATTTGTTTGAAATTTATTGAATTGTCAAATCTTCCCAAAGGAGATTCAGTTCGTTTGTTTTTTTTTTTTTGGAACATTAATTTTTTATATAAAAAATATATATTTTCAATAAAAGAGAAATTATTCGTGTGAGTTCCATCTTTTCGTCAGAATTCATTTTTTTGTTTGCAATGTTTTTTTTCTGGCTCCGTTTTCATGAAAATAGAATAATATGGTTTTGATTCAATTGTATATTAAAACAACACTATTAACAATTAGAACATGATAAAAATAATAAAAAACCGCTTTTTGAAGAAAAAGATTCTTTTTTTTTAGAAAAAACTGGCTTCTCTGCATTAAATTAGAATAAACCTTTTCGTAAAACAGAAAAAATTTCTAGTTTTTCAAAAACAAAACTCTTTCAAAAGCTGAAAAACGCGTTCATTATCATTGTCATATGAAACGTAAATTAACTTGATATCTTGGAATGAATCACCCAACCACAGAGAAAAAACACTCAAAATAGTTTCCTTTATTTATATATTGCTTATGTTTTTCCCCAGAAAAAACTAGCTGTAAAGCTTTTGATGGATTTCATTTTTGCAAAGCGACTCAAATTCACAAGTTCTATGATGAGAGAATTGAGGAAGATACTTTCTTCTCTAATTTCGAGTTTGTCTAAAAAAAAGTCTTCCCTCCAAGAAAGCAACGTTTCAAAATTAATGAAGCAACTTTTTTTCGTTCATTAAAGAAATTAAAGAAGAGAAAAAATGAAAACTATTTCTCTCTATTGAAAATAAACAAACAAAAAATTTCTATTGACTGAATCAACCAAAAAACTGATACATTCCTCTTTTTTTCTTTTTGATTGGCTGGTATTTATTATCACATTCCAGACAATAAGAGTGCACGTTTGATGCATCCTATATTTTTTCAAGAATCATACGACAAAATAAAATGAATAAATAGTAGTAGAAACTATATTTAAAATCAATAATCTATATTTTGATGCTCAAAAAAAAAAAAACTTGAACTTTGTCAGAAATGTGTTTGAAGAAGAAGGAAAACATTAGAGAATTTTTTTCCCCTCTGTTCAAACATAGACGAAAATTTGTCTCGTTTTTGTCTTATTTCTTGGGTTTGTTTATTTATTTTTATCTTCCTTGATTTTTTCTCCAAGGACACACATTAGAAAATTCAAACCTCAATTAGAATTAGATCAAATCGAACCTGAATGACACAAATAAACAGAAAAAAATAGATTGATTTTTTTTTTTGTTGATAATTTTTCAAGGGGAAAATTCAATTTCTATTTTTAAAAAATGACTCTTTTACTGAGAATAATAATTTATATCGCGTTTATTTATCACAAATAACGAAAAAAAAACTACTCTAAAAATTTCCAATTATTTTAAAAATTAATGTGCTTTTTTGTTTTTGTTCAATTCGATAAGAGCTTCAGATTTTTTTTTTTTTTTTTTTTGTTCCTGAATTAAATAAGATTTTTTCAGATAGCTGTCATTTTCCTAATAGTGTAAACTTGAAATTAGTTAATTTGGCTAATTTTCTGAACCCAACTATATTAATTGTTTGTTTAATTAGAATAGAAAGACCAATTAAAATGGACATTGACTGGTTGGTGGTATTATCTTATATCTGGTAATGCCTTTGAACATTAGGATAATCACCTGAAACTCGAAACTTTATTAACTCTTGAAATCTACTGAAAAAACTAACTCAGAACAGAGAAAAACTCAAAATCAATTATTTAAAAGTTTTCTTTCACAAATGCAAGCTGACAGCTTTTATTCTCCAAAAAATACAAAGCTATAACTTTAAATCTTCAGAGAGTCGTTTGGTGAACCCTCATTTCAGTAAAAAATTTCCAAAACAACTTAAATTAATTCTTTTAATCTAAAATTCTATTTTTTCTTGAAAAAAATGCACATTAAAATATGTCTACCAAACTAATTGAATAGTTTGATTCATGAATGTTTGGCCAAGCAAATTTAGGTAAAGCTCTAATGATTTTAAAATAGTAAAAACCGGAAACTTAAAGTAAAATCTTATTGATTTAATTATTCCAAATTTCTAGTTAATGTCGCATTTTTTTTAATAATAAAAACACAATTTTTTTTTAATTTGCTTGACAGAGTTTTTTTTCTTTTCGCTAGGATTATTTTCTAGTTCCTGCTTAATAAAGTCATTGAGAGGTCAAGTTACAAAAAGAATTTAAGCTCTCGTTGATCAAATTATTTGTTTTAGTTTTGTTATAAAAATAAATTACTAATAAAATACCAATTGCATTTGTTTCTATCAAATTACAATGATGGTGGTTGTCATTTTTATTCGTTTTTGTTTTTATTGAAGGACAATAATAATGATTCGATTATTTCTGTGTATTCGATTTCGAATCGATATTGAAGTGATAAATAAATAAAAATAACCAGATCTTTTATAATTCAAAATTTCTGTTTTGTTTCTAGTTCACATTAAAAACTGAGATTATGCTTAAAACTTTTAATTTATTGTTGCTTTATCCAATAACGATGTTTAAGAAACTTCATAAAAAAACATTTTAAAAATGTCCAAGAGCATTTGAAATGAGATGAGTTGAAACTCAAATAAAAACAGTTGAACTGTTTTTTTTTATATCATTTGAGGAAAAAGTTCTACATTCCCTAAGGCTCTACCGATTATAATGGACAAAACAGTACAAAAAATTGAATCTAAAATAACCAAAATTCATTTCTGAAAACTGCTAGACATTGATTTTATAAATTAGTTTCAATTTGACAACAACAAAAAAACAATAATGTCTTCATTGTGTTTCGAAATAAAATAGAAACATTTTACAATGATTTGACAAACAAATCCCAAAACACAAATTTAAAGCTTTTTTTGAAATGTTTCAAAAAAAAAAAAAAAATTAAATTTTTTGAAATTGACAGAAAAAATAATTATTTAATAATAAAATGTTTTTTGGACCCTAGAAATAGTCTGCAAGACTGACCAATAGAATGAGCTTAAAAAATAACAAGAAGGAATTTCATTAAGTTTCTCAAAGATAATTGAACTTTAAAAGAATTTGATAATTTAGGAACACACTCATTTCTGGTAGTTTTTTGGATTCTCAACTACTGAAATTAGCAGGCAACATAGCAGCATCAGCAGTTGATTGACCTAAACCAGAACTTCAAGTAAATAATCCGAAAATAAAATACTAACAAAATGTTTAATAATGAAACAGCTAAGCTAATGCTACTTCATCTCTGTTCATTTCAACGAAACTTGAGCTATTAAAAAACAAGAATTTGAGAAAATGAAGGAAATGGAAAGTTTCATATCTAAAAATATCTTTAGAATTAATAAGCAATCCAATAATAAACAGAATCTAATTCAAAACTTGTCTCAAAGTTTAATCAAAAACACATGAATATGTATGATTTCATAGTCAACTTTTTTGGGTTCATTGAATTCTCAACAGTTTTTAATTTCCTCTTCTCTACATACTTGGCTACTCGGCTGCTTTTGGTCAGAATTAACCATCACAATGAACCGCAAAAAAAATGTTTCATTGTATTTTAGGAAAAATCCCATGTCTCAATGAAATGAATCTCTTAGTTTTTGAATTGAGATATTAATACCTTTTTCAATTAAAAAAACTTTAATATAATCTTATCAACCATTTTGGATTAGTTTATTTAACTTTCCTATTCTTATAACGCTTTCATCCAAGATAAACAAACGAGGACATTAAACCAAAACAAGAAAATGTTGGTTGATTTGTCTTTCTAAAAAAACAAAATTCAATTTTCAGCTGAAACTGAACAAGAAAAAAAATAATAAATAAATAAATATATTCAACTGAACAAAAGTAGATTCTATTCAAATAAATAAATAATGTCCTCCGATCTATATGGTTATGTTTATATTCATTGAAAAAACAATACAAAGAGCTTGATAGAATTGAGTCATTTATATTCACTGTATAACGGAAAAAAATATATGCAAAATCAATCTCCATCAAAAACCTTGAATGTTATTTAATATTTCTCAATTCTGTGAAACTAGAAAAAATTTTTTGCCAAAAAAAATACCATTTAGGTTGTTGCTCTGAAATGTTTCTTGTGCTCAAGTTTTTTTTTCAAAATTTTGAAACAATCACAAAAACAACAAGCAAAAACATTTTAATAAATGTTTTTGGTTGCACACAAATATACAATTGAATTTTTGTTTTTGAAAAAATATTAGATTTGAAAAAACACAGAAAAAAACTTTGGTCGTGAACAACCAAGAAAAAAAATTAAAACTAAAAAGCTTTTTCTTCAAAAAAAAGACAAACTAATTTATCAAATATTGAATATATTCTCTCTTGCCAAAAAACTGGCAAATTATGATTTTGAACAGGAAAAAAAACTTTAAAATGTTTCATTCTCGATAAATAAAATTATTAAAACCATTAAAGCAGAACAAAATTGTTTAAGCCGCGGAAAACAAAAATTAATGCTCATTCTATTTAAGACAAAAAATAAATTTTCTAAAAAAAAAATTGAGACAGCAGAAAGAAAACTTTCAATTTTTTGCTGTTTTTTAATTTTTGAGTTTCAGAAAAAAGCTGAACTTTTTTATTATTATAACCGATTAAATAATCGATTGTCTGGAATTTTTTGTATCCTAAAATTAGCTTAATTGGATTTAAGCTGAGTTTTTGGTCGTGCGTCTCGTCGACTCAAACTATATCGAAAAAAATCATCTTCTGTCAGTGTTGTTGTTGGTGGTTTCGAAACTCGCTTGATAGGAAAACGAAACTGTTTTCGACCGATTGTCCCACAACGATAGATCAAAACCATTCTACAGTGAAATGTGCGGGACGAGGGATGAACGCACGGGGCAGTATTGTTCAATTCCACCCTAGACATCAGCGCCAACAAAACTGGTATTGGATCCGATTAATTTTTGGTATTTGGTTGTTTGCAGCAATTCTTTCCATACCGCAAACTTTGTATACCAGAGTCGTAATTTATCCAAGCTTATTTTTTGGTGAAGATATGATACGATGTGCCACCACATTTCCCAACAATCAAGCTCGTATGGCTTTGGCCTTGTTCACTCCCATCAGTCAATATTTGTTGCCTATTGGCTTGACGGCTCTGTTCTACGCTCGAATAGGTACCGAAAGAAAAAAATTGACGAATTCATGATTGAAACTGTTTCTCTCTTGTAAGGATGTTTTTTGTGGAGCCGAACCGATCCAGTTGGTGTGGTTTCTGAAGGTCGACGTCTCTCAATATTACGCCGTAAACGAAAACGAGTGAAAATGTTGGTCATCGTGGTGGTGGTTTTTGCCATGTGTTGGCTACCTCTTCATCTCTACATAACGCTGACTGATTTTGGCTTGATTCAACATAATTTCGGTGAGTCAATATTCGAATATAAATAATAATTGATGATAAAATAATCAAAAATCTTTCTACAAATCAATTTTTTTGAAGCAATATTCTTTGTCACCCACTGGATTGCGATGAGTTCGGTTTGTTACAATCCATTCATCTATTGTTGCTTGAACGAAACATTCCGTCGTCAAACAACACCAATGATGGCTTGTCTTATTGCGATAAAAAACTTTTTCCGTAGTTTTTGTTGCATTATGGTTCATCAAAACCATAAGACTGGAGGTGTTTCAAAACATCGCTATTCATCATCAACACGATCAACTAATAGAACTATGAATGAATCCAAAACGAATAAAAAGTTTGAGAATATAACCGAATTGGAACAGATGAAAAATTCAACGAGAAAAACTAACGGTTCGATCAACAATAGTTTGACGATGAATGGAACTGCTCATCATCAGAAAACTAACCATCATGAATCAACCCCAACAAGCGAAATCATCAACTATCGTGATCATCAAGAAAATGAAACCAAAATTGTTGTTATATAACAGCACAAAAAAAACCATTTTGTGAGATTTCAACTCCTTAAAATAATGCCTTAAACCTTAAAACTTTGAATTAGACATAGTTAGAATAAAAGTTGAGGGAATTTTTGTTTGATTTGTGATCCGTTCAACTAATCATTTAGAAACATTTTAGTGAATCCCATTCCGAAAAAAAACAAATATTCTTGTTGCGTTGTTTTTGTATATGTTTGTTTATCGATCTTACCAAACAAAATTCCATGAGAAAAATCAATTCTCTCTCTCTCTCTAAAAGTTTTTCTTTTGAAGAAAATTTTTCATTGAAAATTGGTCAAAAAAAAAAAAAATCAATCGAATCAATTTTTTGATTTAATAAAACTTGTAAATGTGGGTTTGTCTTGCTCAGAAAACAGTGGTAGAGAAAAATCCACTATAAAATTCAACAATAATTATTTTCTTTCATTGAAATTTTCAATCAAATATAAATTTTTTTTCGAAATTTTTCATTTTAATCAATAAAGTTTGAAATATTTTAAATTTTTCAATAAAACTTTTTCTGTTTAACCGTCTTAGCGCAATTTGAGGCTTTATCGACCAATCTTTTGAATAGCCAAAACTCTCGGAGCACTCAAATGGCTAAACAACCAAACACAAAACTGTGGTATTCCACACTATTTTAAAAGAATTAATCTTATTCAGCAAACAACTCAATCTCCAAACAGAAAAAAAGAAATTTCGATTTAAAACAGAAAATTTTCAAGTGCAAACAATTTAAATTGAAAATTTGCTCGATTACATTCTGTTTGTATTGCTGTCGCTAATGGATCAATTATAGAGCAAATTTCGCTTTTTTTGGAAACAATCGTTGGTGGTAAAACCAGTTTTTAACGATTCTAGAAAAACGTCGAATAATACAGACTACATTATGAAACAAAAAGTGTGAACAAACCTAAACTCAAATAACCATCCGATATATAAAATGATGATCATGTATTTGTGAGGGAGTTTGGAGTTTTTTTGATAGTTTCTATTATTCTTTTTTTTCAATAATGAATGATCCTCGTACATACAGAAAAAAAATTAACAACTAAACCAATTTAAGCATTAGAGAAAGGAATCATCTTGAAAACGATACTCGTGGAAAACAATACCCATCTTTTCATTCAGAGAAAGTGGAATGAACTTCTTTTTTCTGAGAAAACAATAAAATTCCATTAACACTTAATTTTTATTTACCAATGCGTGTGTGTGTGTGTGCATGTTTGTATTTTTCTTCCCACAGCAGAAAAAAAGCATTACAAAACTCTTTCGTTTCTTCTCAGGCAATATATTCTTCAACATAAATAGATTTTCGTCATTTATTAAAATTCTAAAAAAGCGTTTCATTCAAATCCAAATAGAAAAATATCAAGTTCAAAGAACTGATGTTTTTTTTAATTGATTTTCCGAAAAAAACGTTCTTCAAAATTTTTAAAATCAAGAAGAATTTTTTGAATGTTTTTGAAGTGTTGGGAGATTCTGTATAAATAATCGATTCGAAGAAGTTGTATCTTCAAGTTTTTTTTTGAAAATCGAATTGATTTAATAAAAACAATAAACAAACTCGAAGATGAATAAGATTGATCATCATGAGTTTTTTTTTTGTAATTTACAGTTAATTTCCATTATTGAACAATCCAACAAACAACATTGAAGTTACAAGAGAAGCAATATTGATTTTTAATTTATTAATTTGATAAAAATTAATTTTGAATCAATTGAATAAATTTTTTCTTTTGGAGCGGAACGAATTCATTTTTGTCAATATGAATCCAAGTTTATTCTTCTTATTGATATTATTGAGAGACATAGTATTGTTATTTTGGAGAATCATTCTGGGATTCACCGAACTGAAGAGCGCTCCAAGATTTCATAAAAAAAATAGTCCCGGTTTTTTTGTGTTTTTGGAATTCAATGAAGAGAATATATTTTCTCCATAACATTACAAAATATAAAAAAACTGTTCTTCTCGAAGTTTGTAAAGAAAATCACTGAATCACTAGAGTATTCTCTTCGATGAAATGAATGCTGGGTTGTGCAATTTCCAAAGCATGTGAAAACAAAATTTAACTGAAATAGCAGATTTTAATTCGTTTTTTCTTTCTATTTTTGCTGATTCCAAAAAATTCCCGTTTCTCAAACAAGACAAACCATTCAACTAAACCAAGAAAATCAACAACAAATATTCTAAGAGACCGAAAAACCGAGAGAAAAGATAACAAAAAAAAATCATCACGATTATTTATCATTCAAAACCCAATACAAATGATTTCAAGCTTAATGACACGAATTCTTTTAATCAACCAATTTAAAATTTATGAAACAGTTTTTTTTATGATTATTGAGATGCTTCGAAAAAGCATTGAAACTTCAGAATTCAGTGAGCAAAAACTGTAAAGGTTTTTTTTCTCTTCTAAATTCTTCCAAATGGATCGTTTTGTTATCAATTGAATAATAAAGAGTATCAACAGAAAAATTTCAAACCAAAACTATTCTACGACAGTAGCAGAATCTAAATTCAAATCAAATATCAATTTATTATAAATATATTTTTTGAAATGATGTCATCTTTGATCAAATCGTGTCAATTAAAAACAATTTTTTTCGAGCTCTCAAAATCCGTTTTATTCTAGTTTATTTCGTTGTTGCCCAACAATCAATATGTTAAACCATGTTGACGATTTTTTTTTGTGCTTCTTTAGCGTCATTTGCATGATAATTTTTTTCTCTCCTACCATCAGTAAATAAGAAATGCAGAAAAAAATATCCCTTTTTGAAAATTGATATTTTCAATCACTTAAAATTTGGCAGTTGTCGAAAATGATGAAAAAAAACAAAACAAAGCGCTTAAAAAATCCCATTTTTTTGCAAGAAACATCATAACCCAACAGTTAAAAATAAATTGACTTGAACAAATTCCAAACACCTCAGACTACACTTAGTTTCCCACTCAGACATTTTATATTAAAATTTAACGTTAAATTGTTGATACTAAATTAGTCTAAAAAAATAAAATAAAATTACAACTCTAGGTCCCTAGATACCAAATTTTCAAGAAAAAGTTATTTTGTTATTTTTTTGAAAATCTTGGTGTATCAAACAAACAAATTAATTTTCTTCGAAAAAAACAAGAAAAAACTTAAACGTGTTAAATTTTTATTATCAAGTTGATAACATTTAGATTATAATAAATTAGCTTGGCTTATTGTTGTTTTGCTGTAAAATTTTTTCAATTTGTTTGTTAAAAATTAAATTAAATTATGAAATTGAATTTTTGGGCATTTTATCTAACATGAACGAAACAAAACATTAAGAAAACTCAATAATAATAATGATGCATTAAACGTGAAAAAATTTTCTTCTTAAAATACTTTCATCATAAGAAAACAAGGAAAGTTAATAACAATAGAAATGATGTCGAAGTTTACTCTCGATAAAGTTTCTATGAATCAATTTCAATAATGGAAAAACTAGTTGAAAATTATGCACAAAATCTAAGAATTACCAAAAATAAGAAAATACGAAAAATATTCTGTCTTTTTCACCATCGATCGGTGAAGAAAAAAAATCAGTTTTTTTGTTATTCAAACAAAATTTTTCACAATTCAACAGCAATGCATTCGTGATGTCACAGTGATGATAAACAAATTTCAATAATGCCTGAGAGTAAATAATTATCTCCAAATAATTTTCAAAAATAGTAATTCTGCTTGATTTTTAATAGAAATTAGTTTCGACGAGTACTTCAGATTTTCAACCCTTCAAACAACAGGGTTAATGACATTTCAGAAAAGTGATAAAAAAGTTGATAAAAAAAATTAAGCCTGATAAAAATCATCAAATTGAAATGAATGACTTCGTGGTTAGAATGTTTTTAATAAAAATTTTAAGCTGTGATTTTTGTTTTTTAATCAGTTTATTAATGTCATGTTTTGAAAGTACTTTTATAGAATCTGGTTGGTTTTTATTGTTCAAAAATCCATTTGTTTAATTAAAAAAAAGTCTCAAAATAATCCTATTTAAGAGTAAAATTAACAATGATAATTGTTTTTTATAATTGTTATCGTTGTGAAGAAAACATTTTACACGCTTCGGTGAATCTAAATGACTCTAATTTCAATTGTCATCCAAAAAAACTATTTTTCTCCAACTGAAGTTAAAAAAAAACTTTTTTCTGTTTCATGTTGAAAGATCACGTGAAAACAGAAAATTTGAACAAGAAAAGAAAAAACAAAATAATTGAATCAAATGAATTTCCCTACAATCAAACAAAGAAGAAATTTTTCTTGCCCGGATTCATTAATGAAAAATGAAGACAAACACTTTTAAATATACACACACCCATGTTCTCATTTCTTTTTTTTCATTTCATTTTTCGAACAAATCTTCTTGGGAAATTGCAATCTCGTGGTATTCAACGTGAAAGAACATCAACATGTGAAAAAAGTACAAAAAATAAATAGAATTCATTTTTGAAAAGAAGAGATTTGTAATTTAAAATTCTGAATAGCTAGAATTTAGAGAAAATTTATTCAAAATATAAAGAAAAAAAATCCCAAGAAAAACATAATTTTTCTCACCAACAAATAAAATAAATAAATTTGAAAAAATAAACATTAGTTTTCAATTGAAAATATTGTTTTTTTTTTTTTTGATTGTGAGTGATCACAGTAAGCAGTTTTTTTTTCAAACACAAACACACAGGTGTTTTTGTCTTACAAGTTTGTGTGTGGGTTTGAGTATTTGAGTTTATTTGCTCCAGATATTTAAATATTGATTGAAAAAAATAAATAAAAATAAGCAGGTAAACTCAGGTGAAACTCAGTTATGTACCGAATGAGAAACCTCATTTAAATATTTGTTTTAAAAGAAAAAATACAATATCAAGTTTCCATTGAGTTTGGTGACTTGTTTCACTGAATTTTAAACATTTTTCCGGTAATTTTTCAAAAATTAAATAATAATTAAACAAAAATACGCTCATTTAAATATTGATTTTGAGGTTTTTTTTTTCTTGAAAAACAAACAATTTTTTCATTCACACATTTTTCAAAAAAGCTTGAAAATTATTAAAATTAAATGATTTCGATTAAAACAAAATTCGAAAAAAAACAGAAAGAACCAGAAATTAGAAGCAAAAAAACTATTTAAATATTGATTTTTTGCTGTAAATACTCTCATTAGAACTTTAACACACATTCTTTTTCTCTGTAAATTCTATAAAATTCCGAAAAACTCCAAGTTGTTTTTGTTTGCTTTCGAAACAATAGAATACAATGAGACTTCATTTTTTTGCACAGAAAACATAATTATGAGCAACAAAACCACAAATATTCACATAATAGATTCAAATGTTCTCAGCTTGTAATCATAAACATTGAATGACAAACCCAGTTTAGTAAAAAAAAAAAACATGAAATTAAAACGAAATACACTTACCGAATGATCAATGAGAAAACTTAATATGATAATCTAATCTGATAGGCATCAATAAAATCCCGTTAATAAAAAAAATATTCCATAAAAAATGTCAAAAACTTGTGAAAAAAACATGGCAAATATTGTTCTTGAATCAAACTAATTTTAGAGAAATTTTAGAATTTTTATCAAAAACATAGCAAAACATTACCTGTTAGTGAAAATTTAGTGATCAAACACATTAAAAACAATCAAAAACACTTTGTTTTGTGGTTTAATCGAAGAAGAAAACACAAATCAAAAATATAACAAAAACACAAATGATCCAAAATTTTTGAAAACTCTTGAAATGAAACCATAGTTTCAGTTGAATTTAGTTCTTCGAAAATTTGATCAAGCGATTTTGTAAGCCATCTTTGTCAGATAACGCGGTTAATTTGTTCTTTGTTTCTTTGTTCGATTGGCGCTTGCGTAGTAAGTTCGATGCTGCATCCCATTGTTTGAGCCAATTTTACAAGTGGAAAGTTATCGTCATGGATTTTTTTTTTTTTAGAGAAATCTACGCTAGTGATCAATTGTTTGATTCAAATATCAAAACTTTATTAGCATTCTCGAAAAAAATTGGCTGAATTGGGCTAGCTGGACAATAAATTATTCAATTTTAATTATGCAAAACTCTCTGCCAAACTTTGGGTATCTTTTTCATTAATAGTATGTAAAAAATTAAATTTAAATCGGTTTTTAAAATTTATTTCATTTTTCCGTAGATTTCAACAAAACAAAGCTTTCTGCTGTTTTTTCCCAATCTTAATTGGTTAAGAATAATGCGAAATACTTCACGGTTTTTTGAAACGCTATCAAACGGTGAATATGTTTACGATATCAATGAGTTTTTATTTAAAGTCTTTCAAATGCATTGAGTTTTATGGAAATTTTGAAGTACCCTGATCAATAGTTAATATCAAATGATTTTAAAGAAATTTTTCAAATTTCTGTTACATCTCGAAATATAGTTATTTGGTTCTCTCATTGAATCGATCATCAAATCAATCTAATGCTTTTTTAAGTTCTAAATTTGGTGCTAGTGAAAGTTGGACCAAAATCGATTGAATTTATTTCTCTCCACGATAGCTAGCCTGTTTTTGACAAATTTTCTTAGTACAATAAGCTTTCATCTGATTTCAAAGCATATAAAAATTTCAAGATGATAAATCATTTAGTTTATTTCATAGAAATTTTGAATTTTTTGAGCATAGAATATTTTTTTTAGGTCATAGACCCAATTTTTTTCAAACAAAAATAACTTCTAATCGTGGAAATGACTCAGAATTGAATTAATGGATAGTCGAAACAAAAGTTATCAATAGAGTTTTAGAGATTGTTCCATGTTTTTTAATTTTCTTTTAATCTCTGTTTTCAAAATGGAACATCTTTGAGGTATTTTAAAAAAATCTCATCTACTAATTGATACTTTATTTGAATATAAATTAACTGTGTATGAGATGAAAAAGATGGTGTTACAATTTGTTAATAGCTTTTTTTAATAACATTTTTTCCATTTTCTTTGGTTGATTATGAAAAAATTAATTCAGTTATTATCTTTTAATAAAAAAAATCCGTTATCTATGGTGGGACACAAAGGAATGATTATTACGTATCTCGTCTATGAACGTGAAACGTCTTTGTTTCGGTGAGTTCTCTATTTTTAGTATAACTCAGATAATTAACTCGAATCTTGTTTTTAGTGTTATCTGCTATGATGTACCTGAATCTGTAATTTGTCAAGTTAAACAGGTTCTATCTTTTTTTTTTTTAGAGAAAACAATTGTTAAAAAATTTGTTTTAAATTAGTTTTTCATCAATCAATTTGATTTGTTCTCTGTTTGATATGAAGAGCCAAAAACAATAGCAACATAATAACAATATAATTTCCTTGACACCCTTGTCGATGAACCAATCGAATCGTGAATCATTTGAGACATCGGCAATCGATAATTGTTTCAATCAATCATTATTATGAAGTGTCCCTATAGAACACATAAACAAATGATCGATCGTCATTATTCTTATTTATCAATTGTGGTTTCATTCGATTTCATTGTGTTTTGAATACTTTCAAATTTTTCTTGGTCTCTCTCTCGAAAAAATTCTCAAATTGGAAAACCATTTTAGTAATGTGAGTTTTATTTTGAATTTTTTTTTTTATTCAATTACAATTAATTTAATCAGAAGAATTAAATGGAATGAAAGATGTTAAAAGAATTTAATTATGATTAAATCATTTCGTTTCGTACATGGTGTGTGCTTGTTTGTATGATAATTCGATAAAATCATGCCTTTATTCGAGAATTTTGTTTAATGTCAATTTTATTCATGCATTTAAGACACAATTTGAGAATTTTCTTATGATGATGATGAGCATTATGGTGATGAAAAGTTGTAGACGAAAATTCAATTTTTGAATTTGGCCTTGGCCTAATTTTTTTAAGTTTGAAAGAAATTTAATCATTTATTATCCTTTATTCTAATTCTTTATGTTCTCAATTTTTTTAATAGATTTCTGGCTCTGTTTCAAATTCAAGCCAAAAAAAATCTATTATTTAAAAGAAACCCGATTCAATGTGTTTTTTTCGATTCTGGTTAAATTTTTTTTTCATATATTGGTTGAATAATTTACTCCAGCTAAATTGAATACTTTCTGATGATTTTGTGTGTGTCAAATTTTTCTTATTTCAAAATTCTTGGAACTTGCTTTCTGGTTTATAATAGGTTTTTGCTTTTTTTCCTTTCTTTTTTCTCATTCTTAAATCCTTTTAATCCTCTTTTCGGGGTTTCGGTAATGTTTTTCTGGTTTGTTTTATTTTGTTTTTGTTGTGGTTTTCGAGAAGTGAGACAGAAAATTAATCAGAAAAAAATTAAATCACAAACCTAGGCACACTGCCATCCATCATTGGGGTAGAAACAAGGTCAAATAGAAAAAAAAACCAAAAACAAACGTTCCTTGATTTCAGCCAATTATCCAAGGTTGACCGCCCCTAAAAATGTCCCTGTTTGACGGCACTGCGAGACAGAAATAAAACTCAAAATCAATTCATTAATCAGAAGTCTTCATCGACTGAAGAAAGACAAATAGTATCATTGAAACAAAGTTTTACTTTCAAGCTCAAATTTTTCTCTTTGGTCAGATTTTTTTCAATTCAATTTATTTTGGCAATTGGAACGCAAACAAAAGTTACGTGAAGAGACAGAATCAACATTAACAAACAACGGTCTACCTCTCTCATCAACCTGAATGATGCCCTGATTTTTATTTGTTTGGCGTTCAAAAGTTCAATTTGGCTGTTTTGAAAAATCAAATATTGTGAAATTAGGTTTCATGATCGTTTCTTCGAGACGGTTCTTTCATCAATGAATCATCGTTTCTGTTTAATTTACAACATTTAATGACTAACTTTAAATGCCAAACATGATGAAGTTGGATGAGAACGCTTTCGATTATTTCAATTTGGGTTTGGTTACAATTTTTAATTCAAAATTTACCTTGATCATGTAATCATTGATGATAGGAACTGTTTTAAAAACTGTTTGAAAATTTTACGCTTTGTTCAACTATTCAATTAACAAAAAATCAAAACCAAATTTTTGAAAATTTTTTACAGCCACTAACAGGATTTGAAAACAATAGCTCCAATCTAATCAATATCCAAATCAATATTAGTGGTCAGTGGTCAATAAAATTTCAGAATCAAGTTCTCTAATTTTTGAGTTTCGATTTCTTTCTTTCTTTTTTTTGGGCTCAACTTAGAAACGATCAATTTATATAACTAAAGTTTACAATACAATGGAATAATTTATTATCAAGAATTTATTATAAACAGTATCATGACGTGATTTATGGAATCATTATTATTAATAACCAACCAACTGGCCAAAAGCAAGCAGTAAATAGAAATTGAAGCATTTAATAAATCTTCAATCATAGTATTAAACAAAACAATAAGAATAATAATTATTATTAATAAATACGATCCATCGCCAAATTATGATAAATTTCAACCGGTCTTCGATAAACAAACCTCTTTGCATTCAAAAGGATTTTTTTTAAAATTTTACCGACACGATATCAACTCTCCAAAATTAAACCGTTCATGTAAAAATGGCAGTGTAAAGCAGAAACGATAACTAAAAATTTGTTTTTAAAAAGATTGAATTCTATAAGTTGAAAAATATACTAGTTTCAAGTTTTGAAGAAATCAATAATATTGGAAATATACTGGAAATAGCCTAAATTTATTGACGAAATAACAAAAAAGGGCAAAAATTAAGTTCTCTTATAGAATTCAATTCGCTTCATTCCATTGTTGGATTGTTGTGGTTCCAATCGAATTGAAACCATTTTTTTTCAAATATAAAATGTCAATGGACTTTATGACATGGCGACATTTTTTTATATTAAAATAACTAGAAATATTTTGCTCATGCTGCCGATAATAATCATTATGATCGACTAAATAAATGATTAACACACAGTACTCGTTGATCATCATTATTATTGGAACATGATTATCATTTTGAAGAAAAAGGAAACAACAATATAATAGAAAAAAAATTGTTTCTGGATTAAACAATAGATGAAGGATTTGAATGGTCCAAACAAAAAACAACACACATATTGATCTGCATGATTTGCAATACAAACTATTGAAACTTAGTTGTTGTTTTTTTGTTTCTAGTACCAATGTACCATTTGAATCTGAAGCTGTGTAAAAAATCTAGTAATTTGAGATTCGGAGAGATTTTTTTTAATACATTTCAAAGATTTCATTTCTTATTATTAAAACAACATGACAACAAAAGCCTGAATAAAAAAATACTAATAACATTGTAACAAGACAAGAGAGAAAGAGAGAGAAACATTTCGATATGAAATCTTTAGAAATAGAAATATAATTTCTACTAAATTAAATTCGAATCCTGCTCATCATAAAAAATATAAAATTACATAGAACAGAAACTATGTCACCAAACTACAACAGGCAGCTCAATCATTGAGAATCAAACGGATCAAAGAGGTTTTCAATTTTTCCCCTGCTCTGTTATTAAGAAAAACAGAGAATCAGGTCCCAATGTGTCCTTGTCTAGAGTTTGTTTATTTGTCTGATTGTATGTTTGCTTGTTAGAAAAAAAAAATAGACTAGAAAAATACTTTAGATGATTTCATTAGACGACAGCAGAACACACAATCCAATCCAATACACACAAATTTAATATGTATTCGTGTGTTTCCATGTTTTTCTTGTTGCTTTTTAAACTGTTTTGACTTTCTGGGTTAATTCGGAAATTTCCGAGCAAAAAAAAAATTTGGTGTACAATTAAATAAATTGACCATTTAACAAAACATCTAACAAAACAAACCGTTTTGAAAGTTGATGTTCCAGTTGTTCTGGTTGATTTTATGAGCTTTGATAATATTAAAATGAATCAATTTCCAAATGTGAATTAATACAGTGATTACCCTATTCTGAATGCACCATCTGAAAGACCATCTGATCATCCCGAAAAAAAAATCGATTTCAATTGAATAAATTCTAAAACTAGAAAAAACCTATTATAAATTTTGGGATCTAGAACGAGACGTTTGTTGAATCAAAGTAACCAGTGATCTAATGTTACACTCAGTGGAATGTATAAATGTTTTTTCATTTAGACAGCACCACTGTATATTGTGTGTGTTTGGTAATAACTGTCAAGAAAAAGAAATGTAATGGAAAATTGTTTGGTCTAGATTCAACTTGGTGGAGACCTAGAATGTAAAGTGATAGACCCGACAAAAGCAACAACAACAAAAATGATATTATCAAACAAACAAATACACACACACACACACACACGCATCATAGTCATGCAAGTCAATGAGTTTTGAATCATAACAAAAAAAAAATGTTTTAGTATGTGTTGTTTATGATAAAATCTATTTTTATTTTCTTGTAACAAAAACTCTTCCCTTCTTTCCGGGTATTTTTTTTTCTTTCTTGGTAACATTCTTTTCTTTGGTAAAAAATTACTCAAAAAAAAACCCGAACACAATACAATTTTTTATCGAAAAATAAAACCCGAATCCGCAATGGGTTCGTTTCAAAGTTTTATATCAGTAGATATACTTTTTTGGTTCTTGTCGTCGAGACTTGATTTAAATCAATAGTGTTGTAAGAATAAATTTATTTCACTTTTATTGCAGAAAAAAAATAAGATTTAAAATTTATCACTACCCTAGATCTTTAATTTGATGGTTTCTTACTGTTTGAACTGATTTTCCTGGTTGAATGATTGGAGATGAGAAAAAGAATTGCATCTTGAAAAAAAAATACTCGTTAAAACTTGACGGTTGTTTCAAATTTGACACAGTTTGAAACAATACGAGAATAATTTGGAACAGAATTTTTTGTAATTTGAAAAATTGAAAATCTCAACCAATTCAGTCCTTGAACTATTTCTAATTCCAGAATCTAAATTAAAAAAGACTGAATAAATTATTTCCTCAGTAGAAAATGCTAACCTAGATTTTACCTAGGGCTGTTATTGATGATGATTGCCAAATTAAATTAAACTAATTTAGTTTTTAAGGAGAAAACTGAAAGTTTCTGTTTTTTTTTTGTTGGTGTTTTAATTAAATTTTGTTGTTGTTGTTTTTTCTGGTTCAATTATTGTTGAGGCTTGTTTGCTTGTTTCTCAAACATCACGGCAATAACAACAAAAAACACTTGCCACCTGTATTTGGGTCAACTAAACTTTAGGGAAGCCGGTTTCTCAAGGGAAAGTTTCCCATTTTTTCAGGGTTAACAATTTTATTGTTTTTGTTTGATTGAAGTGTACAAGTGCTCTGCCAGAGTGCAACTACTAGAAACAAAAAACAAATCAACATTCAAAACAGAGTTCAGAGGAAAAGTTTGTTTTTTTTCAGGAAACAAATAACAACAACAGAACTAGGTCTTAATATCAAGTGCTTGGTTTTTACAGAATAATATTATCTGATTAAAATATTATTTCAATTTTTTTTTCCTCATTAAAGTAACTTTTTCAATTAGAAAAGAAATTTGACAATTTAATTAAATTGATTAAAAATCATTCTCCTAAAATTAATTTTTTAATTCAAATTGAAAAAAAAGAGAGAAATAAAGAGATAGAAAATTTGAAAGCAGGTTCGAATTGATTTTGATTCAATGAAATAAAGAATGAGTTTATTTTGTTTTTGAATAAATTACCTGGTTTACCTGTAATTCCTTAATGCTTGATATTAAATACGTTGACGAGACACCCACCTATCCTTTCCACACACACACACACAGATAAATTTGACAAAGCGACAGAATTTTTTCAATCATTTTCTCTCTATCTTTGCTGATTCGAAATCATTTTGAGGCAAGAAAGAAAAAAAAAACAAAAATTAAAAATCAAGATGTGTTTCTTGAAACATTCGATTTGATATTTGTGTCACGTCCGTTTTGAATGAATGAATGATGATTCAAAATGATGATTGGTGCCGAACAACAACCAACCAACCAGGGATAATAATAGAAATATGGAATCTGATTATTATTTATCAAAAGAAGAAATTCATTTAGGTTTCTTCCCGAATAAACCAAACAATTTCAAAAAAAAATTGTTAATATAAAAAAAAAAATAGGAAAACTTTCAAATGGAAATTTTTTCAAATATGATTCTGGAGAGAAAAAAAATAATTTTCAATTAAACTAAAAATTTGAAATGATTTCCATGAACTTTTTTCTGAGAGTTTTTTTCAGAAAAAAAAAAATATCTTGGAATTTCAATCCAAATCAAATGGAAGCGTTACGATTTTAATCTGCTTTTAATTAAATTAATTTATTTTTCTCCAATCAATTATATGGTACATTGAATTAGTTGAATAATTTCATTATCCAATTACAAGCAAAGTGATTATTAATTTATAAAAATAATTATTTACATAAATTAGGTGGAGCATTGTGTTTGAGTTTTTTTTTTTCCAAAGCGGAAAACAAAAATACAGAATTATTGTTTTTTAAGTAGCGGATTTTTTGTGTTTTAAAAGTTCCAATCATGGATCATTTATGGGTTCATTAATATTCATTTGAAAAAGAATTGGTAACAAAGTATTGAAAAATATAATTATTGAACCGTGCTTCACAAACTAAATGTATTTTGATGTTTAAAGGGCATCAATCAATCATGTAAATTGCTTTGAACGTTGTGGAAAACGTCCACTTTTCGTTCATTCGATTCATCGACGATCCATGGTTGTTGTCGATGTTGGTGATTGGGAAAAAAGTTTGATTGTTCATTGATCTCGTTGATGACGTTGCTAGTTTGACGTTTGACATTGAATTTTGAATCTGATTTCCATGATTGTTTCAAACAAGGCTTGAAACTCTGGTCCTCGTCGTTTGGAAACAATCGACGACGTTTACGTGTTCTAATCGATTCACGTCTCATCTCTACGGGACGATTAACTCCATTCAAACGGAAATACAAACCACAAGCATTGCAAACAGGCTGGCCAAGTGCATTCCTTCTCCACATCGAGGTCGTATTGGTTTTACAGTTGACACATTTCAGGCCTTAACGAAAACGATCAAAAAATTTCAAAAAAAAAATGTTTTCAAAAACGCTAGATGGCGTCTAAGTTTTGCCTTTAAATTTTTTTTTTTTTTAATTAGTCAACATGATATTAGTTTCGGTTCGGGCGTCCTGATCCAAAACAAATTAAAATTGTAACAAATATTTTGTTTCAACTTTAGAAATTTGAAACGTTTCAAGAGTTTTGGTTGTTGTTGTTGTCGGCTATCATAGATATCAAGTTTCAAATAGTAAAAAAAAAATAATGAACTTTTTTTAAAACAAAATAAATTGCGGATAGTTTTCATTTTAGGCTTCTCTTCTCGGGTCTCTGGTCAATCTATCGAATTATGTTTTTTTCAATTTGATCAGCCATGGACCAAGTGTGGTTTCTAGTTTATTTTGTAAATTCACAAAAGGTGCTGCGCACTTGGTGTTTTAAATATGTCAGTTAAATCAACTGAACAAAAACTTATCATGACTTTTATTCGTTTGCCTTTGAGCTAAATTTTAAAGTTAGCTACGAGTGGAGCGAGTTCTATTCAAGAAGAATGTTCATTATTCTTTTCCAATGAAAACTTTGTTTCAAAAAAAAAAATGAATAGAACTATTTAATTGAAACTCTTTTTTGAATGACAATTATTTTCTATTTTTTTTTTTCGTAAAGAGAGATAAAGTTTTTGTTGGTTTTTTTTCTAGGTTACCATCATTATTTTAGTTTTGTTCTAGGCTTTCTAGGGTTTATTCTTGGCTGAAAATAATATATTCTCCTAATAGCAACAAAGAATTTAAACAAAAAAAAATCACTTGAAATGGGTCATTGAAATCGGTCTCTAGTAGGGTCTCGTTTTTTTTTTAAATTGATTGTGGCAGAAAGAGAGCGATCAATACAAATAAAACTGTTTTTTCTAGCCAAAGTTTTTAAAGTGAATTGAAAAATCAACTTACTTGTCCGTTTGGAAGCGTTTTTTGTTTGATTGTTGTTGGTCGAGGATGGTTTGTTTGTAGATCGAAAGGTTTTGTTTTTGCTACGTGCCAATGGACGATGACTACCATTGACACGTTGATAGAGACCACAAGCGTTGCACAGGAACCGATCAATACCGTAACGTCGCCAAAGCGGTGTGTTTTTGGTTTGGCAATTGGCACAGGAACGAAGTGGTTCATCTTTATCTTCATCAAACATTTTTGGTGGTTTGATTTTTTCTAAACCATCCATATGATTCGATGTTTCATCATCATTGTAATGATTCAATGATGATGAAAGTGTCATCAAATTATCGTTGCCTTCATGAGGTTTCAATTGATGGCATATCGATTTGGAATCGCTTTCACCAAACTTGATTTGGCATTCGACGTTTCTCAAGTTTGGGACTGAGTTTTCTAAAAATGAGATATGTACCATCCGATGATCCACTGAATTTGTCGGTTTGTGAAATTCGAGAATTGATTTTTTCAAACTCAAATCGTTGGGAGGTATCGAAGTGGTTGTTGAGCTTCCAAAAAAACCAAAACTATCATGATAAATCGAATTTTTTGCATCATTCTGGTGATGATCATAAAAGGATTGTTGATATCGAAAGCCATTCGATTCTTCACTCGATTGATGATTGATGATACGATTATTTAATGAAACAGTTGATCGTTGCTGATGACTGTGATATGGATCAAATGAATCATTTTTCATGTATTCTTGACTAGAGAAAACCGATGATCTGACAGCCTCATTGAAAGGATTGATCAAAGACAATCCTTGATGAGTGGCATAGCATTGTTGATGAGAACGACGAAACAATGGCACAGTGCCGGAATCTGAGGTCTGCATTGTCTCACCCACATACACCTATATGCACTCACCAGAATCCCATTTGTTTTATTAAGAAATTTTTTTTTCTTAAGATGATTTTCTTCTTAGGAAAAAAAAGGAAAATCGGATTATTTTGGAGAAGAAAAAAATAAGTTAAAGAATTTAGTTGGTTGTTCTGAATGGGAATCTTTTTCGATAGTTCTTCTTGTAGAGATTTAAATGCCAGAAACACACAGCTTTCTTTCTTTTTTTTAAAGATTTAAATTGTATTTAAAAAAAAGAAGAAGTCAAATTTACTTTAACAAGAACTTTATTGAATTTCGTTCAAAGATTTCTGTGTGTGTGCCCACTTAACACACCATTAACATTAACATTGACGCATTTTTCTAATGGCTTTTTTTTCAATTAAATTTTCACGAGAAAAAATTTGAATCAAATTTTTTTCTTCTCTTTGCTCTTGAATTGAATTTTATTAGAAAAGTTATTGGAAAATTTATTTTTGGAAAAGTTTCATTCAAAAAAAAAAAAAAAAAAGATCACAGAACACTTGGAAGTTTGAATGATTTGTTTTAGTTGTTGGTTGCTGCTTCGAATGCCGATCATTTGAGTTTGATCATTGAAGTTTCTTTGTTTTGGTCAATGGACAACGACCAAGCGGGCAAGCGATCGAGCCAACTAGTAAACGAGCGAGCCAACGAGAGAGAAAGAAAACTAAACTATGAAGTCAATTATTTAGCATTAGATCAATCATCATATGATCATTAAAATAATTATCATAAATTATTATTTGTTGTTGATTGTTCACATTATTTATTCAAACAAACAGACAGATTTAAAGAAAAGCAGGTGTTAATTTCAGGTATATTTTCAAAAATAATTCACCTGTGATAATTTGTTTAATCTGGTTTAAAAAGTTTTATCTCAGCATTTAAACCTTTTTTGAATATCTATTTTAGTGTGTGTGTTTGGTTTCAATAATTGAGAAATTGCTTGAAAAATTCGAGATTGGAAGAAAAGATTGGAACCTTGGATAGTCTAGAGATAATTGACCGTTGATTTTTGAAATGGTGCAAGTCCAGTTTTTATGAGAAAATTATTTCAATAAACTCGATAAAAAAAAGATATTCTGATATTTTCTTAATAAAAAAGAATAATGATAAAATTTTCTGTTTTATTCAAATCTAGTTTTAAATTCACCTATTTTCTAAAATTAAAAATGATGGACTTACACTATTTTAAAAATTGAAGATTTTTTTTTCAAATATCAAGAATTTATTGAAACACGCAAAAAGATTTCCTAATCGAATTGAAAAATGGTTTTGGAAATTGAATTTTTGAAAAAAAAAAAAATTTAAAATACAAAAAGCATTTGTAAAGAAAGAAAAAACTTTCCAGTTGATTGAATTTTCACTTTTAAAGCTCGTGAACTCTTCCCGAACCTAATTCGATTGAAGTTTTTAAAATCTAAAAATTTTATTGCGCTTTTTGTAACCAGAAAAAAAAATAACATTAACCAATTGAGAGTTTACGAGTGTGACTTTTCTTTGAAGAAATTCGTGATCTCTCATGTGTGGTGTCATGAATCATTTGAGATAATCACATTTGTCAGTAATAAAACTTAATTTGAAACCCCATCATGTCGAATTTCTGAATATATCATTTGATATGATATTCGAATAATCATATTTTCAAAAAAAAAAAAACCTTTCTGTTTATTAAGTTTTGTTTGTTAGCCTGACTTGAATTCAGAAATTTTTAATCACAGTGTTGAAATAACACCTTACATTAGAACATCCTTGTGTGTGTGTGTGTGTGTGTGTGTTAAATCATGTGTTTATCGTGTATTGAAAAAAAATTAAAGTTTTTCGAACCTTGCTTGTCTCATAAAAAAGTCAGTCTCAAGAGATGGATTCGAATGCCTCGAAACGTTTTTCTTCGAGGCGTAAAGCACACAGTTGCACCAAAAAAAAAAAAGAGTATCAGACCAAATAATTAAGCTTTAATTTATGCTAATTGAGGGAATCTTTCTAGACTTTTTTATTTTTCCATCGCCTCTGTTCTGTTTTTTTCCTTAATGATGATGGTCGTGTAGCCTTTTACAAACAAATAAAACATTGGAAATGATAATCATCTCATATATTTCTCAGCGTAACAAATGCCCAAATGCTAATTCGTGTACAATTTGTGTACAACGTGACGAAATCAAGCCGAGTTTTTTTTCTGCTAAGAAAAAACAAAATGATATCAATCTCTTTTTGGTTCACAGAAATTTGTTTGATGGTGCGTTTATATATTTTTGTTTTATTAATAATTGGCTAGCTAAGCCAACAAACAACAAAAAATAAAATCTAAGAAATAGACAGCAAACACGAAATAGACGAAAGTTTTTCTCTTTGAGAGATCATTTTTCCAGTGTTTTGGCATAAGAAGAAAACTAAAGAAGAATTATGATAAATCTAGTGTTCTTAACGAAAAAAAACAAAAACAATTGATTTTATTTTATTTGTCGGTTTAATCAATGATTTCTTTTTTGTAATACGTGTTTCGAAGCCAACGATAACAAACATCATTACGGAAGAAAAGAATTTATAAATTTTATTAACGTCACTGCAATTAGAAATTTGAAATTTTCCATAAGAAAAACAAACAAAGCTTCAAGCAAAAAAAAAATGAACAAAGAAAAGCCAATAAAGCCTAAAGTTTCAATAGAAATTCAGAGAAAGGATTTCCAAAGAAAAAACAAAACAAAACACTCAGGTTAGCATGTTGAAACTAGCTGTGTGTCGGCTTGACTAGAATGACAAATAACGGTCCAAGCAGAGCAAAAACTTTTTTCAATGAATGTGACCTGTAGGAAGTTTTTGTTCTCTTGTTCTCTGGGTCTCTTTTTTTTTTTTATTAAGATAAATCACTGTTCAGAGAGTTATAAACACACACACACACACACACACCGAAAGAATTTAATTTAAATGATTTATTATTGTTTTTTTTTTCAAAGATTTGTTCTATTGAACCATTCTATAGAACAATGTTTTTCATTTTAAGGGCTTCTCGAGAAGAAAAAACAAAAAACAAACTCGACAAAAAATTTTAAGGTTACCATGAATCTCAATCGAGAACTCACCATCACTGTCCTTAGTCTAACCAAAAGTTTTATTTCAAAAAACAAAAATCTACAGCCATAATTTTTTCCAAACTCTGAAATTCAGGTTTTTTAAAAAAGTCAAACCCTACGGTAATGTTTTCTAAGAACTTTTAAAGAAGTTTTTCAAAAATTTAAAAACATTGATCTCGTTGTTTCAACTGTCGTTTTAAGCTAAGCTCTATATAGGTTGTAGGTAAAGTGAAGTTTTGATCAACTCTTTTCTACAGCATTAACAAATAGAAGCGAACTGTCAATCAGAGTTGTTTTAACAAACGCACAATCACAAACTTTTTATTTAGTTTTTTTTTTTTAAAAAGTTTTTTTTATTCTTGCCTGAAATACACAAGATAGCTCGATTCAGTTGGC
This sequence comes from Octodonta nipae, assembly GCA_034190945.1. NCBI lineage: Eukaryota > Metazoa > Arthropoda > Insecta > Coleoptera > Chrysomelidae > Octodonta > Octodonta nipae. Next base: position 121,106 of record JAVLUE010000010.1, on the reverse strand, counting down.
TCAATTCGTTGTTTAAAACGTGATAAAACTAAAGTTTTTTTTTTTCTTCTGAGGATAAAATGAATTATTTCTCGTTTTTTGTTGTTGTTGTTGTTGAATTTTATGAATTTTTTATGTTAAAGGTTTTTCCGTGTTTCTTTTTTTTTTCAAACCAAACAAACTCTAGGAAGAGTTTGAAAAACAAACAGTTCTAAAGAATCCATTCTTTATCATAATTAATATATTCTGGGTTTCGAGTTCTGAAAAATTCAATGACATAGACCAAACAAACCGAATAGCATGAACAAATTTTCAAATCAAACAAACCAACCAAATTTGGTTGAACCAAAGAATGGAGAAAAGAGAATTGAAATTTAATTCTTATTTCAAACACTTGACTTTGTAAAGAGACAGAGTGGCCTGTCTGTCATAATAAATAAGAAAACAAAACTTGTTTGCTTATTTTTTTTTTTTAAAAGTTGATTGAAATCTATAGACCAAGAAAAGAGAAAAATTCTGGTCCCAGAAAAACATAACCGAAAATTCTGAAAAGTTATTGTTTTAAAAATGTGTTTGTTCGATCATATTTTCCTTTCTCTGCTCTGGCATAACAAATTTACACTACCATCATCATCAATAGAGTCTTTGAAACTGAAATATTTATTTCATTTTATTACCAGAATATTAACCAGTCAATATGGAATCGAGTATCAAAGTGAATGTCATAAAATTTTCAAAACCAATGTCACACAGACATTTCGGGTATTTTTTTTTTTCTCAAAAAATATTTATTCAATTAAAGTTCCAAAATAGAATTGAATAGAGAGAAAAGTTTGTTTTTTTTTTTTTTTCATGGTTCAAGTATTCAAACATTGGGAAAAAATTAATTTATTCAAAACTAAAAGTCAGTATTTTTTCTCAAAGCAGAAAATCTGGTTGTAATTTTTTCTTTATAAAAAAAAATTAAGCTCCAAAATAGATTATTTATTCATCTCTTTTTCTCTTTTTTTTCTGGTAAATTAAACTGATTCACAACTTAATAGATGCAAATTTTCTCTGTTTCTCTGGTAAGAAAATCTAAGAAGAAAATCTTTTCTCAAATGTTTCAGAAAATAATTTCCGTATTCACTTGTGTGTACTATAGTGTGGAAATTAATAATAATCAGATTATAGAATAAATATTTTTTGAGGTTTCTTTGGAAAAAACCAAAACCAAATGTCGTTTGAACTTTTTTTTGTTGTTGTTGTTGTTGGAATCTGTGACCAGAAATAATTCAATGCTTTCGAATCTAAGACTTCAAAGTCCTTGATTTTGGATTGGAAATCGTTTTTAAATTGAAACTTTCCTACCAGCTTTTTTTTTCTCCACTCCACAAAATAACAATCGAATTAATTTTTTGGAAAAGTTTTTTTTTTCCCATTTTGATCTGATTATTCTATAATAGAGATTTTCTATTAATATTTATTTTGACCCAAGGCTTCTTTCATTGATTCAAATTTAAATTGAAACTCTCGCTCAAATGAGTTTGAATGAAAATTATTTTAAAAAAATTATTATTTTTTTTTTTTGTTTAAAAAAATTTAAATTAATTTCAAAATATTTCTTTTGTTTTCATTCCGGTTACCAAAATGATAGATTTGAGAAGAAAATTTTAAACAGGTTGTTTGAGGTAAATAGAGTTTGAATATTTTTATACCAAACTAGCGGTGGTGATGATGGTTGAATTGGATCGATTCTTTTTTTTCATTTTATTGTTGATTGTGCTGATCGATTCTATTGAAATCGATGAAAATGAAGATGAACAATTTGGTTGTTTAGTATGTTTTTGTTGTTGTTTGATCGAATCATCGATCAATTCGGTTTCTTGTTCGTCTCCACTGTTTTCAAGCTCTTTCTTGTCCAGTGTGGTTGAGTTGGCGTTTCGTTGTTGTTGTTCGTTTAGTTTAAGCATCATGATCATCAGTTGATCACTGTGATAACGACGTCGACCCGATTGTGTCGTCATGACAGCCAAACGCTGCTCTTTGGTGGTGTAAAGTGATGTTGATGCAACGGTTATCGAACGATGTCCACTACCGCCACGTTTGGCTGATTCGATGAGATCATTCTCTAACAAGGCTGACATCGAAATTAATTCAGAGATGGCTTGTTCTTGACCTGTGGCACCCATAGTCGTACCACTGGACCATGATGTCGATGGCATTTGATCGATGTCACTTTCGAACAGCCAAGCCTTTCCTGAAGAATTCATTCCGCCATTCAAATGATTTTTTTTCCGTTTATCATCAAACAACATTTTAGGATGAGTGTCGGAGAATGTCGGAGTTTTAAGCAAACCATCGGCAGTAGTGATTTGATTATTCTCGAATCTCTTCCCAATGAACGGTATTTTAGACCAAAAACATTTTCGCCAAAAGAAACAACCCAAAATTTTTTTAACTTTCTGTCGGAAGATTTCGTTGAGCCAACAATAAATGAATGGATTGTAGCAAACCGAGCTCATGGCAAACCAATGTACTATGAAAAAGATTACTGAAAAAGAAACATCAGCAAAAAAAAAAAAAACGATCCAAGTTTCTTTTTTTTTTAAATGATTTCTCACATAAATGATCGAAAATAACACCAAAATCAGTAAGGACAACGTAGAGATTAAGCGGAAGCCAACAAACGGCAAACGTCATCACTACCAAAATCAGAATTCGAACCCGTCGACGTTTACGTTGCAATAAAAACAATCTACGACGTTCCGATAGAGAACCAAATGTTTTACGACGCCACAGAAACACTCCAATATGCATATAACAATAGGTGGTAATACTTATTGGTAAAAGGTATTGCGTGATAACCGTATAAATAGTCAAACGTTTTCTGGTCATTTCATCGGGAAAGGCATTGATCGTACAGCGAACCATATCAATATAATCATAATGGACAACTTTTGAAAACCAACTATGCGGTAACGATAAGATCAACGATACGGTCCAAGTAAAACCAACTTTAGAAAAAAACAATTGAAATTTCGAAAGTTTTTTTTTTGTCAAATTTTTATTACCGATTATTACTGGCGAGAAACGGCGCCCACTGCAAAGAACTGGAATCGTTCGAGGTGTCATCAAACTCCAAGACATTAGGGATGATGAAGTTTGGTGTTGATGAAAATTGAAATCGGAAACGTAACGCATCGGACAACAGCAACAACAATACGTGTAACATGTGTAATATGTCCACCAACATAACCAACGAGCATATAACATCACTGGATTGGTGGTTTGTTGATGATCATCAACCATTTTTTGCCAAGTTTCTTGATTTTGAGCTGTCCTAGGATTCATTGGATCAGGCAAAGGAAAAGTTTTTGTTTGGCTATCCGATAACAATTCGGATTGCGAATTAATAGAGATTCTTTGAAGGTTTTTTGATTGTGGAGATTGGAGAGAGACGAATTCATGTTGACCAGAATCAAAATTTTCAGTTGTTTCATTTTTTTCAGAAACCACTGAAGTAACTAGAACACCATTTGACGATGGCATCGGATTGTATTGAGAATGATCATGATGGTAGTAATGATTATGATTTTGGGAATCGTATTGCTGAGCTTCTCGAGTCAGTCTATTCAAAGCTCTTGGTTGAAATAATCTGTCAATGGAATCAAACAAATTAAATTTATTAGTTTTATTCTAGTTTTAACTCTATTCAAACCAATTCTTCAAAAACTATTTCAACAGAATGATGGAAATTTTGTGACAATTTTTGTTTCTGGTTCAGTTGTTTGCTGTTGGTGTTATGGTTGAAATTTCAACACATAAGTGACATTTAATAAAAACATGAACTGATTTGAATTTTTTTTTATAGCCTAAACACCACAGAATATTCTGTGAAGCAATCTCTCTGTCAACTATCGGTTTAATTTAGTCAAAAAATTAATTCTTTTTTTTTCGAACAATAATAATTTTATTAACACTGGTGGGAAAAGATGCTGTCACTTGAGCATTAATTAAATAATAATTTACCGCAAATTCTATCCGTCAAATAAGTGGAAAAAAAAACATTTTTTTTTTTTTTACAACTCCAAGAATTTTTTTTGACGTGATGGCATCACAATACTGCAATGGGTACTCAACTAAAAAAAATGATAATAAAACAAGAAACATAATATTTTTATTCTAATTCACAACAAAAGAAACTCTATTCTTGTCATAATGGCTGTTGTCATATAATCAGAGAACAAATTTTTCTATGCTTTCACTTGTTCGTTACTTTGTTCGTTTGGCCTTTGAATATGTAGTTTTAGTATGTTTCTGGTCTCTTTCAATGTGTTTCCATTCAATTTGTTTCAATAATTTAGAGATTCAGAAATTGATTTACTACTTCATAGGAAAAAATAAATCCGAATAAGACTTTTTCTTTCACAAAGTGTTTTCAGCGTTCTGATAATTTGTGAGTGTTTCAGTTTGAAAAAAAAAACAACAAAAATGAATCATAAAAGTATAATTCTTTCATCTCTTTCTTCTATTTTGAATAGAAAAGTTAAGAACCTATGACTTATAGCAATATGAGCAATGGAGTGGAAGTTCAATAGAATACTCTACTAGCAAAGGAATGTTGGCAAATTCTTTACATTTCTCGGCAAACAACTGAATTTAAATTGCAAAGAGAGAGAGAGAGAGAGAGAGAGAGAAATACCATGGAACATACTTAATATAATTAGGAAAAAAATTGATTAAACCATTTATCAAAACTACAAATTGAATTGTTTCTTTAGCAACACACACTTTTTCGGTAAGGAGTCTAAAATTATTTTAGAATAAACTTATGTAACTGGTTTTTGAGAGAAAACACCTGAAAAAGCTTTAAAAACTGCTACAAATTCCACAAAAACAAAAAACAATACTCTGAAAAATTCAATAAGCGATTGAGCAGCAATATTTTTCAAAAACTTTCCAATAAAGTTTTGCAAGTATTTTATTACACACTTATGACTGTAATAAAATCATCAACGATAATCGAATCAATCAATTACCGAATTTTCCCAATTTTTCAACAAACAAACAAATTTATTGATTGAGGATTTTTCTTTCCCGTCACTGATTCGCTTAAAGCAATCTATCCAGCGAAGCAAAGTTTTGTTCTTATGATAAACAACGAGCGAAAGAGAAAAAAAGCTATTAGTCTATAATGTTCTATTCAATCGTTTTAATATTTTTCCAATATCGAAACGAGAATGGATGTTTTCTTTGCATCGTTATGTTGTCGAGTCGTTTCTCCTCAAATGGAAAGTTTCTAGACAACAACAAAAAAAATGGGCAATATAATAATTTTATCAATTCTTCTTTCTGGATCAAACCGAAACGCACTAAAAACATATTGTAAAAAGAGAAAACGAATCAAATTAATAAATTTGAAAGAACTTTTTGTTATAATTATTATCAAACAAAAAAAAAACTCGATTTGTTTTGCATTAAGAATTTTGAAATGGAATAGAAATAAAATATAGAAAAAAACTAGGCTCTTATCTAATTCAGAAAGAAAAAATGATTATTACTAGAAAAAAAGAGGACAGAAAATAAATAACCAACCATCTATGGTGCATCAGTTTTATAAATTTTTCTAATTATACTAGAAAACTACATACGAAAAGAACTTTGTCAGAGTAGAAATGTCATTCTTAACGTTTCTCAATGTCTTTCTTATTCATTGATTAATGAAAATCTATGATAAAAAGTCTCATCAAAATAAATTCATTAGAGACAAAATCAGGCATTACATTAAAAAATAAACCGAATTTTTCACTCTTTACTAGCACAAAATTTTGAAAAATCTAAATTTTTCCATGAAAAAAAGTGTTTTTCTAGTGAAATTCTTGAGATTTTTTTCTAAAAAAAAAAACTACAACAAAAAAATCATTGCTTGCAACAAGACAGAATGAGGGCGTTTTTCTCAGAAAAATTCAACTAAACATCATTCACGAATTTCAAGAAGAAAGAATTTTCAAACCAACGACTTTTTTTATGAGAAACAAACTTGAACTTGAAAAATGAATAGAAATTTCTCCAAATAAATTCTAGAAGAATAAAGTGGTTTGGATTTCTATCATGGTTGAATTTAGTTTTAGTGAATGAATTGCTTCCAAACTAAAAAAAACTAAGAAAAAGAGAAACAAACAGACAAACATTATACAAAAATAAATTATTTATAAAAAAATATACCCACAGCAGAATCAACTTGATTGTAAACAACCACAGCTTCTTCTTTCAAGGAGCTTTTTTTCTTTGAAAAAGAATTAAAATTCATTTCGAATTTTTTTTTTTTTAAATTTTGAATTATAGAAAACAAAATGAAAAAGTTCATGAATTTTTCAAAACAGAAGGAATATCGAAAAATGATTTTTTTTTACAGTAAAAATGCAATGCCGTGAAGCTTACTTTTTTTATAAAAATTTTTCAAGAAAAAAATCCGAATTGTTTCATTAACACGTTTTTTTTCCAAAAAAAAGTATCAAGTTAAATTGAATTGAAATTTTGAAACAATTGGAAAGAAAATTTCTTTTTTTCTTTTCAAATATTGCTTTGTTTGATTTGGTTTGAGAGAATGTTGAAAGCTTTCTCTGTTGAAACAGCATCAAAAATCCAAATAAAATGATTTTTTTAACTTTCAATTTTTGTTCTGTATCTTTTTGACATTCAAGCAACGTTTTGGCAATAACGGCACAAAAAACCTTTTCAAACCATTTCTTTTAGTCTTTTATTGTTGTTTTTTTTCTAAAAAACAAACAAAACATTGATTCATCCACAAAAAGAAAATGCTTTGAACCAACTAAATCAGAATTTTAAAGAAAAAAAAAGAAAATTTTATCAAAAAATATTATCTTAATTTGAACCTGTGTGATTCATTCAAAATTGCGAGACAAATCGATCCAAATTTTTTGGTTCGAGCTCGTTAACGAAAATAATTCTCTATCATTTTGTTGTTTGTTTGTTAACTCTGAAGAGAAAAACTTTAGTTTTCACTAATATAAATTGGCAAAACTAAAAAAAAATGCTAGTTAGTGCGACAAACAGGAACGAACCGATTTTTAGGAAATTACATCCGATTATTTTATTTGTTTTCTTTCCAATCAATCGAATTTCAAAACTCGAAAAGAAATGGCCAAAAAAACAAATAATTCATTATAAAAAATAGATTTAAAACAAAAAACTCACTTTCGGTATCGTTCGAAGGCTATGATCATCATGGTCCATGCCGAACAATAAGCCGAAACCGATTGAATGTAAGGCATCATTGTACAGATCAACGAACCAAAAGGCCAATCACGACTGACAAACCGTACGATATTGATTGGAATGTTGAATGTGGTCAACAGTAGATCAGACACAGCCAAATTGATGATTAAAATTTTTGAAGTACCAGTTTGAGTTAAATTCGGTACCGATGATGAAGAATTATTTGATAGAAGAACACGGCAAACCAACCCGTTACCAATCAATGAAACAATGGTCAACATCGAATAACTGACAATTAGGGCAAAGTTAAATATTCGATCGTGCATGTTCAACTCTTCGATATCGGGTAATTGAGCTTCGGTTATGTGAAAACGACCGAAAAATGTGGACGATGATGATGATGATTGTTGACCAAAATTTTTGCTTGATTGATTCATTTCAATCCAGTTAGAATCAATCAACAAAAACAAATTGGTCGGTCTTTGTTTGACAAAATATTCTAAATGGAAATTTTTATCACTCAGTGATTTTATTTTTAATTTGAGTTGATAAAGCTTTCAAACAAATCAACCAAATTTGAAAAACTTCATTTCATCAAGTTTATTGATAGAGTTTTGGCAAAAAATTATGAGTCGATTATGAGTCGATTCAACAGAGAGAAATTGAATGGATCTAAACATTTTGAACGCCGCAATCTGAATGACTTCCAATTTTTTTTCTTTTCGAGACCATGACAGTGAAAGAGAGAAGAAAAGTTGGCGCCCGTCTGCTATTGATTCATTTGATTGCTAGTTATGCAAGACGCCATCAGGCGCCAAACATTGAACAATTCGTTGTTTAATGTTTTTTACCGTTATTCTCTTAGTTTTATCAGTTCATTCAAATGATACTCTGAATGGTAGAAAAACCTCAATTTTGAAAAATTTGTTTCATCTTCCATAGAATGTAAAGAGCTAAATTTTTTAAAAATCTGTTTCATAATCATTTTAATGTTCAATTTAATGTACTTACTTGTTAGAGGTGAAACTTTCTTGAAAATATTCTTAGGCAAAAATAATCATTGTGTTTCAATGAAACTGAAATTAAAAACTTGTATTTGCCTATAACTTAAATTCAATAAGAAAGTGAATTAGTATTTTTAAAAGTTTTTATTCATCTTTATCATTATCATACTTTTAGTAGAATTTTTAATATACTTTGAGCTCAAAAAGCTGTTTCTTGAATTTTAATAGATGAGTTTTTTTAGAAAACTGATTTAAAAAATTTTAAAATATAATTTTTTAATACTTAATTCTCATCTTGAAATTAGTTTAATAATTTTGAGATTTTTTTTTTTTGGAAAAACTGAACAAAGAGAATCAAGACAAAGCATTCGTCCTATGTGGAAAGCATTTAAGTTGGACGAGCAAATTCAATGCCTCTGTGTTTTTTTCTCCGTTTTCTGTTTTGTTCTTATTGTTTACACTTCAGTGATAATAAAAATTCTTTATTTCTCGATTATATTAGTATTCAATTAAAAAAATCATTATTTTCAAGTTAAATTTTGTTTCTGGCGAAAGAATAGAAAAAATGAGCCGAAAAAATCGTTATTCACGTTATCAAAATAAATATTCAAAGAGTGAAAATTTTGACCAACATCGCCGAAGCAATTTAAATAATAACGATTTTTATTCTGAACATGATGATCGATATCACAAAGACAATAGGTTTGATTGTTTCAATAGAATTTCAAATTTAATATTTTTTCAATAGACAATCAATTCACAATCGGTTGAATATGAGAGGCAATAATCGTGGTCGCAGAGGTGGACAAACTCGAAATTATTCTGATCAAAGGCAAAAAAATTACCAACAACGTGAAGAAGAGTTTTTCAAGATCACAATACCACATGGACAGAAATATGAAAAATCGTATTTAATCAGTTTGATTCAACAAAGTCTAGATAATTCAAATATTGTTTTCTATAATGTATGTTCATGGTTTAAAAACAAAAATTAACTATTCTTTCTTCTATTCAATCTTTTAGTACAATAAATCTCAAGGTTCAGCCGAATTTTTCGTAATAGGACGTGATAAGGCCGATGCATTGAAAAGTTTAAGCCGTCGCATCACGACTAATACAAGTCAACGGTTGATTGTTCTAGCCACCACTCATCCTCCACCAATTATGCCGTTGACCGATGAAAATGTGACGCTAATAAAATTGGCGATGAGTCGTCGTTACGATACTGCTAACCGAATCATGAATTTAAGCCGATTCCGGTTTGCTGATGAATTTGTTGGCAATCAGTTGTACTTAGCTGTTAACCGGCCTCCCATTTTACGTCAAATCATCAGTATAATTATTGAAAACACGCCAGATATTGTTGCACTAAACTTGAGTGACAATAAAATCCATACCACTGAACCATTGCAGGCCTTATTCGGTTGTTCTAATCTCAAGGCGCTAGATCTTTCTAAAAATCGAGTAAGCAAAATCTTTATACAAATAAAAAGTTTTAAAGATGTTTCTGTTTCATCTCAGATTGGTTCGATTGATGATCTCGAAAAAAATATAAAAGATCTTGATCTTTATGAGTTTGTTCTGGAAGAGAACCCATTGTCTCGAAACTTCAAAACAAATGCCCATTTTGTGAGGTTCGTGAATTTTTTATAATTTAATTTCTTTCACTGAAAAAAATAGATCTAAATTAAAACCATCAAGAGAAAAACAGTCAAATTAAGTTTCAAAAAAAGCTGAATAATTCATACTCTCGAACAATAACTATCTACATTTCGACGATGATTAATGAAAGTTTTCTTGTTTCGTTTTTTTTCTGATGTAAAACAAAACCCAACAATGGAAATATACTTGATGAAATCAAAAACAATTTTTCAACGCCAATACTATAATTTTTATCGCAAGCCGTTGACGGCGACAAAGCATTGATTTTAATTTGAAACATAAAAAAAGCATCAAGTCAATTTATTTTATTGATATTTGAATGTACATACAGATCAAAATGAATATCTGTATAATTATTCAATTCAAGAAATTTTGAAAAAATCTTCACAAGTTTTTGGAAAAAAATTCAATGTTTTTTTGTTCGCCATGAGGCGCGATACATTTGGGTTTTGTTTACATCAAATTCTCAATGTTTTTCATTAAAATTAATCGTCTTTACATGATAATTGTTTTGAGAGTATTCTACATCTTTAAAAAAATTACCGAAACTTTTTACCTAAAAAAAAATTTAGATTGATATAAATTTTCACTAGAAAACTTTTTCTTAAACTTTGAAAATTTAAATTTTTTTAAAGATTAATGAATTTTTTTTATCTGTTTTTCTCTGTCAACTATTCTGTTCTTAAAATTTTCGATTTCCATGCAATACAATACTGGGTTTTCTATTCCAGCGCCATTCGAAAGATTTACAAAAATCTCAAGAAATTGGTAGGTTCTTTGTGAATATTTTTATATTAAATCAAAACTTGAATAATCTCAATCATTTAGGATAATGAAGATTTACCAGATCAAATTGGTTTTGATTTGGGTGTCACCGAAAGCATACCACCATCATTGGAGTCGTTCATTCCTGATGAATCGTTGAAACAATTTATCACAGGGTTTTTAAGCGAATACTATCGAATGTATGATGATAGTAATAGACAACAGTTGATTGTCGCTTATCATGAAACAGCATCATTGACTGTCAGCGTTTCTCCAGCCAACAAGTTGGTTTTCTTTCAAATTCTTGATTTTAAACTCTAAATTTTTTTTCTATACTCAATCAAGTTTATATAAACCAAATGAATTAATTTTAAAAGATTCTCATAATCTTCTAAGAATACGGGACGATGAATATGATAGATCGATAAAATCATCTAATATTGAAATTGTGGCATTTCTCTCGAAACTCCCGCCCACCAAACATGAACTCGATTCTTTCAAAGTGGATGTACCATTTTTCAATCTGGGATCGTTCGTTCAAATTGTCGTTCACGGAGTTTTCAGTGAAATCTATCGAACCACTAATTCGTTGAGGTCATTTTCTCGTACATTTTTCTTGGTGCCACATGAAAATGGTTTCGTTATTGTCAACGACATGTTTATGATTGCTGGACCATCGGTAAGAAAGAGAAAAATGTTTTTAAATTTATTTTGAATCTTTTTGTTTGAAATAGTTTAAACAATCAAACGATGCGATAGAGAGAATTGCTAAAATCAGAACTGAAGCAAAAATTGATCGAACAATAAACGATATCGAATTCTCATCAACTGTTACTAATAACAGCAACTTTGGGAGCATCAACAACAGCAATGGTCTGACTGGTTTTGTTTCAATACCTGGTCCGTCCACTGTTCTAGACCCTCGAGCTGAAATTATTGAAAAATTTGTCTTGGCGACTAAAATGAAACGAGATTTCGCCGTCAAATGTTTAGAGGAGAATAACTTTGATCCAAACGAAGCTTTCAAAGTTTTTACAGCACTCAAACAAGCCAATGCTCTGCCACCCGAAGTTTTCTCCTAAGCAAATGATTTTTTTTATAGCAAAATAGTTTGACCACTATTTCTGTTTTTTTTTCTGTATAAAAAACAACAAAAAAATTTTGTTATAAATTGTCGATTGAAAATTTTTTCTAAAAAAATGATTGGAAATTTTTATATAATAGAATTTTTGCAAGAATTCTTCTGGTTTCAATAATAAACCTAAATAAACCTTTCGAAAAATTTTCAAAGTAAACTCATCGTATAAAAGCATCAAACATACGTTGTTTATTGACGGGCTGTTCAACGAACACACGGCTGCATGTTGAACAAGAAAGTTTTTCCTTTTCCCATACTACTTTCTATATGTTGTTGTTGTTTTCTCAATTTTTTTGAATCAAAAATATTTCAATAAAAATGGCAAAAGAATTTTCTAAAAAACGAAGAGTAATCATTTGATTCTAATTAAATATCAAGTTTATGAATTTTTTTTACATAGTTTGTCAATCAAGGTGTGTTTCGAGCTGAATTGGACGAGTTTTTGCGACGGGAACTTGCCGAAGATGGTTACAGTGGTTTGGAAGTTCATACGTTAGCTTCTAAAACTCGAATCATAATTTTGGCCACTCGAACGCAATCAGTGTTGGGCGAAAAAGGTCGAAGAATTCGAGAGTTGACTTCGCTTGTTCAAAAACGTTTCAATTTTGATGAAGACAAAGTTGAAGTTTGTTTTAATTTGTTCGATGTTTTTTTCATATAGGTTTAAATTTTATTTTGAATCTTTCAGCTATTCGCCCTCAAAATTGCCGACAGAGGTTTATGTGCTGTGGCTCAATGTGAATCTCTTCGATACAAATTGATTGGAGGTTTGGCCGTTCGTCGTGCTTGTTACGGTGTTCTTCGATTTATCATGGAATCGGGTGCCAAGGGTTGTGAAGTGGTTGTTAGTGGTAAACTTCGTGGACAACGAGCTAAGAGCATGAAATTCGTCGACGGGTGGATGATCCATTCTGGTCAACCTAAAAACGATTACGTCGATGTCGCCGTTCGACATGTTTTATTGAGACAGGGCGTTCTTGGAATCAAAGTGAAAATTATGTTAGATCATGATGTCACGGGAAAGAAAGGACCTAAAATTCCTTTACCCGACAATGTCCAAATTGTAAATCCGAAAGATGAACCACTACCACAATATCCGTATTCTGATTCGGTAGAGCAGGCTCAACAACCACCACCACCCCAAGTTGTTGCTTGAAAATGATTTTATTTTAAAAAAAATGAATAAAAAATAACGAAAAAAAATATCAATTTTTTTAAATAAATTCAAAATTTAAATAAAAAATTTCTTGATGATTTAAAAAGAAAAGAAATCGTCGTTAATTTGAAACGCTCTTTATGAAAGGCATCGATTGTTGTTACTCCATCGTTTTTGATTCTTTCAATTTTTTCAAAAATCTGGAAACCATACGGTTGATGAACAAAATCTTATCAAATGGAGAGTGTACTTGAAGAGCAACGAGCATTGCATGAAGAACGTGAGCGAATTGAAAATGCTATGGTTCGAGAATTGATTGCCAAAAAAACGACTGTTAGTTTTGATTGGTTTTTGTAATTGCATTAATTGTAATTTTTTTATTAGCATCGGGAACATATTAATGCCGATCATCGAGTTAAGTTTCTTCTTGATGTGAGTGTATTCCAATCAATTCATAGTTTTCTTAAAGTTTTTTTTAGAAATATCTTGAAGTAACTGATCGAGTCAATCAGCTTTACAACGACAAGAACGATGCTGTAAAATCAGAAATCAATGCCATTCAAATGCATGAATTCAATGAATTTTATTCGAGACTCAAAAATGTAAGAGAGTTTTATCGCACACATCCCAATGAAGTATCCATACCAATCTCAGATGAATATGATAACTTTTTAAAAGAACGTGACGCCGATTTAAATTTAGTCGATTTCAGTGATGAAGAAGGTTATGGAAAATTTTTGGATCTTAATTTACATTTCAACAAATATATCAATTTAAAAGGTGTAGTAGGGACTAATTGGGCCAAAATAGATTATTTGACATATCTCAACACGTTCGATCACTTTTATGAGATACCGAAAGAAAAAAAATACCAAGCCGAGTATCAAAACTATTTGGAAGCTCTGATTGAATACCTTGAAAATTATATTCATAGAGCCAAACCGTTACTGCCTTTGAAAGAAGTAAATTTAAAAAGTATTTTTCATTTATCTTTATATTTTTTTAAATTAAGATCATCGAAAAACTTAAAGAAGATTTTGAAAGAATGTGGGCCAACTATCAGGTTCCGGGTTGGCCCAAAGAAACTGGAGGAGTTTTGTCAAATGTTGGTGCTCCGCTTGACCTTTCAGCTTTCAGTTCATGGGAAGAACTGGCTTCATTGGGTTTAGATCGTTTAAAGTCAGCATTGATTGCGATTGGGCTCAAATGTGGAGGGTAAATTGTTCTCAGATGATTAAAATTTTTCAATTAAAAATTTTGTTCAGTTCATTGGAGGAACGTGCTAAACGGTTGTGGGAAACCAAAGGCAAGTCACCTGAGGAATTTGATCCAAAACTATTTGTCAAACGAAATAAATCAATGTTGATGAGTCAAACTAAACAAAAAGAAATTGCTTTCATGGAGGTTTTGACCTACAAATACATGGACATTCTCGATGAACAAGTTTGTATTTTTTTTTCTTTCAAATTTATAATCAATACTTTTTTCAAATCTATCAGCGACAATCGACAAAAGAGAATGTCCAACGAAAACAAGCCAGAACAGCAGGAGAACGAGAAGATTCGGATGACGAAGCTGAAGAAAGTGAACCCGAAGAGGAAGAAGAAACTGACGTCATTTATAATCCGAAAAACTTACCACTTGGTTGGGATGGTAAACCGATTCCATATTGGCTTTATAAACTGCACGGTCTGAACATTTCATATTCGTGTGAGATTTGTGGCAATGCCATCTACAAAGGACCAAAAGCTTTTCAAAAACATTTTGCCGAATGGCGTCACGCTCATGGGATGCGATGCTTGGGAATACCGAACACTGCACATTTCGCCAATGTCACTAGAATCGAAGATGCATTGGCATTGTGGGATAAACTAAAAAATGAGAAACACAAAGAAAAATTCCAGCCGGCCAATGAAGAAGAGTACGAGGACAGTCAAGGAAATGTGGTCAACAAAAAAACCTACGACGATCTCAAACGACAGGGGCTGCTTTGAAGAAATCATTTAGTACTAATCATTATTTTTTTTCGTATTATTTCTAAAATTTTTTGGAAAAAATTTGTTTTAAATTTCTTATAATAAATTGACTTGCAACGTATAAACAGGGTTTTCAAATTTTTTCCATGTCAATGCCTGTCACACATTGTTGGACTATCGTGGCCCGAGGTAGCTAGAGAGAGAGAGATCTTTGCTTTTTTTTTGTTCTGTTTCATGCTTCTACCTACCTGTAAACACTTCTCAAGCAGTATAGCAAGCCTGCTTTCATACATCAAGTAAATTAAATTCAGCCATTATCAACTATTCAAACAAACAAACCAAAGAAAAAGCAAGCAAACACATTATTTGTGATGAATTCTGTCATTTGTTGAACTTATCAAAAAAATCATTGAGAAAAACAAACATTCTCATCATTTAAAAATATTTCGATTGACCGATAGCAAAAAAAAAATAAAATAAGTTATTCTCTACATCTGGTTGTATGTTTATTGACGTCTGTATGTTTGTTTTTCGATCATATTTGCTCAAAGTCAATTGGTCAAACAATCTCCAATGATTTGGATCATTTGAATTTTTTTTCCAAGTGTTAGTTTTGCAGTAGTTTCTTTTCAGATCATTTTGAAATTTTTCTCATTTCTCAATCACCCTAAATGAATCATCATGAGTTTCACTTCAGATGAGGTAATTTTTCAGGCTTTAATTTTTAAATTTCAATTTAATTTTTCGTTAGCTCAACTATCTGATATATCGATATCTTCAAGAATCAGGTTTCGTTCATACAGCTTTCACGTTTGGCGTCGAATCGCATATCATTCAATCAAATATCAACAGTGCGCTGGTTCCGCCAGCTGCTTTGATATCGGTGGTTCAAAAAGGTATCCAATACACCGAAGCAGAACTCAGTGCTCTTGATGATGGTCAAGAACGAGTTATCGAAGCTTTGTCTTTGATCGATGCCGTCACACCTGATATTGCTCAACGTTTGCAACAAGAAGGTCGTCCTAATCCTCTTGTCGCCAATGGAACATCATCGACAAATAATTCAAGTGCTATTAACAGCACTGATTCCAGTAAGCCAGCCTCCAATGATGTTGTCATGAAAGAAGAGCCAACCACTAACGGCACAAATGCAGCCAATGTCAATTCGGGAACAGGGCCACAGCACCAGCAAATTAAAATGGAAGTTGATGTCAGTGTGGCATCTTCGACAGTGATGTCCACTCCACCAGCTTCAGCTTTGAACCAAGGTGACCTGAAATCAGTAGTTAATGCTGGTGGAGTTCAACCCTCATCATCAAATCTTCCTGGATCAACACCATCCAATGTAAAACCTCCATCTCGTTCTGGTACACCACTTCAGCAACATCAGCAATCAATGGCTCCGGCCAACACTGCTGCGCTTCAACAACATCAACAATCACAACCACCGCTACCATCAGGAATTAATTCATCCGTCATTACTATGAATTCTAGTGGTAGTGCCATGGTTGGACAACAAAATCCTTTATCATCAACCGGAGTCAACATACTGGAGAACAGTATTGAAATTTCACACAATCGTGCTACAATTTTGAAGGGACACGAATCAGAGGTGTTTATTTGTGCTTGGAATCCTTCATCAGATTTATTGGCTTCTGGCTCTGGTGATTCGACGGCTCGCATTTGGAACATGTCAGATCCCAGCAATCATCTCGTTTTACGGCATTGTATTCAAAAAGGGTACAATACAATGATTGAAATGTTTTTTCATTTAAACAAATTTCTTCTTTTTCCAGTGGAACAGAAGTACCTTCAAACAAAGATGTCACATCATTAGATTGGAATTTAGATGGAACTTTGCTAGCCACCGGTAGTTATGATGGTTATGCTCGAATATGGACTACCGAAGGTCGTTTAGCCTCTACACTTGGCCAACATAAAGGGCCAATTTTTGCTCTGAAATGGAACAAAAAAGGCAACTATATTTTGAGCGCTGGTGTTGATAAAACGGTTGGTTGTTGAAAGTTTTTTTGCTCAAATTTAAAATAAATTTTTTGGTTAGACAATAATTTGGGATGCTTCGACTGGTCAATGCCAGCAACAAGTATGACTTTTTGTTTTTTTTCATGATTATTTATTTTGGTTCAGTTCTCTTTTCACAATGCTCCGGCGTTAGATGTCGATTGGCAGACAAACTATTCGTTTGCTTCGTGTTCCACCGATCAGTGTATACACGTATGTAAGCTTGGTGTCGATAAACCATTGAAAACGTTTGTTGGTCATCTTAATGAAGTGAATGCGATCAAATGGTGTCCTAGTGGACGTCTTCTTGGTTCATGTTCCGATGATATGTCATTGAAAATTTGGTCAATGAATCAAGATTCATGTGTTCATGATTTTCAAGCACACTCAAAAGAAATTTATACCATTAAATGGTCTCCGACTGGTCCGGGTACCAACAATGCTAATCTAAATTTGATGTTGGCTTCGGCTTCATTCGATTCCACTGTTCGGTTATGGGAAGTTGATAAGGGTACATGTCTTTACACTCTGACTAAGCACACTGAACCAGTTTATTCCGTTTCGTTTTCGCCTGATGGTCGCTTTCTGGCGTCGGGTAGTTTCGATAAATGTGTTCACATTTGGTCAACACAATCAGGACAGCTGGTCAACTCCTACAAAGGAACTGGTGGAATTTTTGAAGTGTGTTGGAATTCGAAAGGCGATAAAGTTGGCGCTTCGGCTTCTGATGGATCTGTGAGTTATATTCCAATAACCAAAATTCATCTTTTTCTTTTCAGGTTTTCGTTTTGGATCTCCGCAAATGAAATAATGATAATATTCGATAATCATCATCATTTCTTAACAATTAAACATTTCAGTAGGGTTTCTTTATTTTAAATATTTATTAATTAAGTTCATTGATAATTTTTCAAAAAATCAAACCATTGATACTCTTTTTTTTTTTGTCAATTCACACTTTTTCGTTAACGTATCATTGTTCACTAAACACGTTCACTTCTATATATTTTCAAATAACGTTTTTTTTTTCTATAATAAATCAGTTAGTTTTTGTATTTTCAAAAAATTGAATTTTTTTTTCTTGACGTCTATTTATACCTAACCAGCTGACATGTTTGTCACGTGTATCTCTGTTGTTTTTTTTCGAAAACTTTCACAAATTTCGCCATCATGAATGACGATGATTGTTTGCAGATGTTCCATGGATTTGAATTTTTCAATCTTGATGATGAGCAATCAAAGTTGAGTGATGAAACTTTGGTTTCATGTTCAACAATGTGCCCAATCGAAGAGATATCGTTTCGTCAACAAAACGGTCTGTTACATAAGCTCGAGTTGATTAATCCCAATCAATATCAACAATATCGAACGGTTCATCGAAAAGTTTTGAAATCTTTCAACTCTGATTCAAAAAGCAATCAATTAAATTGGTCTGATACTAAACGTGCAGTTAAGCAATATCAAAGGCCAAGTGCTGGTCAATCGATGCATGATCGAAACACCATACGACCGACAAAGGTTTTACGTCAAACTGTCGATTATCTTCTCGAAGATCTATTAGATTTTTTGACTGACTTTCCATCAAAAACGGATTCTTTCGATTTGTATTATGATTTTGTATTTGATCGATTGAGATCTGTACGACAAGACCTTACCATACAACGAGCCTGCGATTTAAACTGTTTGTACATTTTAGAGAGATGTGTGAACTTTTATCTGTACTCGCAGTACATTTATCATCATATCACATTGAAAAATCAGGGAATATTGAAACATTTTGATTCGCATTTGAACCGAAAACATTTAGATCAATGTCTTAATCTTTTGATTTTTTTTTACGATGTTTTTAATGAGTTTTGTTGGTCTCGTTTAAGAGCAAAATTCGAGGCTGTTTATTTGTTGAGAAATGTAGAAAACATGGATGCATCAGTTTTCGAAAGATATCAAAAGCTAAAACTTGATTCGTTGTCACAAGATTTATTTCGAAACAAAGCTTTGCAAGTTGCGTGCAAGATGGTGCGTTGTCATTTGATCGGAAATTACATTAAAATGCTTCGATTGGTTATTGATCAAGTTTCCGGGAAAAGTATCAATCAACTGAAATGGGAAAAAAATCAATCATCAGATTCAATTTTGGCGCATGCATTTTACGTATTTAATATTTCAAAAATTCATTTTCAGCTCATAAAATTGATTGTTTTTGGTTATCGGTCCCCAAACTCAGTCATTCCTTTATCGATTTTGGCTCAATGGTTTTGTCCAGTTAGTAATTCTGAGAAAAACTATTTAGCGGATGAAGATCAGTTATCATCATTATCATTTGCCATTCAATACACAGACTCATTGTTTCAATCAGTCAGAATTCCTGTTAAATCGATGAAATGCCTGAAAAAGATTGATGAAAATGAAAACTCTTTTATTGATGATAACAAAAATTTTGAAAAAAAAATTATAATGATTGATAAATCTATTCCGGTCGATCAATTCTGTTCACCACCACCAAAATCGTTCGATCATCTAAAACCAGTTGATTGGTTTCCTTTGTTGGACAATAAATTTTGTTGGTTTCAACAATCTTAAAGCAACTCCAAATCTCCAAAAGCTCAATCATCTTGAAAGTTGATTAATTAAGAGAAAAGTTATCATCTCGGAGAATAAGAGGAGGTATATGAACTTCATGAAAATAAATTTTATAATTTACTTCATCTCTCAATAGGATATCATCAGGGCTTGAAGTTTGATGCAATTTTTTGCTTTGGAATTATTCATAATAATTTTTGATACTGTGATAATCTAAAACCACAATGTTCACATCAACAATATAAAATTTATAAGATCCATACCAAATTTTTCAATTTTAGCTATTGGAAAGTCAATTTCATCATCATTGGTCGAACAAAGTTTGAATGGACACTGAAATTTGAACGAATTACAGAAATTTCAAAACAAAGAAATACCCGTTAAGAATTTTTATCAGGCACATGTTTATTGTACAAGGTGAGCCTAAAATCACCTCACCAAAAGCTTGTTTGTTTCAACAAATCCAGTTTCTATCTCGATTGTTTTATTCATTTATTTATTCAGTTTACAATCTAAATAGTTTCAGGTTTTTTTTCAAGTTATCGTTTTTTACAGTCATAATTGATTAATCACTGTTTTTACTAGGCCGACAAAAAAGAATAGGCAGAATCTTTAAAAGATGTTTCATTCAAATTTTTTGAAAATCTGGTGATACCTCAATTCGAGCTCTTCTTCCGACCTGAATTTATTCATTTTTGAGTTTTTTGATTCGTTTTTCTCGGCCCATGAGTCAGAAAAATTATTAGTTATTTGTATTAGAAGAAAAATCGTAGTTTTTTTCCTCAGTGAATGAGAGAGATTATTGAATGTGTTTGTGTGTGTGATGCATTCGAAAATCAATCTTCTAATTTGGCTGACTGTTCTATTAAAACGATCACCCTAAAAAATATTGTGACAATTTCAACGATATACATCAGATGTCATAGTAACCAAAGCTTCCCAATTAAAAAGGATTTTAAAACTTAACTTTGCTCTCATTTTACTCTTAGTGATAGAAAATGATTTCAAGAAAATATTTTCATTATCTGAAGTTATTTTTGTGTATATGAACTTGTTTCAGATCATTAAATTTGATTGTCAATCAATTAATACTTAATCCACGTATCAATGATATTCAACATTGAGACAACTTAGTAGTACTTTTTTGATGAGAACAGATTTCAAATTATTTTCAAAAAGTTTGAGTGGAATAATAAATGGAAAATTTTTTCTTTTTTCTTGATCAATCAGTTCAGTTTGTAAAAAATTGTTTTTTATACAATTTCAATATACAAGTAGAAAACGGGGGCTGACATCATACGCATGAAAACTTATTCAAGTTTTTCAATCATTTTATTTGAGCAAAAATTTTTTAACAACGATGAATTTGAAATACGCTTGAATCATACGGAATCAACAGATTTATCACGTTTAGAAAGTTTTCTTTGCATATTATCAATTTAATTAGTTTTTGAAATTATTTTTTCTCATTTCAATAAATTCGATTCTCTTTTTATTCAGTCGACTTACTTCAAAAATATTTTATTCTTTCTTCTACATTAAACCCATATGAATAAATTTAGCAAATTATTTTCGAAGATAGCACTCGAAATCTCTTTTAACCATTTTTTTGATTAAATATAGAATTACTATAAACAGTTGAGACACAGTATGACTGAAAATGTCACTAAAATTGATTAACAATGACAATCGATGATTATTATTTGATTCATTTGGAAGATTAAAATAGAAACTTCAAAAAGACTTTTTTTGAACAGCCAAAAGAATTGGAATTAGATCAGAATTAATAATTTCAGTCTAGTTGACAAAAAATTTCGATCAAAATAATCTAAATTAATGAGCAAAAATTGAAGAAGACATTTTTAGCAAAGAGATGATATAAACTTGATACTCACTTTATTTATTCAATGGAAATAATTATTTTTTTTATTAATGCGTTTTTTTGTTTTTTTATATTATTGGTTGATCGATTAGATTATTGTTCTCATTGATCAATTTATTTTAAGCTCATTCTAAAAATGAATAAATATTTGAAATAAATTTTAAAAAATTATAAGATAAAAAATTCTTATTCATCATCATTCTCTGTGGATTTTTCAATTTTTAAACAGCCTTTTTGAACAGACTTTGATTGTTTCGACTCTTGATAAAAGAACACGAATTTTTTTAAGGATTTTTGAACAAAAAACACTTGTTGCTTTGGAAAACTCAAAAACGATCTCTCAAGAAATTTATAAAAAATAATAAAAACCAATAATTGATGGCAAAATCAATGTCAAATTTGATAGAAATCAGAAATTTAAAATTTCATTCAATTTTACTTCAATGGAAAAATTCTTATGGTTTATTGTGATGATTGCGTTGAGAAATCATAAAAAAACATCATTACTGTTCACAGATTTTTTTATTCAGTTCAATCGATTCTGTTTGTGGCTTCGATTTTTGGTTAAATTCAATAAAGAACAACATCAAGCTCAGTGATCTTGGAAAAGAGTTTATTAAGTGGAAAGAGTATGTTACAGATAAAAGGAGGTTCTTAGAATTTCATTATTTTTTCACTATTTTAGGCTACATTATCTAACAATCTCTAAGTTATTGTTTTTATCAAATTTTTTTAAATATCATTGAATTGATTTTCAGTTTATTGATATCAAACAAAAATGTCTATTAAAATATACGATGATAATTATAAAGATAATCTGATCGACAGATAATAACTGGATTTTATTGTTGCGACAACATCGAAAATCATGGATATCAGAACCAGAGCAAAGAAAAAAACTTCAAATGATGAAATGAAATGGCGCCTTCAAAGAAATTTTTCAAAGAAAAATCATATTTTCAATTGATCAATCATTCTTTTTGTACGGGAATAATTGTTTGTGAATTAATTTTTGTTGAAACAAAACAACAGGTAAATAATGATTGGGAAAAAAATTTTATTTGATATAATTTTCGTTTGATTTAGAGATCTTTTGTGGTTGATTACCAGAAAAATACCTTTCTCAAAGATGACAAACCGTTCAACTATGTTTCGGGGAGTATTTTCTATTTTCGTCATCTCGAAGGTGATTGGGCTGACATCATGCACAAGGCACGTCTCGGTGGATTGAATACTATTCAAAGGTAAATTCAATTTTCAATTGTATTTGATTATCAATCTTTATTTTCTAGTTACATTGAGTGGGGCTTCACACGAACCGTATTCGGAAGTTTACGATTTTTCGGGGCATTTGAATATAAGCAAGTTTTTTCAAGTGGCCCAAGCTGAAGGCTTAAACGTGGTTTTACGATTGGGTCCGTTCATTGCTAGCGAACGAGATAATGTTAATTTCTAATTTTAAAAAATTCAATTTGATTGATTTGATAAACAGATGGGATTACCATGGTGGTTACCAATCAACCACACCGATATCAAATATCGTGTTTGGAATAAACCATTCATCACTTACGTGTCTCGTTGGTATGATCGGTTGTTGCCAATGATTGTACCCCATTTATATGAGAATGGTGGACCAATCATAATGGTCGCTGTAGAAAACGAATACGGTTCTTTCGGCTCAATTGATGAACAGTATAAAATATGGCTTAGAGATTTGTTTAGAAAGTATTTGGACCGAAAGTGATTCTTTTTACAGTAGATGGTAATGGACAGGGCTATTTGAAAGGAGGTAGGATTGATCAAGTTTTACCAACCGTTGATTTTGGACCTTCTGCCATTCGAACTAAAACTCCCGAAAGTTTTTATTTTGGCACTCTTCGATTGTTTTTACCTCAAGGACCGTTGGTTAATAGCGAATTTTACCCAGCTTGGTTCGATGTATGGGGTTCACCTCATAACACTGGCGACATAGATTGGGTTGAAGAAACGTTGGACGAATTACTTTCAATTAACGCTTCAGTAAACTTGTAAATTTTTTTTTATTTGGAATTGATAATATTTTTTTATTGTTCAGCTATCCGTACAGCGGCGGAACTTCTTTTGGTTTCATGAACGGAGCTTTCTGGGGCGGTTCAATGGTGACCAGTTACGATTATGATGCTCCCATTGGCGAAGAAGGACGTCTGACCAAATCTTATTATCGTATCAGAAAAATTATAGAAAAAGTAGTATAATCATATGATATCTTTGAATACAAAATTTTTTTCTTTTTTCCAGCATTTTCACGATATTCCTCCGTTGCCTAATCATTTGAAACAAAAAACTTATTTGGAACAAATCAAAAATAGGCCTACTATCAATATACCTGTTATTATTAGCCATTGGAAAAATATTTTCACCATGATAGAAACGATGAAACCGATAAAATCTGAATGGCCACAGACATTTGAACAATTGAATTTACGACATGGATTTGTTTACTATCAAACACAAGTGCCAATGGTGGTGGGTGATCCAACAGTGTTGAAGATCAACGGGAATCTTTATGATCGTGCCTATATTTATATCAATCGGCAACATCGAGCCACTTTGAATCGATGGGATAATGTTTTGACAGTTTCTTAACTGATATCGAGAAGAACGATACGCTAGGGATTTTAGTGGAGAACCAAGGGCACGATTGTTGTGGATCATACGGAATCCCACAGTTCAAGGTGAGCATCATGCTACCACACCATTAGCTTGTTTTGTCGTTGGTTGTTTTTGACGTTTTGACAAATCGAATCTATGTCAAATGGCTTGGTCATTTATTTATTTTTATTCCATTTATTATTTGAACAATTTACGAGTTTTCCTTCCAAAAGGGATATCTTGAAAAATTAGTTTCCCTTCTTTTTTCTAATTATAATCGATTAATTAATGCTCTGGTTAGGTCAACAAGAAAGAGTGAAAATTCATTTGTTAAGAATCTACAGCCAACTAAATAGAGAACGAAATCGAGTTTTCTTTTTTACCAATAACTGTCCATGATTATGGTGATGTGATAAATTTGAAAACTAATCTTCTTCGTTTTATGTCGGTTTGGTATTAGGATGGTCAACACAAAGCTATTTATTATGACAGTTTTTTTCCTGCATATAGTTCGTCTGTGAATGAAGTTTCTATCGAAACGTATTAATTCTTGATTAATGATCAGATCAAAACAAAACCAATTTTCGATATAAAAAAATATTGATATTTGTTTCATTGCAGGGAATCGTCGGAAATGTCACATTGAATAAGATAATACTGAAACATTGGGAATCATATTTGCTGTTCCAGAATTGGTCTTCAATTGTCGATTTGATTGCTCAATCGGATCGAATAACTTCTCCCAAATCGGCTCCGGCATCCGATTGTGGTTGCCCAAAACGAAGCACCGATTATACGCCTTCATTCTATGTTGGACTTTTTAATTTATCATCATCGATCCAAGACACTGGACCACTGTATCTTGATGTTAGAGGTTGTGGTCGTAAGGGGGTGGCTTTTTTGAACGATTTTAACTTGGGACGATACTGGCCGATTGAAGGACCACAAGTAACGCTGTATGCACCGAAACAATTGTTTCGTTTGAACGGAATCAATACTTTGATATTGTTCGAACTTGAAAGAAATTCATTGGACTGTATGCAAGTAAAATTTTCCAATCATTACATTTTAAATGGAACAACTCCCCAAAACAATAACGACGATGAAACTGGAAATGATTTCAAATTGTTCGATATGTCTGATTGAGAAAAAACAAAATTAATTTTAAAATTGAAGATATTAAAGTAAAAAATCACTAACTTTTGATTTATTGAAATAAAATATTTTTAAACTGAAATTAAAATTATTAGTTTTGAACACTTGTTGCTTATGAAAAATGAATCACATCGTTCTAACAGAATCATGACAGAATTTATTTTACTGAGCTGTGAAATTCCGCTTCTATTGCATCAGATATAAAAATTTATCTCACTATCGATGATTATGCCTATCTAGTTCAGTAAAACTGTTTATTAGTGTTCAGTTTTTTATTGCGAATGTTTGACTCATTTCTCAAATTATATGAAATTATGAATCAATTTTTTGTGAAAACTACAAATTTTTAAAACTTGATGACTGTAAAAAATGATCAATTAGTGAATGAGGGCTCTCCACCATCAAGACATCCATAGTTATTGGTATTGAATCGGTGCAAAAGAAAAACTTCGCTCTCCTAAAACGAGAAATTCATTTTTTTGACGTTTGCAAAAAATTCAACATTCGCAAAATCAGCATGTTTCTAAAATTTTATTATTAGCGTTTTCAGTTTTTATCTAAAAAGCTACATCGAATCGGCAATTTGATTAAATTTCAAAGAAAAAAAATTCGTTGTTAACAACAGTCGATCATATGAGTCTGATATGAAACTTCTGAATTAATTGAAATAAAATTTGTTTAATGGACCTTAAGAATCGATTAAACGCTTGATCTCAACTAATAGCCTCCTACACTCTATAAGGCAATCAACAATGATTTCTAAGAAATAGCTAGATAAAGAAACTGGCGAATTCTTTCAAATACTCGAAATCTCCTTTTGAATTTGCATTTAGAAAAAATGTATTTCAACTGAATAAATACACCATAGATGAAATATTGTTTTGTGGCAGCGCAGTTGCTAAGCCGTGATTATTGGGTGATTTCGAGAACAGAAAAAAATTGAATAAAATAAATATTCAAACAAAAATTTTCTGTATGTTTTGGATGGTTTCAGCTTTGATCTGATCTTCAGATAAGAAGAATAGTTGGATTATTTCTCTCATTATAAAAAACTTTTCTCTAAAAACAAAAAAAAACTGTATAATCTCTTCTTTTTTTTTTAGAAAATCCCAAAAATTTTCCGAATTGATGATCATGAAGGGCGGTGGATTTAGGAAGAAGTCATTTTTCTTCTATTCTTTTTCAATAACAAGCCTAAAGCCTAGCTGCTTTGTAGTTCTCTCGTTAAATCCCAATTGGAAAAAAAACTTTTCATTGTGCGTGAAAACTTTTCTTACGCCAGACAACCACACTAACGACAAAGATAAAGTTTTTGTAATTCTTAAAAAAAGATTGATTCAAATAGAATTTTTCCGAATGTTTTATAGAGTTCAACGAAAGTTGCCAATTCAAGCAGATTTAAAAAGAAAAAACAATCACAAACCAGAATTCAATTTTGAATGAGATATCCAGGAATTTGCTTTCATTTTTGTTTTCTATTCTGTCTTTTTCGAAAACTTTTTTTCAAGATTTAAAAAAGAAAAACCAAACTCTCGACTTTTTTCTATGATTGCTTAACCACAACAATAATAATGGTTTTGTTGAGGATTTCGGGAAAACATTTCCTAAAAATATCTTCGTCGTGAGAATGTCGTTGAAAGTTTTTTGTCCAAAAAAAATTCTATTTTCGTAGCCCAATTAAATCATTTATGGTCCATCATCATTATTATCTAGAAGAATAAAAAAAAACATGAACATTTTTATCAATAACTATCGTACCATTTAATAGTTTGGAACACACGCACCAACAGACCAAACTGAAAAAGCAATAATAAACATTTTTTTTGAAACATCTTATCAAGAGGAAGAATAAATCGAAAATTTTAATAATGATGATCCAAAATGAAAACTGAAAAAAAACTATTTCCATTCTTCTTCTCAAATAGTAAAAGAGATTGAATTGTTTGGTTGGTTGTGTGTCAAATTTAGTTCGATCATCATTATTTTTGGTAATTTTTCATCACAAAACAAATCGAGACAAATTTTTTGTTGATTGAATCGAACATTCTTTCTATTTGGAACAGTGTTCAACATTAACAACCACCATCATCATCATCATCAAATCAACAATAAAACCAAAAAAGAGGAACAACTCAAATATGTCATCATTTATTTGAATGGTCCATTGATCCATTAAAAAAGAAATTCTGAATGAATTTTTGATCCAGAAAGAAAACCGGAGAACGCTGGAAAAAACGGTTTGATCTTTCTTTTTTGCTATTTTTCAAATGTTAAGAAAAAAAAAAACGAGAGAAGTTTGAAAGTTTCAGGGTTTACTGTATTTTTTTTCTATCCAGAAGCAGACACTCATCGATCTTCAAGTTTCAATGCCTCTTCAAATATTCTGCTTTTCTCAGTACCAATTTTATTTGAATCTTCATTAAAATTGAAACATCAATACATTTTAGAAGTCAAATTTTTTGAAAAAAAAAACAATCGGTCAAAAGAATTGGCTCAAAATTAGTAGATAAAACACCTCCCCCCGGATCATCGTATAAACCGGGCTTCAGAATCCACTCATGAGAAAACCGCCTTTATCCTTTGTTCGATTTCCCGCTTTTTTTCTGTGTAATTCACACAATCATGATTTGATTAATTGTGATTTACATTAGTTAATTAGAACCAAATGAATGAATGAAAGATTCTATCTTTGTTTTATCTACTCTATTCGAAGTGTGAATTGAGTTTCAATTTTGTTTGAGAACCGTAAAAATTAATGGATTTGTTGATTTCTATTGATTGATAATAATAAACTGATTCGTTATCTTTTTTTTCAGACACATTTGTTTGACCGGGTCCTATCTATTTAATTTATTTGGATACTTTTGAACCAAAGAAACGTGTGTGTGCGTGTTCGTCTGTGCTACCCATACGCACATTGCCTTAACAAAAAACGCAAAGTGAAGCAAGTGAGTCTTTTTCTCTCTGAAATGTATTCTCATGATTCAAGATTTGAAGGAAAAAAATTTTGTTTCTTGATTGTAGAAGCAAACTCTTTGAGAAACAACGGTATACGGATGTTCAATATAGAATGCGTTGAAACAAAACAAAAATAAATAAATGTGGTTGTCGGTTCCAAGCCTAGAACGTCACAGCCACCACCACAGCCAAACCAACCCTAAGACTATCATTAAATTCAGCCTTGGTTGGGTTTTGTAGTTTGGTGTTGGTGTCTTAGTTTAGCATCGGCATCCATCGTGCTTGGGTGGTTTGTTGATTGGTGTTTTGATGTGTTTTTTTTTAGATGGTAGCTCAGTTTAATGTGTTCAGTGTTGATTTGTGGCAAACAGATAATCCTTGTTTCAAAGTGTTCAAGAATTTTTTTTGTGATTGAAAACAGCAACAAACCAGTTTAATTTCATTTTGTGATCGAATTTTCAAATCCGTTTTTTATCCATCTTCTGGAACTCAATTTTAATCAAGGTTTTTTTAATCAATCTAATTAAATTTTTTAAAAGGTTTTTTTGTTTTTTAAATAGAAAATTTTACTTAAACCAATGTGAAGATGATTGTTTTTCTTTTTCAAAGAAGAATAAGTGGCCATCTTTGTGTTTGTGTCATGAAACTCTTATTTTTATTGAAAAAAAGAAACATTTTTTCTTGAAGATTAAAATTGTTCTCCTAAGCCTGAATCAAAAAAAAAAAAAATGTTGAAATTCGAACCTGTAATTTATATGTGTTCTCCACAAAATCATTTCATCAAATTCAATCATCTGATTGATAAAATAATTAATTAATTTCTGCTTTGTCTCCACTTTGAACAATCAAAAAGAGAGAAACACTAATTCAAAAGTTCTATCATCTCGTTGTCTAGTGAAATTTCAATCTCGAGCTTTTATTTTATTTCTGGCAGGATTCCATTTTCATTCATTATTTCATCATTATCATCGTTTTAACAGCTTCATCGCAAGAATCCAATTAGAATGGTCAGTTGTTTTTTTTTTAATTTCCAAAAGTAACTTTCAAGTTTTAAGTTTTTGTTTTATTTTTGCGTTGTGTTATCTCTACTGGTTTTATGTGGAGGAACCCTATTTTTACCCTAAATGAAAAAAAAAATTAATTATTCTAAAAAGTTTTTGAGCTGTTTGTTTTTCCCTTGTTTTTGGTCTGTTGGAACTGCGTAGAAAAAAATGTGGGCTGTGTGCGAATGAGAAACTAGCCTAACAAGTTCATTCCTAGTACGCTTGGTAGTTTTTTTTGACAATAATTTTCCTGGCTGCTGAAATCATCTTTTTTTCAGCAATTAATCACCTGAATGATTTCATTTGAACAAATTTTTATATAATACCTGATTATTAATCAGAGTTTATTAAAATTGATGTGGATTTTGAAAAAAATAGTTTGTTACTCGAAACAAGAGTTTTGAAATCCAATTTGAAAATGTTTTCGGACCGTAAACAATGCCTATCTTAGTAGGCAATAGAAAACCGATCAAAGAAAATCAAATTGTGTTGCCTGGGATATAGAGAAAGATTCAGCCTGAATGATTGAAAGAATGAAACAATTGAATGAATGAATTAATGGTTGATTGGTCGGTTGGTCATTCGAAACTGTGACCATCAAGCGAGCTAGCCAGCCAAATCAAGTGGAAAGTGTAGAAGAAAACGAAGTAGAATAAAGAAATAAGTCAGCAAGAAAAAAGAAAATTAATTTAAACTAAACTAATCAACTGAAGAGTTTGGGCTCTTGTTCAAACCAAATTGGTAAAAATACGACACATGAATTATTCGATTTCTCGATTTTTGAGAATAAAAACGGGAAACGGGCAATTTGGGAACTGATCTCTTGCCATCATGATCTATGTAAAATTGTATCGATGATAATGATGATGACGACCAGTATTAATAGTTTAATTATGCACATTACCCGTAGAGAATCTATCGTTTTGTTGTTGTTGTGGGAATTCAGTCCCAACACCAAAAATTAAATCAAAATTTTTTTTTTGTCAAGGAATCTACTATTCGACACTTATTTTTCTTGAAAAATCTCTTGTTTGAGCCCCGAAACAAAAAGATATTAAAAAAACTTGAATAAAACATTTTGAAACATAAAACTCACTTGACGAATGTTCTTGGCTGGTTGCTTTTGACAGATTGACAGTCAAACAGCAAGGCCCAGAGATTTTTTTTTTCTTTAACTCATTAAAAAGCAAAGTTTTTCTCTTCAAGGCTTGTTCAAACCCATTTGTCTCATTTTGGTGGCGGTCCAATGCAAGGACTTTTCCATGAAACAAATGGAGATTGTTGCTTCTGTTTTGAATGTTGTTCTCGATGTTTTTCGTTTTAACGTACGTGATGTTAATAATAATGATCAGATGATGATGATGATTGAAAGGTATCATCATTCTATACCAAACATCGAGACCCGAGTTTCTATCTTTTATAATTTATTCAATTATTATTTTGAAATTATTTTTTCGAAAAACAGACAAAAGTTCTAGTTTCAAACACAAATCGCATTGCATAATTTTTGAATCCATAACCATTGGATTGTTCCAAATGTTTTTTTCTAAAAAAGAAAAGAGAAAAGATTTTCAAAGTTTTCATTTTGGAAAACCTTGCCATTTCTTGTTCTGAACCCGAGAATGAAAGAGAGTTTACATTATTTTTTCGGGTGTTTCTCAATAACTCACTCTGTCTTTTTGTCTGTCTGTTTTCTTTTTCTCTGTCGTTGAATGTTTGTGCTTGGCAAATCTAGCGAAAACCTAGAACTAAGAAATAAAGTGAAACAAATAACGGTTTGGCACCGTCTTTTTTTCTAGTTCTTATATTTTACCAATATAAAAGCTAGAGCAAAGTGAAAAAAAGCCCAGAATAAATAACCTAGAAAGCTTCGAATGGTTCGCAAAGCAAACAACCAAGACCCAAGGTGTATGTAGTTGGTTTACGCTTGCTTGGTCTTTTTCTAAAAATAAAAAAAGCAAGAGAAATCATCCCAAGAAACAAACAAGAAGAGAAGAGGATTTTCTGTTGAATTTGAATAGATTTCAATTGATTTTGGTGGCATTGATTTGGGCGCATGTTTTTGAAGTTTCGTCGAAACCAAATTGAAACCCATTGAAACATCCCTGGCAAATTGAAGAATGATGATGGGATCTGATGGGTTCCAAGGAAAATTCTCTTAAGGGCAAAAGTGGTGAAGAAATCAAATTAACATGATGATCATCTTTGGATGAGTGCGTGTGTGACAAAACAAGAATTCTTTCTTTTAAGAAGTTCTATCTTGGAACCTTTATTTGCTTTTGGAGAAAAAAACCCAAAAAGTCAAATTACACACACTGGAAACATTCAAATTCATTTGGAAAAGAGAAAGTTTTCTACTTTTTCTATTGGTTCTGTTTATTGGGGAAAAAAAAACAAACTAAACAAACAAGCCAAAAACCATGTTAAAAATCCTTTTAGGAGAAATTTTCCCAATATCATCACAAAATTCTCTGGGAACGCATTTTTTCCCTCTCTCTCTCTCCAATTTGTTTAATTAAGTTTCTTCGTCTTCTTTTTGGTGTTCTTGGGGCTGATGTGTTTAAATGGCCATGAAACATAATTCGAGTTTAGATTAAAGTTTTCTTGGGAACGAGAGAACCTTCAATGAATGAGGATTTCTAGGCTAATTTTCTATCAATCTTGTTTGTTGTGTTGGACTTTTTAAAATTTACTTCACGTAATGTTTTGTTTGGTTGGTCTACGGTTATGGTTGTGTGTGTGTGTGTGTTCAACGCGAGTTTATCTTTGTACCACTTTTTCTCTCGATTATTCCTCGAGCTTGTTTTTTCAATTTTTTTGGCTAACAACGCAAAGCCATTGTATTTTATTTGGTTCTTTTTTTTCCATACTAACCCAATTCACCAAGCTCGGAATTTTTCTCCTAAGAATTCAGTCAATCAATCAATAGCTGATCGATTCGACTTGATTTTTTTCCTGGGCCATTTTTTCAAAAATCTTTTTTTATCTTAATTTTTCTATTATTGCAATTTAACAAATCTGAGAGTATACAATGAGAAGTTAAACCCTTTAGATCTCTTTGAATTCTGTTTTTTTTTTTTTAATAGAAAAGTTTCAAAAATTTAGAAACAAGAATTTGCCATCGTTTGAGCAATCTGTCTGTCTCATTTGAATAATTTCCTGAATTATTCGGGAAATTTTCTACTAAATTGAACCAATTACGTTGGTTTTTGCAAAAAAAAACACGGCACCATTCTTTTTTTTTTTTGAAAAAAAAATCTGTCAAATCAATTCCGGGAACAACGGCGTAGACGACGCCGCCGCCACTGATTTGACAGAATCCTTTTTTCTAGAGTTTTTGTCGTTGTTTTTTAAAATTTAATAAGCGTAGCAAAAGAAGAAAATCGATTCAAAAAAGATTGAAAAACATTTGGTGGTACGTGTTTTGACTATGATCATCACATTGTTCTGGATGCCCGAAAGATGTTTCGGTTTTTTTTTCGGGCTAAAAAAAACTTACCCGGGAAAAGTTTCCCGATAAGTTTTTTTTATAGAAAGTTTTCAATCACATTTATTTTATATTCTGAGAAAATTAATTGAAACAGAAGAAGAACCAGTGTGCCTATTCCAAATTGAGAAGAAAAACTTTGTAACCTTTCTGTTCTTTTGGTTTGTTACCATTGTTACACAGCCGAAGCAAACAAACAAATAGACCTAAAGACAGACAGTTTTTTTTTCTTCTCAGAATAAACT
The DNA here is from genome assembly GCA_034190945.1 of Octodonta nipae. NCBI lineage: Eukaryota > Metazoa > Arthropoda > Insecta > Coleoptera > Chrysomelidae > Octodonta > Octodonta nipae. The sequence goes on along the minus strand of JAVLUE010000010.1, from coordinate 88,202 downwards.
CATTTTAAATTTATTCATTCAGTTTTGAACTAGTACAATCAGCCAAAAAGCGAGAGAAAAATGCCCGAGTTTTCAAGTTCCAATTTTCAATTAACATTCATTTTCGTCATTTTCGCATCGTGTTAGCAGTTGAATCAAGCTGCTGGAGAGAATGGCAACAAAAAAAAAAAAAATTTGGTTTCAAATTTTTTAATTTATTCTTCTTCTCTTTTTGATTTGTTGTTCAAAAAGAAAAATTCCAAACAAAATGTTTCGTTTGTTTGTTGGAAAAATCAATTTCCCGTAAACAGAGAAATGAATTGGTAACAAACAATATTTAATGTTGTTGGAACGGGACAGCTCAAATTAAATTAACTCGAATTTAATATTTTTATTTATTTGACGGGTTTTTTTTGTTGTTGTTGTTGTTGTCAATTCTTCCATCCTCATAAATTGCCTTGATTGTTGTTGTTGTTTTGTGATTGTTTGGTTTGCTTTGGTTCGTTTCTCTAGTTTTTTTCTCTTTCCCGATAAACTGGAATTGTGTTTTATCAAGAAATTCTTTGCCCAAAGTGAAAATATATGTTAATATAAGAATTTCTTAGATAGAGAATCGCAATTTTATTTCATTTTTCCTCCTCTTCTTTGGACCTCAGAAATAATAATCCCAGAGAGTGGAGAACAGAGAATGTGTGTGTGTGTGTGTGTGTGAGAGAGAGAGAGAAAGAAATATATTCCATTTGAATATATTATAATTCAATGAATGAATGATGATAATCAATAACTTTGTTATTTCTTTTTTTCTGGTTTTTTTTTTTTTTTGGGTGGTTTCTCTCTGGCCTGCTTTCTACAATATTTGAAAATGCCAACCCAGGAACCCTAAAAAAAAAAAAAAATTGTTTATTCAGCATAACCATTTTGAATGTCAATTCAATGGGTTCTTTTGGAAAACAACAAAATCGCCCAAATTGGATCAAGAGTGAGTGAACGAGTGTTTTTTTTTTTCACTCTCCATCAAAACATCTTAATGTCAGAAATGGGTTTCAACATTGGAGTTCAAACTAAATTAAGAGAGAGAGAGAGAGAGCTAAAAGCAATTCTTGGAACCAAAAAGGTACTTTCCAACAGAAAAAAAAATTCCATTGAAGATTTAGCAGAAATCATATTCCATATTGTTCTAGTGTTTTTTTTTTCAGGAAAAACGACAACATTTTCAGGTTTTTATTGTTTGTTTTGAACAATAATCTTCTTCTTGTTTTCATTCTGGTATTCTCTGGGTACTGTGTGAGGGGGGCAGAGACCGAATCACTTTGTTTTTGACCCACTCATTGTATCCAGAAAAAAAAACAACACAGGAAAAGTTTCAATTTTGAAAGAGGGAGGGAGGAGGTGAGGAGGAGGAGGAGGAGAGAGAAATAAACTGTGTCCCTTGTTTTCCGATAATTGGCAAACAATCACTCACACAACTCTTTATCAATTTGAATGGAAACCCTGTTGAAAAGGGCCCGAGAGTTCATCAATCTTCTCTTTGGTTTTTTTTTTCTGCTGGCTTTGGGACCAAAATTTTTGGCTCTAGTTTTGGTGTGTGTGTTTGATTGGCAAAACTTCATCAATATGTCTTCGATCAAATTAAATTTTCTTCTTCCATTCTAATCTTTTGTCGAGTTGAAAAGAAAATTTTTCTAAAAGAAAAAAATTTGAAACACTTTTCTTCAGAAATTCTTCTTAAAAATTTGCATTCTTCATAGAAGAAAAAAAATAAAAACGATTCTAAAAAGAAATTAAAATTCAACAAAAAGATTATTCGATTATTTTGAGATTACAAGTGAGAATAAAGAAAGAGAAGAAGAGAGAGAGTCTAGACAATGAATTCCAAACTCAGCTTCTTGAAATATTTTCGTTCCAAAGTTTCAGAATTTCCAAAAAGATTGAAATTTTGATGTTTCAAAAGTGGTTTAAAAATAGTTTTTTTTTCTGATAGCAGAATATATTAATTTTTTTTGAAAAATTCAGATGCTTGAATGATCGATGAATTGAAGGACCTGGTGTGTGTGTGTGTGTGTGCTTGACAACATAAAGTTTTTTTTTTGAAAATAAGAAAATATGTGTTGAAAATTGTTTGATTAATGTAATTCGATGATGATACAATTAACTGGTTGTGATCATCGAACAAATAAAGAAGAAACTCTTCGTTGAGCTAGGATGATATTTAATAGAGAATGGGATCCATTGCTTGTTTGTTTGAAGTGTCTCTTCTGTCATAACAACCAACCGATTCAATCCAAACAAAACAAACAAACAAACGAGAATAAGAGGTTTTTCATTTCACTGTCTTGTTGGGTCCGCAAATCCAGTCTGGTCCACACAACTCATTTGGATTCATTCAGAAATAATGTGTCGTCATCATCAAACAACAAGAAAAAGAATGTGTTTCATGTTTCATTAGTTTTTTGTGTTTCTGAATGGAATTCCAGCAGCAGCACAAGAAAAAAAATTCATTTTTTTCTTCGGTGTTTGTTTTAACACAGAATGATGCCTAATTGATTACTCTCAATTATCAAGTTGAAAAATGGTTTCTTCCTATCAGTTTTTGTAGTCGGCCTAGTACCCAAAAATACCAATAGTGTGTTATGTTTTTCGAGAATTTTTTTCATAATAATAATTAACTTGAAAACTTTCTCCTCCACCCCAGCCTCCTCTGTGTGATATGTTAAATCAAAATAATTCTGGTAAAAAACTTTGGTGTTTGCTTACAAATTTTGTCAAAAAATGTTCTTTGTTTCTATTGTTCCAAATAGTTTCAAACTAGCTTGGTTTGTTTGTTTATTGCCTTCGTTCCATTTTATCCATTGATTCAATGAAACTTTTTTTGTGCTGAACTAAATAAATAATTTATTGCAAAAATTATTTAGAAAAATATTCGATCGATTCATATTGTTATGTTTTGGGTCACATTCATTATGTATCAAATTTTTTGCTAGAAAGAAAAGAAAGATTCTTCTAAAATTCGGGGCCATAGAATTTCTTCAGATTTTGAAGTCCTAAAATAAAATCTCTTAGTTTTCAGTGAGATTCAATTTTTTTAAACAAAATTCAGCCAACTGCTTAGTTTGGCTAATTTCGATTTCTGGTTTTTTTTTCTAAAAAAACAAACTCGAAATATATGATTAGTAAGTAATCAGGGTATTATCTCAACGAATGCATCAATCAACCAGAATCCATCAGCTAGTTTTTAAGAAAACATTTAACCAGGAAAAGTTTTCAGTTTTCTTTGCTGACATTTAGTTTGTGACCTCTACACCAAGTATCATCACTCAAGAATACAAAACAATGTTTCAAATCTGTCGAATCTTATCATATCACCCACTGAATAGAACATGTTTTTAGTGTTTTCAGTGTTTTTTTTTTTCTTTAATTCCCAAAGTTTTCAAGAGTGTGTCGATCACGTCAACGATATTGAACCTAGAACAACATCAACCAAATCAAATTGATATTTGAAATTTAATCTGTCTCATTTGGGGGCTACTCACTAACAGTGAGTAGGTCCCTAACATGTTTCCAAACATGTCGAAAAAATTTTTCTCGTATTCTTTTCATTTGGCAGAATTATTATTAATGAAGAAAAAAAAATGGTTCTAACTGGTTACCACACAATATGTGTGTGTGTGTGTGTGTGTTTAGAATATGAAATTTATTGATGATTTCTCTTGTTTTTTTTTTGCTCTTCTTTTAAATTTATTGTCTAGGGCCTTAGAATGTCTTTGGTCTCTGGTACTGGCTATCTGTTCAGTGAAACTTTTCTCTTCTCCAGTCTCTCTCATTTATTTTGAGATAAAGAAAAAGCCAGAATTGAATGAAACATATTGTGTGTGTGTGTGCTGTGTTCCAATTGGAATTCTCAGCCATTTGCTACAAATTAAACTTGAAAATCATTTTCTTCTTGTTGTTGCTTGTTTGGTTCAAAAAAGGAGAAAGTTTTTATCAATCTTTCTTTCTTTGAAAGATCTACAACAAGATAAATAGATTGATTGAATCTGATTTCATTGAATAGGAGACAGTGAAAGAGGAAAAGTTTTTGGTATCATATTTTTCTTTGGGTTTGAATTTTTAATTTTTCTGTTGTTGTTGAATTTTTTGTGTTTTGTTTGGTGGAGTTAAAGAAAAAACATTGTTGAACTCTTGGAAAATGTCAATCGTCTTTGTAAATGGTGTCATTTGTTTCTGCTGTGTGTTCCAGTGTTCCATTCATGAATTCATTCTTCAAAAATAAAAATGAGTAACATCTGGATCATCATCATCATCATAGTGGTCCTAATAACCTAGTGTCTTGGTTGTCTTGAGTGTTAAATTGTTAACCAACATTTATCATCGGAAATTGTTTTTCTATTTTTTTGGTCCCGCTCTGGTTCTCATCTCATCATTTAGACTACTAGTTTAATTAATTTAATTTAATTCAATTTCTCCTCACAAATTAAACCCTTATTCTTCTCTGTTTTATATGCGGTGTGTGTGTTTGAACTCTGAATAGTTTCAATAGTTTTTTCTGGTGGTTAAACTAATTTTTTTTTTTGGTTGATTCAATTCTATTGGAAAATGTTTTCTTGAGAAAAAAAAACTTGGAAAAATATTTATGATAATCACCCAAACAAAAAAACAAAATAATGAAATCAAACCAGCTCTGACACAATTTGATCAAGAAGCTCCAGTGTACTTCTTCTATTTAAGAAGTTTTGACATTTTTCTCCCTAACATTTCTTTCCATCAGAACTTTCTCTCAATGATAAATGACAATTCGAAAAAAGTTTCTTTCTCTTGAAAATGATGAACAATGATGTTTGTTCACATCATGCTTCGTGTTATTGCTTTTTTAAGGTTTATTATACTATAGGAGATACATGTACGTGGTATATGGTTCAAATGAAAAGCTCTCAATTTGAATTTAACCCAAATTTATAAATTAAAATTCATTGAATTCATTTATCAAATTGCATTCAATGAATTTGATATTGTTTTGTTTTTTTACACACACCCCACCCTCCATTTTACCACATCAATTTCATTTCATTCTCATTAGGGAAATACTGAGCAGCCAATCTAAAAGAAACTGAATTTGGATGGCTGGTTGGTTAGCAAAGAACTGTTTCACCACATTCACGAGATGAGACACTGAAGGCGATAAGAAACGAATCAAATTTCAAAGCTAATTGAAAACAAAGTGTAGTGTAGTGTAGTGTTGGGCTCATTGCTTTGATGTTTTAGAAAGAGTGTTTGTTCATTGTTCAATGGTGTTTCAAATGTTCAAAGCTTTCATGTTAAACAAGAAATTCTCTGTTTCTTGGATCAAATGAAACCTAGTTAAAATTAGCAGCGTTTCTTCTCTATTTCCTCTCAAAAAGAGTTTTTTCATGCAAATTTTTTGGGAAAAACTTTATCCCAATTTTCGAATCACTATCCCAAGGGTTCTTCGATCGCTTCATTTTCAAATTGGTTTCTGTAGCTGGTTTTTTGCTGGAAAAAGTTTTTTCAAATTGCTGTGACAATGTGGAATAATCAGGCAGTGACTGCAATCTGAAAATAACATTGTTTGTTCAAACTAGATCCTTTCTCTACTGGCCAGTTTTTTTTAGAGAATTGCTCTATAGCAGACTAATAAAACTCCAAGTTGGCCAAGTTTTTTTCCAAAATTAACTTCAAGATTTTAGGGTTTTCACAGGCTAATACTGTCAGTGAGTGGTTTGTTTTTCTATAATTCCGTTATATATTCAACCAAATTAATGGTTCCGATTACCTGAGAAAACCTGTTATCAGATAGTTTTCTACCATTGCCTACAATGGGATTTTATTATCCTTTTTGAATAGAATATTTTTTCCTTTCTTGTTTTTCAATGAGAAATTTAGGAGAAAAAACTAGAAAATCATAAAACACCTAGCACACAAACTGCCAAAAGCGGCTTAACCAAGGCAAACTTTGCCAAGACCCAGTGCAAATAACACCTGACACCTTAACACACAAGACATCAATATTAAAAGTGATAAATAATTAAATTCTTTTTCTCTCTTCCTATCTATCTGTCTGTCTAATTTCATGGTTTTGTAATAATAAAAAATCACATTAAAAGGTTTTTTTAAAGACTTTTTAAGAAGCATTTTTTTCTCTCAGGTTTCTCTGGGTTCTTTGCGATCCCGATAAAGATGATGATTAATGATAAGAAAAATGTGTTGTTGTGGAAAGATAACAAAATACTGGATACTTTTTCAATAGAACGAAAGAGACTTAGGTTTTTTTTTCAAGAATTACTGCGGTTAATACTCAAATTAGAATGGTGGATGAATCTTTTGCGAATAACTCCATTTTTTAAATCGAAAAATTTAATTTTTCTTGATTTAGTTTTTTTTTTATTATATTAGCTTTTCGAACAGTTTTGGCAAAAAAAAATATGGTCTTGTTTAAAAATGGAAAACTTTTCTCTGGGTCCATAAGGGAAACTTTTCTTCTTCTCTGTTGAAATCATGTTGTTCTTGGCAGAGAGAGAGAGAGAGAGAGAGAGAGAAAATCAATCAATTTTCATCGATTGCTGAAAATTGATGAAGCCATTTTGATGATGATAAAACACACACAAACACACTTACCAAAAACTCTATTTCTGGTTTTCTGGTTGGCTTGGGTTTCTCAATTCTAGTTTCTTCATTCGAAATTGCATTGACTTTGCCCTCAGTTGACCAAAAAAGAACCGCTCTAGATTTTTTATAACAAAAAAAACCCAAATAGATGAAAATAGATGGATGGATGTAGAAATTCATTATTAAAAAAATGATCAATTATTCATTTTTGGGATTTTTAATTTTTTTTCTTCCGGCGGGCGCCAATAAATGGCTCCTTTCTACTCTAGCCTTGTAGAAAGAGAGAGAAGCCTCCTCTCGAAAAAAAAAAAAAAAATGTATTTCACATATTAAATCTGATGCAAAATGGGTTTTCGAATGATGAAACACCCAACTAGGCGCTTCTATCTTTTCTGAGGCCTCTGTTTTTGTTTTTTTTCTGTTATTACAATTTTATCACCATTATTTCTTAAAGGGAGAAAAAATTGCTAAACTCAGAGAGAAGTTGCTTTGGTTTGGTAATAAATTTTCTTATTTATATTCTGTAGTTGGGAATTTAATGGAGAAAATAATCTCACTTTCTTGTTCGCACATTTGATGGGGTGAGAATTGATTGGGCCAAACAAAAAGAGAAAATAACGGGAAATAATAATAAATCGAAAGTATTGGAATCAATTTTTTTGTTCCTGTTTATTTGCTTGTTTGGCTGTCATTTTCTTAATTATAAAGACTATTGAAGACATCTCATGCAATAACAACACACACACACACACACAAGACATGGCTAAGGTTAAGCGCAATAGGAGCCAGTAATTCTATTAGCCTAGCGCAATTAATTCTTAAATGAAACCATCTTCCAATCTTCGTTGTTTTTCAAGAGAAAAATTCTCAACTCCAGATGCGACACATCTCTTTTCTAGCCTTGAACGAAATCATCTTATTAAGCCTTTCGGAGAGAAATGAAAAAACCCTAGGTCCCATGTCTTTTTCGTTCACTATAAAAAAATTGAAAGTTAATTAAACTTTTTGCTGGTTGTTTAATGATGGGAGTGAGTGGGCCTAGCACTCCTTGCACACATTAAATAAATATTAAAACTTCATTTTTCTCGGGTACTAAATCATCAGTGTTTTTGTGACCAGGTGTGTCAACTGTGAGTGCGAGTTTTTTTTATAATTAAAAAATTTTTACAAAATTCTAGGTTTTTTTTTTTTGTTGTTTTGGAGAAGAAAAGGAACCAAAAGTGAGAAGTTGCCAATGAGAAGTTTCTCAAAAGCTCATTGCTCTAAAAAACTTTTTGTTGTTTTGAACAAAAAAAAAAAATTGAAAAAAGTTTTTTTGCTCTTCTAAAATCTTTTTCTAGGCCCCAGAACCAAAGACACACACACATAGAGAGTGAATTGAAATTTTTGGTGTTGTGTGATTTAAATTCATGTGAATTAAATCATTCGAAACATGCGACGACTTTCCAAACAGAAAAAACTTTTTCTCTCTTTTTCACTGTTTTTTTTTAGAAAAATTTTTCAAGCGAAACAAACTCGTTTGTTGTTTGCTAGCAACAAGAAAAAGATCTAGAAAGTGAAAGAGAATTGAATCCTTATATCCTATCCTAGAATAACAATGACAACAACGACACAATCCTCTTCAAATAAACAAGAAGAAGAAAGTTTGACAAGCAGTTATATGTTAATATGATCTTTCTTTCTGTCCTATTTGTTTGGTCTCTGATTTTATACTGGTTCTTCTAGTGGTTTCTAATTAATTTTAATTTTTTTTTCCTCGTTAGATTGAATAATACCCAAGCATTTTTTTTTTTTATTAATAATCGCATATTTTATCCTGGTAGACAGTGAATTTTTCCAAATTTTTATGATTTATATTCTGTGCCATTTGTTCGAGTGACTCGTTTGGCTAAGCTGTGATTAATTTTTCTTGTTGGAAAATGGTCTTCTTGAAAATGAATTAGAATGAGCCCAAAATTATGAGATTTTTTTTTTCTGTTATAAGGGCCAAGGGACCATGATGTTTCTTGTTAAGCTCTCATCAAAAAAAAAAACAATAGTTTGCTTAACAAAATTATTATTAATCCGTACTTTTATATTAAAAAAAAAACCACAAGAAAATTGTTTTTCTAATTGAATTTTTGTTTTGGGTCCATTTGTTTTTAGTCAAATTCACTTCAGAAGGGAAATTGTCAATTTTTTTTTTCTTGATAATCTATTTATTCTCAATCAAAATGATTCAGGCTGATGATTATTATAATAAAAAAAATTTTCAGCTCTGTCTCTACGGAAATTTTCCTCTAAGAAAAATCTAGCTAAACTTTCATTTGAATCACACTAAAGAAATCAAATTCAATGCCAAGTTTCTCATCATCATCATAATTTCTATTGCACAATGATTGTTTGTTTATGTTGAGAAGAAATTTAAAAAAACCTAATTCTTATTATGGTCCATTGACAACAACAGTGTTTTATTTGAAGAAGAATTCGATAAATTTTTGCTTTAAACGAGACAATGATAGTGCAACAACACACAGTCGGATAAGAATTTTCTATGAGAGAAAGATAGAAAAAAAAGTTTAATTAAAATTTCTTTTAGCTAGATCTTTTTATGTGTTACAATCAATAAATAAACAAACAAGAATTTTTATTCTTGTTTCAATGGGAAACAAGTTTGTTGTTTCAGGCAGGAAAAAACATTCTCCTGAATGTTGGCTTCACCGAGTTGCTTTCTATTTTTTGAAAAATAATTTTTTTTTTTTTCAAAATTAATTTTCTCTTCAATGTAATTGAAATTCGGTTTTTTTTGGGTTTTTTTTCTAGGTTTTCAAATTTTTTGTTTTCTCTTACGGGTCTCTAAACAAACCCGGGAACAAAATTTAATAAAATTGAACCAGTTTTTTTTCTAAAATAATAATAATAAATCAGGTTGAATCTAATAGATTTTCTGGATGAATCAAGTTTATTTCAATTTTCTCTCATTTTTTTCTGAAGTTGGTCTCTAGTTTTGGGTTCCAGGGTTTTGGGTCTCTAGTTTAGTGTGGGAACTGGTGCCGTACAGTAATATAGATTAATCAATCCATTTTGATTATTAGTAGTATCGAAACTGAAAGAAACCATTGAAATCTAATAGAATATTGAAAGAATATGAATCGAGAGATGAAGTGAAAACCAACACTCTCATCCAACAACCACCCAACTCACGCAAACATTGAATGATTATTATTATTAAAATGATGATGATGACGATGAACCATGATTAATATATTTGGGAACCCAAGCAAGGTCCCAACTATTTTACCAAAGCGAATTACATTCGGTGGCTCTATGCGTGAACATCGTGAGCATAACGAACGAACAGTGTGTTCTTTCATTATTGTTATTACGTTTTTATTCATCTAAGTAGTCTTTTTCTATGTTTGAGAAACCAATCTGAATAATTGGATTGCGTGTTTCTCTCTCTCTCTCTTTGAATTGTTCCAAAAAACCATTCAGTTCCAACAACAAAAAACAACAACAACAACAGCTTCTAGGCGTAAATTCTTACCGCATAGAATTGAAATTATCATACCACAGATAGAGAGAGAGAGAGAGAGAGTGAAAACGGGTTCATCAAATTAAATTTGTCTTCCTAGATCTAGGTGCTGTGGTGGAATGAACCTAAAATTTTTTCTATTCTCTTGGAGAATTCAAATCGACATAGGAAAGAGTGTAAAGAGAGAGAGAGAGAGAGAGAGAGAAAACAAAATGAAATTTTAAAATAATTCAGTCAAATCTTTTAGAATTTGGAAAGACCCAAATTCTGGTTATTAGGAAAAGGTAATTGCAAAGAGAAAACAGTCGACTATAGCAAAATTTAAAATTCATCAGGTAGAAAAGAAAACAATTTTCCATGTTTGTGTAGTTCTTTGGTTGGTTTTGGATTTGATGAAGGAAACTACAACATATTGTCTTGATTTGACTTTTTATTAAGGTAATTTCTCATTAAATTTATTCCTTTGGTTTCAAATGATTGGCAAAAACTTTGCATCAATCAATCAACCTATGGGGGGTTTAGTTTAATGAATGTTTTAGGTGGAAGCTTGTTATTGCCACTTTGTTTTCTGAATCAAACTTCCAAAGTGAAGCGTTTTTTCTTTTCTCCAATGTGTTTAAAGTTTTTAACGGTTCTCGGGTTTTCTGGTTCTCTAGGCATCTCCATCTGGTTTGATGATAAATTTCTTTTAACAATTCCACAAAGTTTAAAAACTATCGATGAGAGAGTTTATATGATGGGTGATATCAGAAATTTGTTCGAGGAAAATTCCTTAGCAAAAAAAAAAAAACCTGTCAAATGTTTCATTATTTAGCAAAACTTGATGGCCCACATTCTGGTCAACATTCAGGATCAGGCAGGCACAACATCCATCACAGAATCCAAATCGAGCTCCAACAGAATAAAAAGATTTTTTAATTGGCAGACAATCTTAAAAATCGATCATCGATATATCGATGTAATCACCCCCTCTCTTTTCCAGTAAAAAAAAAAAACTCATCAAATCGAAAAAGAATACAAACAGACATCTTTTGACATCTTTATTTGTTTTTTTTTTAATATAATTTTCCTAAATAATATATGAATCTCTCTACAATTTATTGTTCCAAAACATGATGAGAGAAAAACTCGATCCGATTGGAACTTCGATAGATCGATCGATCGATCGATCGTCGAATCGAATGATCAAATCGTATTAATAAACGATATGACAAGATAATAATAATTATTTCCTATTAAAAAAAGAACAAGCAAATAGTAAAAAAAAAAAATTCCTGGAACTAATACGAGATTGCAGTGAGATTGCTCCCGCGAGATAATTGCAGATATTTCCCGATTTAATGTTCCAGTTTTTTTTTCCCTCTCTCTCTCTCGGCTTTTGTTCTGGAAAAATGAGAGAGAAATTGAATTTTAGTCTTTTTCTCTTATTTGTTGAAATTTGATGTTGATGATTGTCAATTAATGTTACTGTTAGGGAAAGCACTGTGTGTGTGTGGTGTGTCTCGTTACATGTCAAACATTTTCCTCCTGGTTTCTTTTTTCCATGCTTTGTTAATCGGATTTTTCGTTCTTTCTTGGTTTTGATTACTCCATCCAATTTATGTCCAATCGATCCATTCTGATGATTGAACAAAGATTGGAGAGACCGAAACAACGAGAAGAGAAAAGTTTTGATTTCAAACTTCAACCAACTACTAATTACTGGCTTTATTATTTATCACTTTTGATTTCAGGCGCCATTGGAATTGACGTTGACATTGATGTTTGTTTGGCTTGAGGCCTATTCTGCCAAGTCAATTTTTGGTGCTAGGTGGTTTTGCTGATTGTTCGCAATTTTCTCACATATATGTTGGTTTTATTACATTTATTCAAATTATTGAAATTTTCTTGACCGCTGCGCTGCTGGTCATTTTTTTATTGTGTTAGTTTTCTTTTTTGTTTGATAGTTGTGATTGACGTTTCATTTCCAAAAGTTGAGAAATTTTCCTGAAACGATGCCGGTTTTGGTAGAGATTAACCTTGACATGCCATAACATTTGCAGAATCATCTGATCGGAACGTTTCTGAGCAAGAGATTCACTGTTGTTTTCATCGTTTTTGTTGCCAACTTTCGATAGTTGGATCAATTGGTTTTTGGCTCGTTCCTTGTCGAAAATGGTTTGCACCTTGCTGTAGCTGATGTTCAACGAATGGAGAAAATATTTTACTCTAGAAAAATTTCTCGATCATTTTTTTTCGATGCACAAAAATTTTTTCAAACCTTTGGGTGATGTACAAATCGGTTTCCATCATTATTGACATGGCCCAATCTTTGAGTTGAACGTAATACTTAAGCGGTATCTTCCATTTACCAGTTGGTGTTGGAATTTTGGTGACATGTTTGGTTGGCTCTCGTCCACCACCAAACGACAACACAAACGACAATGGCATTGATGACGTTTCTCGGTGCTTGGGATTGTCTTTTTCGATGTTTTGCAATGTAAAAAAATGATAATAGCCAAGCACATCGAACGTGGGATTTGGTGACAACAATGATCCATCATAGTAATGGTCATAGGTGTTGAAATGACCAAGAGCCACTCCAGAAGCTCGACAGGCTCCCCATACTGTCAGTTCGGGATCGGTTTTAAAATCGATAATCTGTATTCTTGGTAAATTCCAATTGACCACACAGGTGGTCAAAATCAAATGCTTCTGGTAGTTTTGTTTGACATCGGACAATGTTTGGCTACCAAACACCGAACACAAAAGTTTTTCCAAGATTTCGGTGTTACGATCCTGCATCGCCACCACCGGCCGCCTTTCGGTCATTCGAATTCTTAAGAAAAAATTGAACGCCTCTAAGACACTTTTTTTGGTGGCCAAAAAACACCCGGTAACAAAGCCAAAACTTGTTCCAGCAATGACATCAAAATATTCGTGTAATGGTTGCTTCAAATAACGTTGTAACTCGTTCATGTAGATGATCTGGATGAACGGGTTGATGAATGTTTCATCGAAAAAACCACCATCCAATACCAGCATCAATGGTTGTTTGAAAAGGTCCTCAGGCCTGACTTTGGTCGTTGTCGTTTTTTGTTTCGATGATTTTTCATCAACGCTCATTTTTCTATTGTTTTGTTGTTTTGCTTTCGCTTCGGTTGCATTCGATTTTTGGTGTTTGCCTTTTTGCGGCTGCTGCTGCTGCTGCTGCTGCTTGGCATTCTTTGTGTTTTTCGACTCACTCTCATCGTCTTTTTGGTCTTGCTTTTTCACCTTCTTCATTGTTTTAGAGTTTGGAAGTTTCTGTTTGCTAATCCAGTTCTTGATCACGATACTATGATTGGAGCTCAACTCTTCTTTTGTTTTCAGAGAATTATTGGAGGATGATGATGGTGGTGGTTGTGGTTTGGGATCATTCTTTTTGGCCAAGTTCTTTCTAGCTGTTGGTTTTTTGGTATTCGATTTTTCTGATACACTAGACTCAGATTTTTCTGTTGGATTTGTTGTTGTTGGTAGAAATTTTTCACTATCCGGCAACGTTTTTGTTTTTTCCGAAGATCCATTTGGTTTTCTCCGTTGATGGTGGTGATCATCTTCCAAAACTTTTTTCACATCATCAACCAAATCGATTATGAAAAAATCTTCTAAATCCACATCACTATCATCAACCATCGTCGTTTCTCTTTTATGGTTTTGGCGTTCATCAGCCTGGCATCGCCAAATACATCCCTCCACATTGGTTTTACATTTTTTTGCACCAACCGATTTCAACAGTCCAATCAATTGCTTGTAGATCTGAATCTCTCGATGCCATTGTTTTGGTAGCAAAACTTTTGACGATTTTTTCAACAAATATTCTTCATTCTTTTTCATTTTGATTTTGTTCAATTCCATCGATGCCAAGTGCAATGGGGAATGGTTTTGTTTGTTACAAACATTGATTCGGGAACCAAAAATCAACAACATTTGCACGCTAGCAATATCGCCATTACAGACCGCGTAGTGCAATGCCGTTGAGCCTTCATTGTTGACGGCATTGATCGAGGCTCCAGCGGTAATCAATCGTAACAACCATGACAACCGATTGTTGGCCATCACTACTGGTGTCGAGTGCGTTTGATCGCTGCTTTTTATGGTGGATGAGGAGGAGGAGGAGGATGATGAACTGCTTGATGGTAAACCTTTTAAGCCACTGGCCTTCGGCAACGATACCCTCCACGAGGATGTCGATTCGGATTTTATTCTCCGTGTCGTTGTAATCAGATGGTTGTTGACAACTGCTGTTGAAAAAACACCGTGTTGTTTAACGTTTTTGGAGAGTGTCTTGATGAATGTCAACAGTGGTGTATCGCCAAGAATGTTGTGCTGATTGATTCGAAACACTTGTAAATTTATCAAACGATTCAGCATGGTCCAACTTTTACACCAATGTAATGGTGATCCGCAATACTGGAACAGTTGTTCATCAAAATCGTTTTGAATTTCTTTTGTGGTGAATGGTATGTAGGGAGTAGGATCACGGTAAATATCCATCAAATCGGTTACTGGTTTTGGTGGTGACAACGATAGCAGTTTGGCAGTAACACCTTGCTTCAGCACAAGAGTAATATGGTCGACGTATTGGTAACGAAAAGCCAAATGCAACGGGCTGGTTCCTTCGATATCGACAAATCGAAGTTGCTCGTAAAATGCTGGCATTTCGATCAAGAAGGCCAACACTCTTGGCGGTCCCAACATGGCATAGTGCATCACACTCAAACTTTTAGCATCGGTTATGAAAACATTCATTCCTGTTTGAATCATCATGGTGATGATCTCGATTCGGCCCAACGATACGGCCACGTGCAATGGCGACCATCCAGCCGGATTTCTATTATCTTCCAATTCTTCAATTGAAATGGTTTGTTCTAGAAAATAGTTTCCATAGTTGAAATAGGCTGCGAAATGCGCCAAGTTCCAATCTGGGTTTGTCCGGTACAAATGAAGCAGATCGTGAATCAAGTTCAACGTTTCTTTTTGTGTGCGTTTTCTTTTTAAAAAAAAAATATGAATCGGATTCTATTTTTTCTAAAAGCCCTACTTTTGATTCATCAAAAAGAAAGGTGTCAATAAATTGAACAAACAAATCAACTTGGACCGCATTATCTGCGAGGCACGTTCAGCCTCCTCGATGGTGGCCAAATGCAAACAAAACAATGGTAGATTCGATTCCACTGAACTATCGACTCGCAAATAAAGTTGATGGCTCTCGCACGATCGATGAACCAAATAAACATGATCGATCTGTTGTTCCACTAGGCTTTCATTGAAAAATTCTTGCTTGCTCTGGCCACCAGACAAATTTGACAACAATCTTGGTGAGAAATCCACTCCTTCGATCAGATAATTTTCCGGATAGTTTTTCTCATCATCGTTTTTCGTATGAATACCAAAAAATCGTTGAAAAACACTTTTTATCGTGTTCATGGTGTTTCTTTTAAAAAAAACCACAAAACATTGTGACAAAAACATTTGAAACCCGAGTTTCTTCATTCATTTTATAGTCGGTGTTTGTTTGTGTTTAAAATTTTCTAAAATTCTACCAGTTTTTTTTTTTCTTAATTTGGGTAATTTAGTTAATTTAACCCGTACACAGCGTACTTAAAAATTTTTTCATTATGAAAATTCAAAATCTTTGACTGTTTGTTTGTTGTTATGGAGTGTTCTTTCACTGTTTGTTGTTTGATTGGAAACATGGAACCCTGTTGTCACACACCAAATTGACAGAATTGTCAGAATCCTGGTACCCGATCTTTTGATTGTTTTGCTAGAACAACATTTGGGACACTACTTCTTGGTTTAATCAAATTATTTCGGTTTTTTTTTCCTCTCTCTCGTCAAAATTATTATTTATGCATAATATGCATTGAACAAACAGAGAAAAAAATCTTGATTCGTGATTGCATTTCATTGTTTTTCTTTTCTGATAATTTAGTTTGGGCCCTACTCTCCCAAGGCCCTAAACAAAGATGGAATGAGTTTGGTTTGTTACTTTGTTTATCGTTTTTTTTCTATCCCATTCTAGATGGGAAAAAATTTTGAACGAAATTTTTAAGTTTCTGGTTGTTGTTTTCGGGAGTTGATCCATGATGGGAAATGATGGTGTTGTATTGGTAAAGGAAAAGGAAGAACCAACCAAGTGTGTTATTTGCTTTGCTGTTTTTTTTTTTGAATGGAATTTTTTTTCACTGAGAAGCTTTCCTGTTTGTTTTCCCTTTTGCTTCACTTTAATTCAAATAGTTTCAGTTTTTTTTTCCTGGTTCCATTTGGAACATTTTTTTTTTGACGCTTTTTCGGGAAAATTAAAGAGAGACACGTTTGGGAAATTACTTTGTCAGGGTTGTTGTTTGTTTTTCACTTTCTATTGACTGATCATTTAGACCAGGGAGCCTAGTGTTTCGATTGAATGTTATTGAGTTTAATTGATTTCTATTCACTTTTCTCTGTTTCTAAATCTAGATTTTATTTTATATTTATTTTTTTCTGTTTGGTTTGGAATGAAAATTCTTTGAGTTTCCAATTAAATTAATTTTGAATTATTAGCATTGGAGGAAAGCTTAAAAATCAGCATTGAAATCGTGTTTTTAACTAATCGGGTTGTTTTTGTTTTAGGAATTTAAATTCTATAAAATAAACATTTAATTTAAATTGAATTAAATTCGAAATGAATTATTTTTTGGTACCCGATTTTTTTTGGAAAACAAATTAAAAAAATAAATAAACTAACTGTGTCAGAAGAAGCTAAATGTCTCCTCTCTTGGTTCTAGTTTTTTCCAAATCCATCCATCTCAACAATCTTCTATGCCCCAGCTTGGATATTATAAAACTTTTTGTTTTTCAATTATTTAACCTAAATCGAGCAACCAAAAACCTAGCTTTTTGTTCCATTCTGAAAGTTGTTCTTTCATCAACCAAAACCAACTAGAAAATTATGTAAATTTTTTCTCAAACACTCTGCAACAGTAATTTATTTATTCTATTTTTGTTCCTCTAAATTATTAGCCAGTTGAGAAAAAAAAATGAAATTTATTCACTTCACTTCTCAAAAAATAGAGCGAAAAATAAATTAGTTTATTTAGTAATAAAAAAAACTATAGAAGAAAAAAAAACGATGAAAATTCTCTGAGAATGTTTGATAAAAGAGACCATAGAGATAGATAAAGATAAATTATTTTTCAACATTTCAAACGTTTAAACGCCAGAGATATCTTGTTTGAAAAGTTTGGAGAAACACGCAATGGTTTTACATGCATGCATATGCTAAATAAAAACAATTTAACACGTTCATCGCAATTTGTGAACAACAGAACAGTATTTAACATTAATTGTTTTATCAAAGCTTTCCTAGTCTCGTACAAATCTAGGGCAAAAATTTTGAAAATAATTTATGAATTAGAGGAGAGTATAAAGAGTATCGATACATCGAATTTTTAAATAAAAATAATACAATTTAACGATTCGAAGACAAAACTACTGATCAGTGAAAACCAGAAACTGGAAAACTCTACCATTTTCATCAGAAATCAATTTTCTGAGAAGAAAAATCGATCAGATCGATTTTTTTTTTCTCGCTGGTGACTTTTTTTTCCGCCAAAAGCATTTTTTATTTTTAGGATTGTCATCAAATTTTTATCTCAAATAAATAAGAAACTTTTTCATCTGGTCTCATCTCAGAACCTAGAACCAGTGTTTTTTCTTTGTTGTTGAAAGTAAAAAAGTTTTACGAGAAAGTTGAAATTTAATCAGAAAAGGTTCAGGGGTTCAATAATCATGCTGGGTCATTTTGACTCGTCTTCGCCGGTTTGGGAAGATTGACGAAGACTTTACAATGGAAGCTCTCGTAGAATTTCGAAAATCTTTTTCTGGTCGATTGAAAAGTTTTCTTAGGCAACAATTCTTTCTCCGTTGGTTGTTTCCAATGATGGTGGTGGTGGTTGGTTTATTAAAAAAATTCTCCATTGAGAAGAACAATGATGATGAAGAAAAGGAAGATTCTGTCATGCTAGCTTGTTGGGTTTTGATTTCAACCATCTTTTTATTATTTTTGAGAAATTTATTCTCAATAGATTTTTCAATCTTCAAAGAGCTCTGCTCGTTTAATGTTATCAAACTTTCGATTAGCTTTAAATTTTCGATTTGACTTTTACGATTCTCATGTTTGATCTTTTCGTCGAATGAAATGGTTTTCAACGATGATGGCTGTAACAATAGTCGAAGTTTTGATACTTTTGGCTTTTGGTTACTTGTCTTCTCCAATAACACTTTCAATTGATTTGCTTGTTCCAGAATTGTTTTTGAATCGTGTGGTTGTTGTTGTTTTTTTAGTTGTTTGATTAGACTCTCTTCGGATAGATTGGCCAAACGATCTGGCAGGTCTTCACAGCACACCAATGATCCGATACTGAATTTAGAATTTCTTATTTTTATCATATTATACTGGCTCTTGTTGTTATTTAGTTTGACACCATTCCCATCGAATTTATTCTCTGAGGACAGTTTTGATGGTTTTTCAGTTGTTTGATTACCACCTGATTGTTTAGAATTTTCTGCTGCTGCTGCTGTTAATGGTGGTGGTGGTTTTAGTTGTTCCGATTGACAGCATCCCATCTTGTTCTAGTTGTAAAGTTTTCTTCCGATTTGAAACAATCACGATCCAAATTCACTTAAAAAAAAGTTTACTTTAAATATTGAGAGAAAAGTTTTCGAAATTTTTTCTTAAAAGTTCGAAAAACGTTTATTCGTTTGTTGGATTAATAGTTTGAGTCATACTCGTCAAATTCTTGGGTTTGGAAAAAAAAATTCAACAAGATGATTGATTAGTTTTGGCGTCAGTCAATTTGAGAAATGACAAATTGCTTGTTTTTCTAATGAACAGAAACTTTTTCCTAGTAACCTGAAACTTTTTTTGTTTTCAACTGGTAAACATTGGTGAATTGATTGATTGGTTTGTTTTCTGGTTTAGATTTATCATCAGAAAGATGATCCATCAAAGAGTTCTCTGCGCTTTTAATCAGTTGAAAGCCTTGTTTGTTCCAATACTTGTACCTCTATCTAGCGGTTTTAAAAATAACTACATTTAAGTTTAAATTATTTTTTCAGTAATAGATGGCGGGACTAGACGGTTAAATTTTTGTTGGAGCGCCATTTTTTTAAATATTTAAAAAACTTCAATGGTGCTTCAACTGGCATTGATTGTCAAAATTCGTTGACAATTTATTTATTTAATGATTTCTTAAATAAATAAACCAAACTGTCTTGGGTGCTTTTTGGTCAACTTGATGGAAATTCAAATTGTCCAAACACAATATTGACACGCTGTGATTGATTTTAGTGTTCAAGTATCGAATTTTTATGAATATTTTGACAAACTTGAGTTGCTCAAAACAATTATTACCCAATGTCCCCATCCATCCATCCATTCATCTGAAAGGAAATGATTTTGTTTTTCATTTTGGCATGAATTATTCAAAAAATTTTTTCTTCAAGACTTGTTTCATTAATTTGATGATTTTTTTTTCTTATTGTCACAGGAATAATCAAAACAAACGGAACGAAACAAGCTTTTTTTGGAGCCAAACAGTAGGATCACAATGAAACAAGTCCCATTGTTCTCAACAACAACAAACAAAGACATTGCAAAACAAACAGAATCCAATCAAATGAATTGAATCGAATGTAACAATGTTTATGAAAAGCTTTTTTGTTTAATTTCATCTGATAACATTGACATTTGACTCTCCTCAACATACAATGGAGCTATTCATTCAATTTGATAGAAATTTAATTTGAATTCAACAATTCTCTCTGTATTTGAAAGTATGGCCAAAAACTGGAGAAAACACCTTCAACTTTCAACTTTGGCCATAGTTGCTTGTCTCTGAAGAGAAAGTTTTAATTCGATGATGACCGTTTACAATGAGTTTGAAAACAGTGCCTTATCTCGAGATTTGACAAAAAATCCGATCAATTAAATTGAGAAGATTCAACTTGTTCATATCTATCGCATTTTCATGTTCAAACAAATCGGATAAGTTTTCGTTTTTTGGTTAGTCTGTCGACTTCCACATCCACCAGGAGAACTGAGATGATTCAAGGAGGCAACGCAGCCACAACAGGAGGAAGCAACAATGAAATCCCCTCGATCCTGACAAACAACCACAACAATGGTCAACATCAAACACTTCGATTTGATCTATCTGACCGTACCATGGTTTCGGCCATGGCACGGTCATCACCATCATTATCATCATCATTGTCGTCCATAAAAAACCATGGTACTTCAGCCGACACCAGTAAAAAATCTCGATCAATGTTACCCGTCAAACCGGATGAAACAGAATCCGGTAATCACAGCAACAGTGGCAACACTTCTAACACGCCATTAAGATCGATCATGACCAATAACTCTTCGAATAATAATAGATCGGCTCTATCGAATCGAAAAAATTCCAACGACCAACAAGGATCAGAGGAAGGTTGTTTCAACAAACCGAAAAACAATGACTTCCAACGTCGACAATCGCGTCTGTTATCGATTGCTAATAGTAGCATCGAAATGCCTCCTACTGGAAGAATCCGGCAACGTCGTCGAGCTGTGGAGATGTCCGATCAACGAACCTGCGCCCTACTCCATTCTCGTCTCAAGGGAATGAAACTCGAAGATATTGCGTAAGTTCTTTTTTTTATTATGATCTCCTTTATTGTGTTATTCTTGATACTCGGGTATAATTAATATACCGGAGAATATATATATTGAGGAGAATTCAGGTTTTCTCTTGAATATTTGTTTTGGTACCGTTTTTTTAAGGCTTTCGGCATGTCTCGGTATTTGGTGAAAAATAATTTATTTCATAGACACAGACTGTTTATTATTAATATTAATCAATGATCAAAGAAAAAAAAAACATATCCAGTTCCTCACCAGGGTCCACAGAGAGATGCGATCCATAATGATAAAGATACGGCATTGTGGATGTATTGATTCAGCAATGAGTAATTTCATCAATCCCGTAAATATCATTTAATGAGTTTTGTTCCATTCTTTTACTCAAAAAAAAAAATTAATTAAAAATCTCCTTGAGGGGTCCCAGGAAGGTCCTAGCTTGGTTCTTTTTTTCTAATTGAAAACAAAATCTATAATTTTTTTTTTTTCAATTCTTCTTGAGTTTGAGATTGAATCATATTGGAAAAAAATGTTTTTCCAGTGAAAATTCTACACGTTTTCATTTTCTGGGTTTCATTGTGGGCTAAATTGTGTGTGTGTGTAAAATGTGAGCCATCAAATGTGCTAACAATAACAACAACTGGATGAATGAATGACTGTCAATCGCCATAATGGGACGCGGCACAAGTGGGCAACTTTCCAAAAAAAATTTTCTTCTTGTTGAGTTTGATTGTTTGAAGAAATCTATTCAAGTTTTGTAAATAAACAAAACACGCCACCTTTTTTTCTATTCGAAAATCCAAACCAAAAATTTCTTAACCGGCTTGTCAATCCAAACCAATCATTCAGTATTCTTAAAGGTTTTATCTTTTTAATTACCGGATTATCTTCTGACCAAATGGGTAAACAATGGCAAAAGCATAGTATCGCCAATAGTGTAACTATCAGTGAATTCAATGTTAACTCGTTCCATGAGATTTTTGTTTCAAATTTCGATTAAAACTCGATTCCAATTTATTAAATAAGAAATATTGGAAATGGAATTTTAATAATAATAATAATAATATGAAATATAACCAGATTATATTTGTTCCAATTGTGGAAATTCTACAATTTCATCATTATAATGCGGAAAAAAAAAATATTTTTGTCTTCAAAGTCTTTTTTTAGGTTGGCTGGTTGGTTGGGTTTCAATATTTTCTGGTTTCTTCATAATTTATTTTATTTTTGCTTCTCAATACTACTAATAATAATCATACCTAATAACCTTTACAAAAGACATAGGGACACACACACACACACACTTTGTTCCCGAATTCTTCATTATTATTCAAGATTACAATATGCATCTGTGTTTGATGTGTTTATTATTATTGTTGTAGCTGGAACCACCACTGGGTCCCACCAAACAAGTAAAAGAATTTTTTGAATCAAGGGAATTTCTGGGAATGGAAAAACGGGGAGGGGGGGGGGGGAAGAAATTTTTGAAATAGGAAATGAATATTTTCTTTTTCTACCTATTCTTTCTCTCTGTCTCTCAATCAGAGTATCGATTGTTGAAATAGGATATATTTCTGACAATCTATTTGGTGTAGTGGGTATATTTTTGGGTTTTGTTTGGCGCCCAACCTGAAAACGCACCAAGTGTATTCATTCCATGTTGATTCAATGTTAACACAAGCACAAAACAGACACACCGATCTTCAACAACGAAGAATGTTTCGTTTTTTTTTCAGTCTTGTTTGTTTGTTTGTTGGGCGCCATCATTACTTCCATCATTTTGGTTTGTTTAAATTTCCAATGTGCGAACGAGCTAAACTAAGAGAGAATCTCGAGTTTTTTTTTTTTTGGGTAATAAATTACCACCACTTGCTTAGAATTTGTAATGTGTGTTTCCATCTGTGTGTGTGTGTGTGGTGTGCGTGTGTTTCACATTCTGTGTTTGTACACTGTGTTGAATCTTTTTTGTTATTTCCATCGAACTTATTGCTGTGTGTTTCCAACGAATGAATCATCTTGATGAGCCTAAAACTTGCACACAACCAGATTTTTTTGTTGCTGCCCAAAATTTTTTTGGGAAAACTCTTTAAAAACATTTTTCTTCTTCTTGTTCTTGGTAATGAATATGATTTAAAGTTTTTTTCGTCAAAAATAATTCTCTTTCAATGATCATCAATGTTTTCAAAGCATTTCTATCTTGGTGTTCTTTGATCAACGAAAATTCTTTCATTTTTAAAAAAGTTTTCACCAAAAGTTTCATTGATTGTGTGTGTGGTGGTGGTATAATCTACTTTTATGAGATTTTTTTTTCAAAGAAAATTTTTCCATCTATCATCCTCATCACCATCTGAGTATTAAAAATTTGAACAGCAGATTCCTAAAGTCCCAAGATTGTTTCAAATTTGTTTTTTTTTTGAAACTAGATAGAAATAGATTCAGCTTCATTTCATTGAGTTTTTTGATTTTCAATTCTAAAAATTTCTATCAAGACCCAATGAATGTATTTGAATTTAGGTTTTTTGAGAAGAAATTTTTCGAAATTCAAAAACATTCGAATGACATTTGAATGACAACACCATTGAATACTGAAACTTTCTTTCTCAATCATTTTTTCCATACCTGTAATTGAAGCCTATTCGATCAATTATTTATCATCAATTAGGAAAATTGTGTGAAAGCCCGTTTCAGATGTTTTTGAAACTGGTCATCAGTTTTTTTTTTTGTCCTTCAAACAACAGCATGAAGCTGATTCTGTTTGTGAATTTTTTTTTTTTTTCTATTAATCAAAACGAGTATTTCGTTTTGCTATCTTATTTGCTAAAAGAGCTTATTAAAAAAAGATTCCCAAAATTGATCCAATTTGGAACCAAAAATTTTTAGTCTAGAAAACCAATTTATTTATTTTTCAAATTAAAGATATTCTGTTTTTGCAAAGTTTTTTTTGATAAAATACAGTGGTCATCCAGTTTTGTCAACTCCTTTGAGATGATCTATTGCAACATTTTTCTCCACACCAATCGATTGATCCTTCTAAATTGGTCCTGAATTGTCTCAATATCCATTTGAAGTGTTTGGTGATTTATTTATTTTGTGCAATTCATAGGATTAAATCTTTCATCTTCTTATTTAGTCTGTTGAAGAAAAATGTTTTTTTTTCTCTTTTTTTTTTTTTTTTTTAATAAAATTTTCAAATTAATTCTTTTCATTTGGCCAAATTCACAAATGATGAGCCTAAGAAATTTTCCTATTTCAATCTTTCCCATTTCCCAGTTCAATCAAATCTGATAAGATCTTTAAAAGAAAGAAATTAATTCTTTCAAAAAAAAAAAATTCAAACTATAGACAATAAGATAACCCATGGCTTTCTCACTGAAAAATCTTTTCAAGTTCAGATGGTCAAAGATTTACAAAAATATTTTCAACATTTTCTAAAGAAAATTTTTTAAAATTTTTAATTTGCAGAGATGTCAGAAATTCAGTAAAATTCATTTTGGTTAATGTTAGCATTACACAGAAAATTCTATTTTACAATCGAACAGAATTCTGTTCGCACCAATCTGTGTGAAGGTGTTTGTTGTTGTGTCGCTTGTTTGTTTGTTTGTTTGTTCGTTCGAAAAATTTTGAATAGAACAAATTCTGACAATTCTCACTCAATTTTCCATTCATTCATTCATTGATTCATTCTGACAAAAATAGAGTGTTTGTGTTTGAATGCGAGAAAAGTTTATTATCATTCCCTGTTGTTGGCTTGTTTTCTCAACCAAAAACAAACAGATGGAGTATTGTTTTGATTCCATTCTCTATTTGCTATCCTCGAAAATATTTTATTTTTCTGGTCCCTGGTTTCAGGATTCTCCTTGAAAAATCTCGGAGAATAATTTTTTAGGATTTTTGTCCTATCTGTCTGTCGGTTTGTTTGTTTGTTTGTCTGTCTGTCTGTCTGTTGAACAAACAATTAGATTTGAATTGAATTAAATTTTTTGAGTTTTTTGCTCTTTATGCCCTTGTTTTTTTGCTGTTGTGATTCTTCATAAAACAAATAAATTTTTTCCGATCACAGATGGTTTGTGGATGATGATGGAAAAGATTTTTTTTCTCTTGATGCTCTAGGCTCGTCATCAGGACTTTTCTCTCCTAAATTAATCGATTCGGTGATTGATTAGATGTCACCGGCAAAATGTTTCAAGTCCGTTCCTACAGTGTCAGAGCGAAAAGACGGAACAGAGAAACGGTTTCTTCATTCCGACGTAATCAACAACGAAGAAAGCTCGGCACAACATTGAGCAACAATTCTACTGGGTCGGGCTCCACTTTGGATCCCGTACAGAGGCACAATGCCGATGATAATGGAAATGATGATGAAGATGGTGATAACAATGAAAACAATGATAATGATCCAAACAAACCACTTTATCACCGGGCCTTATCACTGTCAGGCGAAGAAGCAGTAGTCTGATTGAGAATAGTCTTTCAGCCAATGAAAAAAAAACAATGAACATCGAGTTTGATGATTGTCAATCAACCAAAAACCAAATCAAACCTAAAATAAATGGTGGTAATGCCTTGAAAGAAGTCAAATTTGACATGCCTGCCACCTTTGGCTCAATCATAAACAATAAATTTGATTGGTGAGTTATTTGATCAAAGTTTTTTTGGGCTTGTTGGTTTTTTTAAAATTATCGATTGATCAGATTTATGTTGGATCGGTTTTTTTTCTTGTTAAAAAATTTACCTAAAAACGTGTAAAAATCTGAACTCTATTTGATTTGCTATTCATAAGATGGCAGCACTATGCCTTAAAAAAACTCAATTTTTGTAAAAAAATTTCAATAAGTTGGTTAGTTGTTAACCTGCTTGAGGGTTAATTATTTTTTAAAACTTTTAAGGTATTTAACCCTTCTTAATGTTTTTTGTCCCATTATTTCATCGTTTGTGAGGGCGTGTTCCAAAACCTTTATTCCAAACTGGTTGTTTTGAATTTTACTGTAAAAGCTATGCAATGATTTTTTTTTTAATTTAACCCAAACCTTACCAATAGCTTGATTCTTTTTGATGATTGTTCAGTGAAAAAACTTGTCACTTTTCCAAAAACAGAATTGCTTGGTGGAAATTCCAAGATAACGTCATCTGTGTGCAATATCACAGCCCAAGAAGCCGAGAAGAATGAAGACACCGTAGGATAATTTCCACCACTACAATTTTTGCTACTTTTCTCGTTCTTGGCTACACCCTGGATGGACATATTCAGAAGAAAAGTTTCAGGGTACTTTTTATGGGTACTGGTTTTATGAATTTCTTTCCCCGCCATCTCACTCACAAAGATCTTGCCTCTATCTTTGTTTTGGTCTCAAGAAGAACCAAAGTTTTCTTGCCTTTTTCTCTCTTTATGGCTTTTCTTGATTCTGTTCTCGTTTTTTACCATTTTCCAACCATAAATCTCATTTGGCTCTCATACAGCCCCATACACCATTGGGCGCCGGCGTGGGATGTTCGATTGACGCCAAACGATCTTGTCTGTGGGGCGACTACTACCATTTGTTTGATGGCTCCAAGAAAATATATTCTTTTGGTATTGGGCTCTGGTTCTCGAGTGTTGGTGGTTCATCGACTGTGCCTCCTCACGTACGTTGTAATGGTGGTGGTGGTGGTCGTCATCATCATTACTGTTATTATCGTGGTTGTTGTTATCTTTGACGTTTTTTTTTTTGGGAAGGGAGCCCAAGTTTAGTTTTTCATATTCCATGGTTCCAGTATCAATGAAAGTTTAATTGTGTGGCGTCAATGTCGAGTTTTTGTGTGTTGGAGTGAGTGTGTGTGTGTGTGTTTTGGAGTAATGGAGTGTTGTGGTCGTCGGTTTTCTGTTCGGAGTGTTGTTGTGTAAAGAATTTTTTGTTTGTTTTGGACCCAAATTTTCTTATCTCTGCAAGAAACGCCAAATGTTTTAACCTCATGTAATAATGAGAATTACCCAGAAACTAGAAACCAGAAACTATGACTCTTCAATAGAGAGATGGTTTCACATCGTTATCACATCAAAACAAATTCAACAACGTTCGTTACCAACTCTCTGAGAGGGGTGTGATATGGTGGACCCAGTTTGGTTCGATTTTTTTCCATTTGCTTCAAAAAAGAATTCTCTCAAACCAATCAGTTCAAAGTTCGTTAAAGTGCAATTTTGTTTCTCCAGTTTTTTTTTTTGGCCTTTTCTCTGTTTCTCTTCGGTGGGTAGCTCGAATGTGACACGATATCAATATTTTCAATGACAAATTCAATGTTCTAGAAATTGCATTTTACAAAAAAAAAATTATTCTGGTGGTTGTTCTTTTTTTCTTGAAGGCTTCTTCTTTCATCGGGTTTTGTGCAATAACACACAACACAATGTCAAGATTTTGTGTTTTCATTGATTCATTGATGGTTCGATTTATATCGGTTGTTATCTCATTGATGTTAGCAAACCAATAACATCGATAAATCGATTGTTTTTCTCATCAGATACCATTCCAATCATATAAATCGAATGAGGAGAGAGAAATATGTCTCTTGTGTTTACCATTTCTATTTGATTTTCATTTCTCTTTCGGTGTTTTTCTCTTTGTTTGAAAAAATCGAGTAAAATTTCTGGTAATTTTTGTTTTTTTTTTCTCAAGTTTTGCTCTCATCTTAAAGAAATCTTGTTTGATTTCTTTTCTTTTTTTTCAAAACAGTCTTCAAGCGTTAAGCGCCGAAGTTACAAACGCTGGAGCGGTAAGCGGAGTGGAAATCGATCCATCGACCTTTTACAATCGCCATCGACGTCTCACTTCGTTGTACAGTTCATATGGAACGGAAGCTGCCGCTCTATTAGAAACACGAACCGCTATGGCCAGTCGAAGAAAGGCTGGTGGGCCGCAAACCACTTCGGCCAACACCAAAGGTCCATCATCGTTGTTTATATTGTCGGATGATAATTTCGTTCGCCGTCATACGAAATTCATCATCGAATGGCCATATCCTTTTCACAGCAAAAATTCTATTTCTGGGAGATTATCTCAAAGATAACAATAGATTTCTCATCTCAGATAAGTTTTATCATACCAGTGCTGATAACACAACCCCATTGATCTGAATAACCGTTCACTATGATTAATGTGATCGAAAAAAAAATTCATAGTTTTTTTTGAGAAAAATAGAATTTCTATTGTGGACGCATGCACGTTCTAATATAACGCTCAACATTTTATTATGATTGCCATAAAATTAAGGAACCCCCCCCCCCCCTAAAACACAACAGTATCTTTTTGCTTTTTATATATTGATGACAGTTTGTTGGCCTAACATTCACTCTCTGACAAACATACAATGTTTATGAACAGAGCAATGAATATAGATTGTAAATATTTATTATCATGCAGATAAATAACTAAACAACCAAACTGGTAGTTTAGGTTTGTTTGTTTGTTTGCTAGTCTCCATTTTTTGTTGTTGTTGTTGCTATTGGCGTTTTGTTTCTGTTTTGGAGAAGAAAAGAATTTAAATTCAGCTCCAGTTTTTTTTTCTGGTGGTCAAATGACAAAAGAATTTTTCTCCCGTTCACAACAACATTCTGGTTGTTTGGAATAATGATAGCGTCCGACGCGTTGTTTATGAACAGTCTCTCTTTCCTCAACCAAAAAAATTAAGAGGAGTGAGTGTTGACGCCATTCGGCAAATTAATTATCGTCAAATATACACAATGCTCACCCACACTCTGATTAATTTCACTTGGCGCCAATTCTCTCTTTCTCTAGGTTATTAGTTAATTTATTTATTCCAAATAAAAAATCAATAAATCAGAATTCTCTCTCTCTTTTCGCATGTCCTCTATGAACAGGCAAGAGAGAGAGAGAGAGAGGGAAGGAATGAAGCAAAGTTTGTGCCATTGTTTTAGGTGTTGTTTCACGCTGTCTTAACGTGTGTGTGTGTGTGTGTGGACACCAAACAGAACTTTCATCAAGTTTTCTGTTGAAAAAAACCCAATCAGATTGTTTCACAGATTTCTTGATGACAAATTGAAAGTGTAAAAGTAGTGAAAAATAACTTTCATACCTCTTCATATATGAGAGTCTGAATAATTCATGAATATCTTTATATAATTTTAGGTTTCCCATTTTTTATTTATTTATTGAATCTAAAATTTAATATACTTGGTAGACAAAAAAAAAAATCACTATTTCTACCAAATAGAACAGTCAAGTCATTGATTTGCTTGGGAATCGTTGTTTCCTACCAAATTGATATGATCAGTTTGGTATCACTTTGTGCCGAAAAGTCTCTGTTGGAAAGAATAAATAATTCATTTGGCCCAAACAAAAAAGCAGTGAAGAGTTTGGAAAAGTTTTCAAGTTGCTTGAAGATTAGCTCATTGATTGATTGATTGATTGATTTTCCTTAACAAAAATCTTGTTTGTTCTCTGTTCTGTAAACACTGTGTTCGAGTATGCTGTCCTTCTTACCATCATTGCCAATTGTGTGGTGCTCGCCTTGGAGGAGCATTTGCCCGAAAAGGATCGTACACCATTGTCCCTTAAACTGGTAAGTGGCTCATTTTAATCTCTTTTAGATTTTGTGTTTAATCTAACACTTTTGAACCTAACTTTCATTTCATTCGATCAGGAAACATCGGAGCCTTATTTTTTAGGAATATTTTGCGTCGAAGCGACGTTGAAAATTTTGGCACTAGGCCTGATTCTGCACAAAGGATCGTACTTGCGCAATGTTTGGAATATTCTTGATTTTATTGTCGTTTTGACTGGGTTCGTATTTTCTTTCCTTCTGGAAAAACCTTTTTGTTTAAACGCTTTATGCACTTGCTTGCATGCTTTTTGTGATCTAGTACTAGTGAGACTAGCTAGCTAGGATTCTAGATTCTAGAATTTCTTAATGTTTAAGTCAACTTAATTTTATCTAAAAAGAAGGTTTTCTAATTTTTATTACTTTGGCTCGTCATTGTTTTGCGAATGGGTTTTGAAAATTAAATTTTTTTTTTTCTTCTGGTCAATTTGTTTAAACCAATGGACAGTTTGATAGATTAGTGAGCATGTGAGAATTGAGATTTTTGGTTTATTCATCAATCGTTTAGGATCGATGGATTGAGACAAGTATTATCACTAAGGTTTATTTAAATTTATCTAAATTTTTGAATGAAATCCTCGATTCGTTTTTATGTACGTTGTTTTGGAAAAGTGTCATGTTTTGGAAACCATCATTCGAATAGAGCATGACTGTTCTGATTTGAGAGAATTTTTTTCGGAAACATTTTTGTTTATTATTTCCAATTTATCATCATCATGTTTTGTATAATCTAATTGAAATTAATATTATTTTCAAAAAAATACCAAAAATATCGTTTTCGACAAAAAAAAAAAAAATTCCTTCAAAAAATTTATTACACAGAATCGCAAACAAAGTGATCGAAGGTAGCGAGTTCAAGAACATTGATTTCCGTATGTTACGATCTTTCCGTGTGCTTCGTCCATTAAAATTAGTGTCTCGAACACCGAGTAAGTAAAGAATTTCAATAAATCTCTCCTTTCCTTTGAATAAACACCCATTGATCACATCTCTTTTCAAAACAAAAAAAATGAAGCGATGCCAAAGTTTTCTTTAGTTTTCCATTGATTCTTTAATGAAATCAAGCTAAGCTTTTTTCTGTTCATCACGCTTGCCTAGTGTTTTTTTTTTTTCTGAAGCAATTGTTTTATCTGATTTGTGGTATCTTGGTTCTTTTTCTCTGCAAGGGAGGAGGGTTCCAGGGTCTAGGAGAACGATCAGATAGCAAATTTAATTTTAATAAATTTAATTTCTTATCTTTTTTCCATTATTTTTGGAACATGCATTTTTCGTTTTTTTTTTTCCTGAATGTGATACACAAAAAAAAACAAATGTTATTGAAACTGTGAATGTGACATTGGAATGTGACACACACACAAACACAAATGACATCCATATCAATTTTTCAACGCATCATGGGTTTTGATGGGAAATTTTAAATGTGAATGTGTTCGATGTTGTTGATCACATAGCCTGATCACCTACATTATCCCATCGGATATCAAAGGCCTAGGTGGTGTAGATTTGAAAACCTTGCGAGCTATCCGTGTCTTGCGTCCTTTAAAACTGGTTTCTGGTGTTCCAAGTAAGTAAAGTTTTTTTTTTTTTATGTGCCTTGTTGTTTGAATGTCATTTATATTTTTCCGGTCATTTAATATCGATGAACCTTTAAAAGATTGTTAAATAGATAAACTTGAAATGCATTCTCTAATTTTATTCTTGAAACGAGAACTAAAAGAAGTTTTTTTTTCTATTCAAAGTTTTGCATCATTCAAAAAGTTTGTTATCCAATTTTTTTTTGTATTGTTTTTTGCTCTGAAATTGAAAAAAGTCTCTGAATTGCATTTTTGATCTCGTAAAGAATTAAATTGTTCTGTTCAGAGAAATTGGAAAATTTTTTCCAAAGAAAGAAAACCCCCTTGAACAAAATTTGAGATGAATGGAATAAAAATCCTCTTCTGTTATTATTATATTAAAATTAAATTGAATTTTGATTCAACTCAAAAAAATTTTGAATCGACAGCGTACTTCTTTTGAGTAAGGAAGTGTGATAAACCAAATGATAGTGTTTTAAGGGAGATTTCTCAAACTAAATTTGGTTGATACAATTGTTTTGTCGTTGTTGAAAGGTTTACAAGTTGTATTGAAATCGATCATCAAAGCGATGGCACCATTGTTACAAATCGGTTTGCTAGTGTTGTTCGCCATTATTATTTTCGCCATCATTGGCCTTGATTTTTATGAAGGTGTTCTACATAAAACATGCTACTTGCTGCCAGATCAAGGTAAAAGGTCCAATGAATCGAATCGTTGATTTAATTCAAAAGTTTTTTTTTTCTTTTTCAAATTCTCTCAGTGCAAACTGAGAAGGAAGGAGATATCAGTGAAACGCCCTGTACGATGAGCGATCCAGATAAAGCTTTAAAAGGTGCCTACACTTGCCCAAACACTTCGGTTTGCCGGGAAGGTTGGGAAGGACCCAACTATGGTATCACATCATTTGATAACATATTTTTCGCCATGCTTACTGTCTTCCAATGTATCACCATGGAGGGCTGGACCCAGATCTTATATTGGGTAAATTTACAGTAAATTCAGTTTTTAAATCACTGTTCTTCTCTTAGACCAACGATGCATTGGGAAGCATTTTCAATTGGATGTACTTTGTGCCATTAATAATTCTAGGATCGTTTTTCATGCTCAATCTGGTTCTTGGTGTGCTGAGCGGGTAAATTTCTAATTTTCCATAGGACTGAATAATTTTGTTCTCTCATTCATCCTATCATCATCATCAGCGAGTTTGCCAAAGAAAGAGAACGCGTCGAGAATCGGCAAGCGTTTTTGAAACTACGCCGCCAACAGCAATTGGAACGTGAACTCAACGGTTATGTCGAATGGATTTGCAAGGCTGAAGAGGTCATCTTGGCCGAGGAACGAACCACTGAAGAGGAAAAAATGCATATCATGGAAGGTACTGGTTGGGGACAGTCTTTCGAATGATCTATTGAATTTTTTTCGTTTACCAGCGAGACGTAGGGCGGCGGCAAAACGGAAAAAACTGAAAAACATGCATAGCAAAAGTACCGATGAAGAGGACGAAGACGAGGATGAAGACGAAGAAGGTTAGTCTTGATTTAGCCATTTGTTTGGTTTTTTTTTTTTTCGTGTGCTTGTTTTGTCGTTTTTTTTTTGTTGGCCCTGAAAAGGGTTCAATTGGCTCAATTGATCCACCTTTTCACATTGATTTAATTGATTAACCTTTAACATGACTTTTTCTTTTTGTGTGTGTGTGTGTTTCTATTCACTATTTGGTTGGTTGATTGGCGTGTGTTTTTCTGGTGTGCCGGTGTGTTTCGTTTGTACCAAAACCAACCAAAAAAAAAAAAAAAAAAATTTAACTTCACCAATTATTGTTTTTTGCACTGTTTTTATTGTGTGTTCTATATGGTGTGTTCGTTTTACTGGTGTGCCGTAATGCACTTTTGACCTGCTGTGTGTTAAAACTCTTTAATTGTTACACTTATTTCTCTTCCAAAACACGCTTGTAAATTTTAACCCACAAACACCTCACTCACAAACACACACACTCATTTGGAAATTAAACACTTTGTTTCTTCAAAACAGCTATAACAGCATCGTCCAAAAAGATGAAAGGTAACCTTGCCCTTGAAAAAATTTTTTCTTCAAAACAAAACAAGAAATTACCAAAAAACTTGACCAATCGTTTGGTCATCTTTTAATTAGATGAAGAGTATATTTTTCTTTTTGTTTCTTATTAGTTTGCTTCTAACAAGCAAGTGGTTGTTCCAAATGGAATAGTCTTTTCTTTTTCTTTTTTTCGTTGAATTATCTTTTAATTTTTATACTAATCACTAATTTTTTTTTTTTCGTTTACAAAAGTTAATTTAGACAATTTGAGTTGATTACAAATTATTAGAATAATCGTAAAAACAAAAGTTTCTAGTGAAATCGTTGTCGCTTGTAAAAGATTTTTTTTTAATTACAAATTTAAAAAAAACATTGTATTATCGGTTATATTATTATCATAATGGTTTGGTCTGTTTGTGACATGCATGGATTTGGTTTGGCTTTTTTTTTGTCCGTTTTTTTGTTGTTTGATTTGGCATGAAACGTTTGTGTGTTTTTCTTTTCGGTTTGAATGAGCTTTTAATTTAGAATTGTTTTTATTATACTGGGGGGAGAGTTTATATAAATTCGTCCTTCTCTTACCTTCAACTAAAAGTGTTTTTTTTTCTTAAATGAATGATACCTGAATAAATTAAATGAATTTCTATTTTATTCTAAAAATAATTTTATCGATATTTTTCTCAAAAAAAAAAAAAAAAAAAATATCGATACTTCAAATCGAAAAAAACGCGATCTTCTTGGAAACATTTTTTAAATGATTAAATGTGTGTTTGATTCTTGTGTTCTGATTAAACGACGAATAATCCACCAAACAACTTGTTCAATTATTGATCAAATTCGGCAAATCGATTGTTGTTGTTTGTTTGTGTTTGTTTTATGATTGATTTTCCCTTAATTCCACCATCATCATTCTCGATTCAAACACCATCGATTAATCGATATATCGAATCAAATTCTTCGGTACTCATGATTTGTTTCTTCATTGGTTGATTGATTGATAAATTGGGTCAATCATTGATTAAAAAAAGGCCTTTCACGTGCCACGTTTCTTCATTCCAAAATCAAGAACCAAGGAGCGTGCAAAGCATTTTGGCGCGTCGAAAAACGTTTTCGGTAAGTTTTTTTTCAAAAAAAAAAAATCTATTTGGAAATCCTAGCTAGCGTAAATTTAGGTTTATATAATTAGCAAATGGTAGTTTAGTTCTGTCTACGCAGGCCTATTAGCAATATTGAATCGATTTTCTTGTGATCTTTTGCTATCTCGCTCCATTATCTTGTTCTCACAAAAAAGTATCGATTTTTTTTTTGAATGATATATTGATTTGTTCGCCAAAATTTAAAATCTATCAAAATCTCAATTTGTAATTATTGAGAACAAGAAAGGATACTTTTTGAAAACTTTTTCTCAACTAAATAGGAAATTTTTTGTTTGTTTGAAGAAAATTCAGTTTTCAAGAAATTCGATCAAAATTGTCCCAAATTTTAATGATAACTTCCAATATGAATAGACCAAATGAAATTGAGGGAGGATCGGAATTATCGATTGTTGGGACCATCCATTAACGATTGTACCACAATAATAAAAATTCATTTTTTTCTCTGAAAATTGATTTTTCTTGATGATTCCAAGCTCCAAATTTATAACAAAAAAGGATTCATAGACGCCATTATTAGCAATTTGAATTAGTCTCTTTTTGAAATTGCCTGGGTTTAATGGTAGGACTCATTTATTTTTTCTCTCCATATGACGTAACAATTTGGTAGCTTAAAGAGGGCTAGAAAAAAAGGGGGAAGAAAGTTTGGATAAAAACACGTAGCTAAAAGTTCTTATTGTTTTAGCCAGAAAAAAAATTGATGAAAAAATAATTCGATGATTGAGTTTACGCTAAATTAGCTTTTATGGTTTTCATTTTTCTGAAGTTCTCTTGGTCATTTTGGTCATCATCCTCGCTGAAAAGCAAAAACCCTATTTTTTATTTTCGAGAAATTTCTACCAATTTTAATTGAATGATCATTTTCAAAAAAAAAGATCTCCAAAAAAAATTCTGGTTTGGAATCAAAAGAAAATTGTTCCAAAAAATGGTTCCAGAATCGTGAAGCATTTTAATTTGAAATAATGGGAAACTTTTAACCACTACACACACATTCAAGCGATTGAAATTCAGAAGAAATTTTTTTAAAAACTTTTTTCTCTCTGAAAGACGTTAGGCACCGCTAGGCCCTTCTTCATTTGATTCTTGTTGTTGGAATTAATTTTTTTTTATTTATTTTGAAATTACTTTAAAGGAGAGTGATAGGATTTTGATCAAGCATAACAGGAAAAAACCTCTTCTCGGGATGCTGTTTATTTTTAAAAAAAAAAAAGAAGAGAAAATGCTCTGTCTTCCTATAGACCACAGGGACCAATAGAACAGTAGTGATGCCCCAAATATATAACCAATGCAATGGATGGATGGATGGATGGATGGATCGTACAATTTTTTCATGCACACCAAACACACATACCGGGAATTATTATTAAACAGAAAAAATGTCGATGAATGTTGATGCTCGTTGTGTGTGTGTTGGAACTCCGATCCAGAATCTAGGTCATAAGGAGAACGGTGAATTTTTGTACTTTATTTCAAAAAACAACGCAGACTCATTAGAACGGAAACCATTCTATTCACTCTCCATTCACCACAGAAACAGTTTATTGAACTCCATTTCTCTATTCTGTTGGTCTCGTCGATTCAGGCGTGCGTTTCTGATATACACCTTTTACCCGTTTATTTGTTTTTCTGGGGTTTCAGGTCAAATCCCAGGATACTTTCTCTCTCTCTCTTTTTGTTTGTTTGACTGAAACGGTCCTAAAACAAAAAGAGTGTAAATTATTTTTCCGGTTATTCCGATTGAGAATGAGCAATGAACCAGAAGAAGGTGGTGTATATTTGCTGAGAATGTTCCAGATAAAAAATTGAATTAATAAATTTGTAATGAAAAATTAGGCTCATTGATTTATCATCTAAACTCTTTATCTGAGTCTAAATGAATAGAATAATTGAATCAAGTCAAAATATTGAAAGAAATGACTTGAAAGGAATCAATCTAGGAAGGGTCTAGGTCGGGTAATTAAGTTTAATGGAATTTTTTCTCAAGTTAAACCAGCAGTCACTGAAAATAAAATTTTTTGTTCCTTATTTTGTTAGTTTGGCTGTTCGCCGTGCCATCAAAACGCAAACATTCTATTGGATCGTCATTTTGTTGGTCTTTCTTAACACTGCCTGCGTGGCCGTCGAACACAAAGGACAACCCGATTATTTAACAGAATTTCTATGTAAAAATTTGAGTCAATTCGAATATTTTAATAGAGTTGCTAATAAATTTTTGTTTAGATATTGCGGAATTTGTGTTTCTCGGTCTATTCGTTTGTGAAATGTTGTTCAAGATTTATGCTCTTGGTTTTAAAGACTATTCTGTTTCGGCATTTAATCGTTTTGATTGTATGGTCATCATCGGATCGATTTTTGAGGTCATCTGGTCTGAATTCAAGGGCGGATCTTTTGGATTTTCGGTGATGCGTGCTCTGCGTTTATTGAGAATTTTCAAAGTGACCAAGTATTGGTCATCGTTGAGAAACTTGGTGATATCATTGTTGGCATCGATGCGTTCCATCATTTCATTGTTGTTTCTACTGTTTTTGTTCATTCTGATATTTGCCTTATTGGGTATGCAATTGTTTGGCGGTGCTTTCAATTTTGTTGAGGAGACACCGGCCGCCAATTTCAATACATTCGCCATTGCCTTGTTGACCGTTTTTCAAATATTGACCGGCGAAGATTGGAACGAAGTGATGTACAAAGCCATCGAATCACAGGGCGGTATTCATCGTGGCGGAATGATTTACAGTGTCTATTTTATAATATTAGTCTTGTTCGGTAATTATACCTTGTTGAATGTGTTTCTGGCCATCGCTGTCGATAATTTGGCCAACGCTCAAGAGTTGACTGCCGCCGAAGAAGAAGAGGCCGAAGAAAATCAACGCGAAAACGAGCTTAGTAAGATTTTTCAATTAGTTTTTTTAGTTGAAAAAAATTAAATTTTTATCAAAAAAAAAGAAAACAAAGCCAAAGACGAGGTGCCCACAGTCAACATTTGTC
Source organism: Octodonta nipae (assembly GCA_034190945.1). Taxonomy (NCBI): domain Eukaryota; kingdom Metazoa; phylum Arthropoda; class Insecta; order Coleoptera; family Chrysomelidae; genus Octodonta; species Octodonta nipae. Next base: position 51,049 of record JAVLUE010000010.1, on the reverse strand, counting down.
CATCATCGCCAATGGGTGGAAAATCTGGTGGTCATGGTGATATGACCAGCAGTCGTACAGATTTATCAAAAATCGAATATGAACTGGTGAAAGTGAAACGAAACGACGAACCCGATATGAATGAGGATGATGAGGAACCGACTGGTCCCAAACCAATGCTGCCATACTCATCAATGTTCATTTGTTCGTCATCGAATCCGATTCGTGTTTTATGTCATTATGTGACTAATATGCGTTATTTCGATGCTTTTATCATGATAATCATCACGCTGAGCAGTATTTCGTTGGCTGCCGAAGATCCAGTTGACGAGGGCTCCGAAATCAATGGCATTCTTGGTAACCTTTCTTCAATCAATCAATCTTTCTTTCTAAAAATTTATTTTTTTCTAGTTTATTTTGATTATGCTTTCACTTGTGTGTTTGCTGTGGAAATGTTTTTGAAAATTATTGATCAAGGTATCTTCCTTCATCCTGGGTCGTATTGTCGCGATCTTTGGAACATATTGGATGCCATTGTGGTTATCTGTGCATTGTGTGCCATAGCATTCTCATATCTGTATGTTTTTTTTACTATTCCAAAATTATCAAATCAACTCTGATTAATTTTTTCAGCGGGGATTCTAGTCCTGGTACCAAAGGAGCCGCTTCAAGTCTCAGCGTCATCAAATCGTTGAGAGTTTTGCGTGTGTTGCGGCCATTGAAAACAATAAAACGTGTTCCAAAATTGAAGGCCGTTTTCGATTGTGTGGTGACATCTTTGAAAAATGTCTTCAACATTCTTATCGTCTACATGCTCTTTCAATTCATTTTTGCTGTGATAGCCGTACAATTGTTCAATGGACGATTCAACTTTTGTACCGATGAATCGAAACTATTCGAAGAGGAATGCCAGTAAGCAATGATTTGAATAATTCAATCAGATTAATTCATTGGTTTGATTAGTGGGGAATTCTTTATATTTGCCAATTTTGATGAACCACCACAAGTCCGTGAACGGAAATGGGAACGTCGGCAATTTCATTACGATAATGTCCTTTCAGCTATGTTGACCTTGTTCACGGTGCAAACTGGAGAAGGATGGCCAACGTAAACTTGTTACCGAACTATTTAATATAATACTTAATAATTTTCTTTCTAGGGTACTACAACATTCGATGGATTCTGTGTATGAGGATCATGGTCCATTGCCTCGGTTCCGTATCGAATTGTCCCTGTTCTACGTGATATTCTTCATTGTGTTTCCGTTTTTTTTCGTCAACATTTTTGTTGCCTTGATCATCATCACGTTCCAGGAGCAAGGCGAGAAAGAGCTTGAAGAGGGAGAGCTGGATAAAAATCAAAAGTCCTGTATCGATTTTTCCATTCAAGCTAAACCATTGCAACGGTACATGCCAAAAGATAAAGACTCGTTGAAGTATCGAATTTGGCGTGTGGTCGTCTCGACCGCATTCGAGTACTTCATCATGGTGTTGATCGTGTTGAACACCATTCTCCTCATGATGAAGGTAAGCTTTAGGCTTTCACTTCTCTCTCCCATCCCTGTCTGTCTTTTGCTTGTTTCTCTCTGGTAGACGCATGTTGTGCATGTTTTGCTTGAAATTGTCTTGATTTTGCTTGAACCTCCATTGTTTTCCCATTTAGCCTTTAGTATCCTGGCATGAAAAATAGATTGAAAAATAGTTTGTGTGTTAGCGGCCCAAACTTTTGAGGCCTTTAAAAAATGGAGGCTTAAAATTTCTTTCATCAAGCTTATTTAGTTTTTTTTATTTTTATTTTGCTTGAATAGACTTTATTTTTGAAATGCTTTTTTGTTTTCTACCAAAATGAACCCAATGCTCAAAAGGAAAACTACCTCAGTGGTAGTTTCAACATTGAGTTGAATTTATTTTTCTATTATTTTTTTTTTTGGTGCTTTATTGTTGCTAATTGTTGAATTTTTTTCTTTCTTTCATTCTGTCTTTGTTGGAATGTTGTTGTTCGACAATGTTCCCATAATTATGCTACATAATGTACAACTTGGAATACTATCTTATTGTATCCAAAAACACACACAATTACATTGAATCCCGCTTAAACCGCATTCTCGTTATTATTTTCAATCTATTATTCGATTCGATTGGATTGATTAAAATGAAAAAACACACAGTATTACCAACAAAGCAAAGAATACAAATTGACATTACAATACACCAATGCCACATTCACTGCCTTATTCACATTGGAATGTATGCTAAAGATAACGGCCTTTGGTTGTCGGGTAAGTAAAATTCCCAAAATTTCCCATCCTTCTTCCCAAAGCAAGTGTGGTTTGTGTGTGTGTGTGTGTGTGTGTGTATTTAGGTATAGGTGTTCTTCTAAAATGCGGTGGTCTTTGCTGTGGATCATCTTCGACAACAAACAGAAACTATAAGAAAAAGCATGAAAATATTGTGTCTAAAAAATATTGGTGCATATTGATGCTCAGAAGAAAAAAAAACATATAAACCAAAATAAATAAAATAATCGAAGATTATTTATTTAATTTTTCAATCATTCAAATTTCAAAACTAATTTTAATTTTAATTAAACTATCACTTTTTTTCCTCTCCAACAATCTTTTTTGTTCTAATGAATTATAAACGGGAAAAACACTGTTAAAAAATTTTCAACTCCCATTCCATTGAAATGAATGAATGATGATCAGTACCATCAAGCAGATTTCTCTTATACCGACACATTGACCTACATCAATCATTTGTTTACGTTCTTGTTTCTCATTGAATGTATACTGAAAATGATTGCACTGGGATGCAAGGTTTGAATATTTTTTGTTTTGTTTTATCTTTCTACCTGAATAGTATTCGCTTAAGAGATTAACTTGAGAAATTTTGTTTTGAGATGAGATTCTAAGTCAACTAGCTTCAGTTTATTCTTTCAACGATTCTAGTTTCAGTTTGAGCCAAACCAATTTTAGTCAATTAGATGACAATAATTTAAAAAAAAAAAACTCAATAATTGTGTGTAAAAGTTGGGGTTGAACCTTTTTTGGTCCTTGTTTTGTTTGTCCTGTAAACTCTATTTGATATGTATGTTCCTTCATATTGTTCAAATACATAACATTCAACACCGAAAAATTGGAAATTAGAATTTTTTCAAAGACTCTTGGAACACTTTCGATTTTGTGACGGTTTGTGGTAGTGTCGTCGATGCCTTGGTCATGGAAATCACCTGGAACAATCCAAATAATAAGGTGATTTAATTTTTTTTTTTTCTCCTGATATTAATAAAATAAAAATATTTTTTCTAGGATTTCAATTTTTTGTCAGTCGGTTTTCTGCGTTTGTTTCGAGCTGCTCGTTTGATAAAGCTGTTGCGACAAGGCTACACTATTCGTATTCTTCTTTGGACCTTCATTCAATCATTCAAAGTTTGTTTGAACTGAATCGATGATTAATTTTTCCAATTCATTCGATTCCATTTCTAGGCCCTGCCATACGTATGCCTATTGATAGCGATGCTGTTTTTCATTTATGCCATCATCGGAATGCAGGTATGCCTTAATAAGGCGAATGCCTATTTTTATTTTTTGTTCATCAACTTTAAATTTGAAATTTATTTGACTGAATGTTTCTTTTTTCTGATTTGTTCTGTTTTACTGTTACAAGTTATGTTTGTTTTTGTTTCTCAATTCCCTTGCTTGTTTTGCATGAAATCTAGTTTAGTGTTGTTTTAAAATAATCTTAAAAAAAAAATCTCGTATTGATAATATTTTTGAAATTTTTATAATCTTGATAATCGAATCAATTCGATTCACCTATTGAAATTGAAATGCACCAAAAACAAAACAAACAAACAAACAAAATTAACGAAACGGAATAATTTGCGTTCATCAACGTACACCAACATAAAACTACTCACTATCTGTGTTCACTACCTGTGTGTGTGCGTGTCTGTTTTAATGTTGTTGCTGTTTGTCATTGTGTTTCTGTCACTGGGAAAATATTTTTTTTCATTTGATAACCTCTGATCAATCAATCAATCAAACAATCAATCAATCAATCAATCAATCAAACGGTCAAATAAGGTGTTTGGCAACATGGAAATCTCACCGGATTCCTCAATTAACCGGCACACCAACTTTCGCACTTTTTCACAATCGCTTACCCTATTATTTAGGTGAGTTTATGTTCATTTCACACACACACACACACACACACTTGTATGGGCTAATAATGATGGGTGAGAAATTGAGTACCTGGGTTCTAGGATCGAACACGTCTAATAAAACTAACCTAGCTATTCAAGCACCAAATCGAGCAAGCTTGATGAGTTGTTGTTATTGTTGTTGTCTGTGTGCTATTCACATTCACAAACCCACCTATGCTGTTGTTTATGTTTAAAAAGAAATGATTTACCTGTGAATCAGCCTGTTGTGATTGATCTTCTGAAAAAAAAAAACAAAAATTCCATCATATTTTTATCAGGTTTTCGGAAATATTGCGATCGGTGTCGATTTAAATCCCGATTCTAGCCTCAACCGGCACAACAATTTTCGTACTTTCATTCATGGATTGATGTTGCTGTTCAGGCAAGTTCCCCACCCAAACATTTACAACAACAAAAAGCCCTCCTTCAGAGATTTTGAATTGTGACCTCTATCATATTGTTTCGCCCGAGAGACCCGAATTTTACCGAACAAGTTCCAAGAATTATCTTCGGAATTTCAAGTGATTATAAGATAGAAATTTTTTAAAAATTTTACCATGTTTAGGTGCGCCACCGGTGAATCGTGGCAAGCGATCATGTTGTCTTGTCGTTCTGGTCGAGCTTGCGATGCCAAAGTCAAATCAGCTGAGAAAAATGGTTGTGGCTCCGATTTGGCCTATTCATATTTTGTGACATTTATCTTTTTCTGCTCATTTCTGGTAATTATACTGAAAGGATTTGCTTCATATTTTCTACAAAATTATCGAATAATTTTTGAGAGAATAGAAAAAGCAAAAACTAATTTCTTAAAAATTTCTTACTAACCATGGAACTTATTTATTATTTAGATGTTGAACTTGTTTGTGGCCGTCATCATGGACAACTTTGATTATTTAACTCGAGATTCATCGATTCTCGGGGCTCATCATCTTGATGAATTCATACGGGTTTGGGCCGAATACGATCCAAACGCCACCGGTTTTATTCATTACTCAGAAATGTATGATATGTTGAGAAATATGGATCCACCACTTGGTTTTGGCAATAAATGTCCGTACCGGTTAGCTTACAAAAAACTGATTAGAATGAATATGCCAATCTCAGAAGATGGTAAAGTTAATTTCACTACCACATTGTTCGCCTTGATTCGTGAAAATTTGAGCATAAAAATGCGTCCCGCCGAAGAGATGGACCAAGCAGACAAAGAACTTCGCCATACATTAATCAAACTATGGCCATTGCAAGCCAAAAAAATCATTGATAAACTGGTTCCGCCTAATCTTGATCTACGAAACAGTCACTTGACTGTCGGTAAAATTTATGCCGGTTTTTTGATCTTGGAGAATTGGAAGACCACTCGATTTGGACAGATTCCAGGTGTTGGCCTCTCGGTAAGTGGCAATCTTTTTTTCTTTTTTTGTTGCTAGAATTTTTTTCTAGAACTTTCTTTGCACTGACCAATTTATTTGATGTCCGAAAAAAAATACCCTCAATTAAAAATTCATTACCTTAATTTTTTTTTAGTCTGATTAATCAAATTTTTGAAATAATTTTTAGCTTTGATGTCATGATGATGATAATCTATGATAAATTGACCTATGCGGTCATTTTTTTTCCAAAACGATTGTTTGATTTGTTCCTTAAAAAAAAGAAAAGTTCCAAATTAATCTCGTTTAGTGTCGTTACGTGCTAGAAAAGTCCTTATTTATTTCATTTTTTTTTTTCATGTTCTTATTTTCAATGCATTGGAATGTTGTTTAAATTGAGAATGTTTTTGCTCATTCAATCAAAAAAAAAAAAAAGAACCCTGGACCTAGCAACCAAGTTTTTGTTTTTCTAACATCATTTCATTGATCATTCAATTCAGTATACACAACTCACCACTAATACAATTTACTAAGAAATATTCAAAGCCCTGGCCCGTAAAGAAATTGGCCCAAAGTTTCTTTTCTTCCTCTTCCCCAAGATTCACTATTTTTTGCATTTAAATATTTTTTTTTTGTGAATAAGATCTCATATGTGTTATCTCTATTATGTTGTATACCATTATGTTGAAACAAAAAAAAAAAAACTGAACAGTTTCATTTGACCGAACCAAGCGAGCGAAATTCTAGATCAATAGAGACCTTGTTCCGTTCAACAACAGATTTTGGTCATCATCAAGAGAATCTTCAAGATTGTGGTCATCATGATGATCAACAAAACTCTTCAATGGTAAACTATCTTCTTGTGACTTATTGATCTAAATAATCACCAATGTTTGTTTGTTTATTTATTGTGAGTGGTGGGTGTGTGTGTGTGTGTGTGCCATATAATTTTATTAGATATTATCACCAGCATTAAAATGCACCTAGTTGTAGTAATAATAATAGTTCATCATCGGTCAAGTCGCAGGATTTTCTAACAGAACAACTTTTTCGTTTAAGCTGGATAATTTTTCGGTCGGTCGGTGTGTGTCTTTGAATGGGTGTGTTCTAGATGTGTGAAAATATTTAACGTTGACAATGATTCACATTTTGAAGACATCAACCACCAATTTTCTAACACTTTTAGGACACACATTAACACATTTTTTTATGTTCACATTCTTGTTGTTGTATTTAAATATGATCCAAAAAGTTTTTTCTTTTTGCATGCATCTCATCAACGATGATTGAACTTTGAATGAAAACAATAATTCGATTTTTGTTCTTCAAAAACCTTGTAAAAAAAAAAAACGCATCCTGCATGTTAATTTTTTGTTTTCTCAAAATACACCCAGAATTTGGTTAATTTGAAAAATTTTCGCGAATGTTTTTGATGCCTGATGGTGCCTGATAATTATATAACCGGAAAATAATCGATTGATTACGATTGGTATAACTTGATTTACCATGATTAGCTTATTTTAAGTTTTTTGAATAATTCAACCAAAAACCTACTATTAATCAACTGATCGATTCAATCTTCTCGAAGAATGATTCTTGTCTTGTGAACGAGAATGTGCTTGTCTTCGATCTAGAAGCCTTACTCAAAAAAAAAAAAACGCCTTGTTCCAGGCATCTTGCTCTCTCTCTCTCTTTCTTTTGGATTCTTGCCTACGAAAATGGGAAAAAAACCACTACTGTTTGAAATCCTTACTACCTTGCAGATCCGAACCCATCTTGAATCATTTAATGATGTTTTTTGTTTTTTCCCTGTTTCTAATCGAAAAACTAATCGTGAAGCGACCATCACTTTTGCAACGTTTGATGGGAGCCGTTCGCAATCAAACTTTGCCACCCGAAGAGCAAAACTTTGAAGAGATGGGCATCCATCCCAGGAAGGGATCCATCAAAGACAGGTATTTAGCTCCATTATTTTATTTATCTATTTTCTGATCATTTTTTTTTTCTCTCAGTGAGGAGAGTAAACTAGAACGAACGTTCAGTTTCATGAGACGAGGCTCGAATCGTCGAAAAGATAAAAACCACCATCACCAAATTCACGATGAAGAGGTTTGAGAACAAAACAAAGAATCTGTTTTTTTTTTTTTTTGTTATGACGGATAAATATTGATGGTATCGATTAGCTTCGATTTGAGATTTTCCGATTTTCGATCACATATCGATGGTGTATTTTTGTTTTTTCCTGGGCATTTTTTTTCCCCTAATTCAGTCCCCAAGGAATTATTGTTTTCATTCAAATCATCACCTCGATCTTCATCCGAAAGCAAATAAACTTGTTCAAAGTAGAGTAGTAGCAAGTAGTGAAATTTATTTAAATTCACTGGATTTTTGTGTGCTTTGCACTCGATTTTAAATTACCGAAAAAACACCCACTTTTTTTTTGATTTTTTCCAATCCAATTATGTTTACTTTGATGGGTTTTTCTATTATTTTGGGCCGCTCTTGGCATCGAATGGCTTTCAGGGTTTGATGGTGCCCAAGAATCATCACCAAAAACGCCGATCGATTCTCAGCGATATCTCCGAATTCATAAACGAACAGTTTAGTTTTAAAACAAATAACAAAGAATCAAATGAACCGGTTTCGGTTTTTCATTTTGAACTTGATGGTGAGCAAGCAAAAAGCAACAATAATTTTTCAAAAAAGGCGAGTTTCTCTTCTGGTCTCGATGAAGTTGATGAAGATGATGATCGATCAAAAAAATCAATTGAAAATCGATCAATAAAAAACTCAAAAAAGCTTGATGATGCTGATCAAGATGATGAGGCGGGTGAAGATGGAGATGATGAAGAAGATGAGGACGATTATTGTGATGATTACGATTATGAACCAACAATTCTGACCACTGATTCAACCTCGAAAGCTAAATCATCATCATTGATAATGTCACCCGTTTCGTCGACCAATTTCAAGATTTGGCCGCCTACTCCACCCTTGACATCTCATTCGGGTCCCAGTTCACCAGGTGACGTGATATCAATGCAAACTTTCAGCATTACGCTTGATCCAAACCAAAAAGATGGTAATAATCATGATCATAATGGTGGCAATGAAAGTTTTGGTTCTAAAATATCAATCGTTTCATCGTCGGTATCAACTTCGTCCTCGTCACCACCCTCAAGACCATCAATCATCAGTACGACTTCGTTTGTCGAACAACAGCCAAAACGGAATAACTTTAATTCACTAAAACTAAGGAAAAAGTCTAGAAAAGGTTCAAAGCAACATCACTACAACGGTTTGTCTACCGAAACAATCGATTTTGTTGATTCGGTCGAAGTGAGTTTTTTTTTTTTCATTGACCATTTATTGCCATTCCTTCACTAAGCTGAGAAAAAAGGCTTTCGCTTTCTCTCAAAAATCTATCGAAATTATCGATAATCAATGCTGTTGAAATCGCTTCAAAAATTCATTGATTTGCACACCGCTTACCCTCGAAATCACAATTCTTAAATGTTGCTTCATTTTAAACGAATTTACCTTTTAAAATAACCTTCTACCGCAAAAAAAGTAGCCAACATCGGTGAAGAATTGACAAAAATTTCGAATCCTGGTTGTTGTTGTCGACAATATTCAATTGATCAAATTGATTCGAAATTTTATGCCAATATCAATTACTTTGTTGTGGTTTTGTTTTTTTTTCTTCTTAAGAAATCCTCTTGTCGCGCTTTCCGATTTAAATCTTTCAAAATTATTTAATTTTATCAAATTATTTAAATATTTTGTAACTTTTTTTAATCAATATTTTCTTTCAATTTTTTTTGAAAAAAAAAAAAAAATACTTAACTACTTTCTATCGGTTCAGGAATCTGGTGTTGTGAGTGCATTGGCCCAGCTATCTACCCATCTGCATCCGGATTCTTCGAATCGGCGATCATCGTTTCGGCGTAGAAAATCGCGATCACCATCCACTCAAATCACATTGGGTACGGCAGGTGGTGGTAGTGATCGACCACCATCTCCAACCAAAACTACCAGTGGTGCTGCCTTGAGTACCACTGGAGCCGAGAGTGAAGGTGGCAAGCAAATTGAAGATGATGAGCCAAATGCCCAAACTGGAGCTGAAGGTCGTCGAAAATCGCATCATCAAATAGGTCGAGATCATCAACATCAGTCTGAATTATCGTTGCAACAACAACAAGGTGATGGAAATGGTCACGAAGATTTCCGATCTCCAACTACCAAGCATCCCGATTCATTAGGTTTTGCCGATATGGTCAACGACCTAGTTGATATGGTCAAATATGATACCAAAAAAGGAAAATCTCGAGGTAATATCAATTAAAAGATCATTTTAAAATGCTTTTAAAAAAAAATTTTTTCAGGAAAAACACGTCAAAATGAAGATTATAGTCCTCCGATGAGTGCCAGTGGTTTAATGCCTCCAATTGGTTCAACTTTGACTCGGCGCCGTAGTAGTCATCGATATCGTGAACCATGGCGCGGTCCGGGACCAGAAGACCAAGGCCCGAGTGAACCACTGTTTCATTGCCCTCATTCAAAACAGTATTATTTGGATCAAAGACGTCAAACAAGGCAACACGATTTGTATGGAGATGATGATGATCAAAGTCATTCTACTTCGCCACCAGAATATCAATCAAATCAAAAGTTGTTTAATCGCTCTTCTCGAAGCCCGAGTCCTCATTTAATTGTAAACTTTTTCAATTGGTTTCAATAATTCTAATTTGATTTTTAAAAATAAAGGACCAAGCCAAAACGGAATATTATGGAACAACAAAGCTTGAACAACGGTCACGTTCCCCGAGTCCGACACATTCCTCTCAGGCGATGCCATTCCAGCAGTTGCGGCGTTTTCCTGGGCGTTTTTTTACTGGTGCCAAGCGTCGTCTGTTGCCGCATACACCTGGGTCATTCAAGAAAAAGAAACCCCCACACATAAATTTGCAATTAGGCAAAGTCGACGATAGTGCCCAAATGATAAATTTTCCGTTGGTTTCGCATTCTCCTACCATTCCTAGCCGAGCCCTGGCCAATATAAATTTTCCAAAATTAAACGCTTCGCCAACTCATTACCAAAAAGATGTCTCACAAATGTTGGGCATCGATTTCAATATGCTCACCGATGAACAAATACAATTCATTCAGAATCAGGGAGCCACCAGTTGGATGGATGGGTCGTCAAATCTGCTGCAACAACAATACGGACAAGGTTTTGATCCGAATCTTGCTCAACAACAGCAACAACAACAATCTCAACAGCAAGAACAACAACAAACAACTGGTGTGTTTTCATCCTTGTTTCGTATGTTTGGTAGTGGACGGAATACAGTCACGGCGACATCAGCCACAACAAATCAACAACAGCAGCAGCAGCAACCGATCGGTAATGTTGGTGGGCCACAAAGTTTACCAACAATGATGCCAAGCAGCTCAATGCAACCGCAGCAGCAAACTCAGCCAGTTTCAATGGATCCCACCTTGAATACAACAAATGTTCCAATGCTGCAAGCAGCGATAGTACCATTAACCAATCTAGCCACTTCAACTGTGATCAAACGTAGTATGTTTGGCTTGGAGAAACGTGAACTACCACAACCACCGGGATCTTTACCATCGAGTAACGTTTATTATGGTGGTCAAGCGACCAGCAATCTTTTACTCGCTCACCAACCAACGACAATGCAAACTGGTTTCAGTGCTGGCGCTGGGCAACCATCTTTAGTGACCGGCTCCAGTGGTCGAATTCTACCTCAACCGACCGCAAGCTCGCAAAGTGCCACATCTCAACAAGTATCATCTTCGGGCTCTATAATGATGCCAACAACATCTGAAGTAGTATTACCGCAAACGGCGGCGTCGTTCGTTCGTCAAGCCAAAGCGCGTGAACATTTTCGTACGTTTCGCAGTAGTACTTGGACCGATGAAACTTATGTGCCACGTCGAGAAGAGTACACTTCACGATACTTTCGTGGTATGAGAAGAAGACAGCCATTGCTGCCACATTATATCAAACGACCTTCCTCGGCAGGAATTTTATTTAGCGATGACTTGAGACGACGACGGAACAGTATCGGCTGTCTGAGACCATTACCATTACCGCCATCATCATCACAGCCATCACAATCATTGATGCCCTTTGTTGTGCCGTCGTCATATGCACAGCAGCAACAGTCACAACAAGCTCGACGTATCACACCACCAGTGCCTCAACGTGTTACACGCCGGAACAAACCACCGCCACCATTGCATCAACAACATTCGTTTCATTCAGATGGAGCTGCCGATTTTATCCGTTTGAGAGATAACATTGATGTCGACGACGATGATGATGATGATGATTGGTGTTGATCTAAAAGTGATAAATTTTCAATGGTATCATCTCACAGGATGATTACCTCCAAACAGGATCTTCCATGTTATTTCGGATCTAGGTTCAATTTGGGTTCGATTGTTGTTGGTAGTTTGTTTTTATTGTTTTTTTTCAATTTTATTGACTTAATCGTTTCAGGTTATTAATACTTCCACATTGAGTTACGAGATCCCGAGATCTCTAGCCATTTATATTCTAGGTTTAACTGAAATTTTTGAAAAAAAAAATGAGACATAATCACATCACTACGCATGTGCGTACATTTTGGAGCTATCCAACACATTTTGATTGTCGGCATGTTTTGTTTTGTTTCGTTTTTTTTTCTGCCATTCTTGTTTTTATTATTTGAGATCCATTGGTGATTATCTGAGATAAATGAACCTTCTTGTTATTCTTATTGTTTTGTTTCATTTTTATTTTTGAAATTTTTACCTTTCTACTGTTCTCAAATTGTTGTCAAGTTCAAATAATTTTACAAATTACCCATTTTATTGAAAACTATCATCATCATTGAGAGAAAAAAAAACAAAACAATTGAATGAACAATCGAGAGCCGTGCATTGAATTTCGTGATACAGATAGAATTTTTTCCATAGAACTACTTATTCATTTTATTAACATTAATGACACATAATCAAAGTTTTCTGCTGCAATTGTTTCAAATAGTTTTTTTTTTTACAAAAATCATCGTTATTGATAACCGGTGTTGATTTAACTTGTTAAAATTTTTCCAATTATCAATCCGTTTATTTGTTAAATTGTGTTTTTTTTTTTTTGTTGTTGGTCATTTTTTGGTTTCACTGAGAAATGTTTTTAAAATTACACTCCAGCCATTTTCAATGAATATACCGTAATATACCTTAAGTCTCACCACAAACACACGCTATAAACTTGTTGCAATAAAAAAAAAACACGAAACTTGTTCAAACTATTCTGTTTGTTTATGAGAAAAACAATGTTTTCTTTCTAGAAATTGTTAATCTGTTTGTTGATTTTTATTAAGAAAAAAATTTGTAAATTTTTTTTAATGCTGTTATCAAAAAAAAAAAATAAGGCTGTTTCCTTGTAAATAGTGTGTGGTTTCAATATTAAAATGATGATGATTGTTAAATATGAGAGCTGGCATATTGTGTTTCAGTGTGGTTTCCCCCTTTAGATTAATCTACATTAAACCATTATCAGATAAATTTTAGGCAAGAACCATCTACGCCAAAAGGCTCTAACGTGGTGCTGAAAACTAATACTAATGAATCAAAAGCATTCTTTTTTTTTTAAATAATTGGAGAATATGTTTTAAAGAAACCTTTCGAAAAGATTTGAAGCCATGCTCAAACTTTGTTATGAAAATCATAATTTATATCAATAAGGAAATTAGTAGACAAAAAAAAATTATTGTCAAAAGGAAATTACTCATCTTTAGTCATTAATTTTCATTTGATTTGGGTAACAACCTCAGTTGAATCTTTTCTTTTATCGTTTTCACCAAAGAGCATAAACTGATCGCCTTCATAAAGCTCAATTGTCCATCGTCAACCCATCTTTATAAAAAAAAACAATAAAATGAGTGTTGATGCGTCCCAAGAATACAATTCAATTGGTTCAATTAAATTGTCAAATTTTCAAGTCATTCACAATATACAAGACATTTCACAATCTTTATTTCATGTCAAGAAATGGTTTTTGAAATGGGAGCATTATGATTGCTGGTAATTAACCTCTTGAAAAAATTAATTAAATCAATTTTTGTTTTTTATTCAACAGTTGAACTACGCTTCTTTCAATGAATGACATTTTTTGAAAAAAAATTTCCAATTTTCCAAAGAGAAAGGCAAAAGTATGTTACTAATCAGAATTTCTTCAACTCTTGGCATTACTTTTGGTTGAGTTTATTAAGCTTTTCATCATGTAAATGAAAAAAAAAACGCAGCCATCTCAGAACGGTTCGTTTTTAGCATGACTATTTTGAAACTAGTTTGGATCAAGTTATATCCTTGAATTTTTTTCTCAATAATTGATCTAAAAATATTCAAATTAATTGTCAAAAATGTAGTTTTCACTAAGAGAATCGAAAAATTTGATGAGAGTTGAATTGAATTCAAGATGAAGTCACTTGCTCAGAGTTTTTTTCCAAAGTTTTTTTTTATTGACGATCATAAAAGTTTAATTAATATTTTTATCATCATTTTTTTATTTTTTTTTTTTGGACAGATTCACACAAGTAAATCAGATTTAGGATCAGAAGGTGTTTACGCTATTTTTTTGCTCTCGGTGATTTCCCCACAAGTCATCTTATGTAGGTAAATGAAATAAATCTGTTCATCACAATAAAATTGTAAATTGCAGAAACGAAAATGATGATAACGTAAATAAATTAATCGACCCACTCGATACACCCATACATCTTGATAAGAAACTGCAGTCAAATTGGCATTTCAAGTCTAGAGACTTTTTGGTTCGATCAAATGCGAAAGCTACTTCTTTGCGATACTTTACTAGATTTATTATTAGTTGACGATGACCAACAGAGTTTTGGAGGACAATAGCATTGATTGCTTCAAGCAGGAGAACTTTTCGTTTTTGAACCGTTGTGGGGAAAGAACTGAAAATCGAGCTTTATCATTCTGTTTAGAACCACTATGGGTGATATCATTTTTATGGAACTTTTTTTAAAAATAATCTGTTTTTTTTCATAGGACTGGAACCATTCTTGGCAAACAAATTCACCATATTTAACATCTTGTTTGGTCAATACAGTGATGACATGGCCTCCAATAATTTTATTATGGTTAGGCTTCGTTTATCATCTATTGAAACTAGTTTTGAAGAATAAACAACATTTGCCGGTAGATTCAAAAATAGGAAAAAAGCTTATGGCCAAATATTTTTTAGTTATCTTGTTGAGCATTTCAAGTTTCGCCTGTTTGATTCATGTTATTTTATCCGATGAAGCTATTCAAGATTTAGCTCAAATGTTATCATTGTTGGCTAGAACAATGACTAACTTGTTGCTCGGTATTTTTTTTTATGTTCAAAAAAAATCCAAAAATGTGAATTGTGGACCGGTTTGGTTTTATTTATTGCTCGTTATCATCTTGCAAAGTATTCACTTGTCTCAGTTGATTTGGAATCAAAATTTGGTTCCGTTTAAAACCCAATTCATCGTTTACAATTTTATCGATTTGATTATTCAAGTTTTTTTGTTTGTGACGTGTTCGTTTGCCGATCGACCCAACGATAAAGCTTTTGACACCAAAACTTGTCCAAAAAGTTTTGCCTCAATCCCATCAAAGTTAATGATATCGTGGTTTAACAATATGGCCATGAAAGGTAATCAACGTCCATTGACTGATGAAGATCTTTGGGATCCGCTTCAACATGAGAGAAGTGAAAGTTTGTTTGCTTTGTTTAACAATTATTGGCATCATCCGTTTTACAGTCAAAACGTTCGACTGGATCAAATTTCAAACAAAAATGAAGAGCAATTCGAAAAGAACTTGTGGAAAATATTGACTTCTATGTTTTGGTCATATGTTTTCTGGCCCAGTTTGGCACGATTCATCACTGATCTTTTTCAATTAATTAATCCTCTTATAATCAAGTCAGTATTTTGCGAAACTGAATTTTATTTTGATCTTATTTAATCGTCAACAGGTTGATGATCACTTTCATCACAGATTCAAAAGAATATTTTTGGCATGGAATTGTTTATTCTTTAATGTTTTTGTTGATTAATCTGATACAAAACTTCTCTTCCGCTTACCAACAACAACGGTTTTCAGTGCTAGTGATGAGACTTCGTACTACACTGATTGGTGCTATTTATCGAAAATCGTTGTTGGTTTCGACGTTCAGCCGTCTTGATTACACTACAGGCGATATAATCAACTTGATGTCTGTTGATGCACAGCGTTTCAATGATCTGATTTCGTTTGGAAGTTATTTGTGGACGGCGCCAGTTCAAATTGCTATCGGATTTTATTTGCTGTGGCAAGAGCTCGGTCCATCGGTGATCGGAGGTTTTGTAGTGATGGTGTTAATAGTTCCGATTACCAGCTATGGTTGCTCTAAAATGAGAACAGTTCAAAAGAAAACTATGGTTTTGAAAGATCAACGTTTGCAAGCCATTAACGAAATGCTTAACGGGATCAAGGTATTGAAATTGTATGCCTGGGAGACAGCCTTCATCAATCGCATTCAAAAGATTCGAGATCAAGAGTTACGATTTATGTGGCTTAAAGGTGTGATTACGGCAACCATCGCGAATTTCAATTATTGTTCACCATTTTTGATAACATGTTCGGTGTTTTCTTTTTATATTCTTGTGGCTCAAGGCCAACTGACTGCTCAAAATGCTTTTGTCACGATTGCTTTGTTCAATTTGTTGCGCGTTCCGTTTGTCAACATTCCCAATATGTTGACTAATTTGATTTTGGTAAGTTTTTTTAATCGAATGTAAAAAATGTTATTTTGACCAATTTCTACAATTAAAGACTCTAGTTTCAGTGAGAAGAATCAACAAGTTTTTGAATACCAATGAAGTTGAACGTTACATAACCTACAAACCATTGCCTGGAGATACAGCTCTGATTATTTCTGATGCTTCTTTTTCATGGGATCAAAAAACGATATTGTTATCAAATTTAAATGTCACTGTTTGTAAAAAAAAAATCACCACTATTGTTGGCTTGGTCGGCTCAGGAAAAAGTTCATTTTTATCCGCCATTCTTGGAGAAATGCACAAGCATTATGGTAGCGTGACAATGGACGTCGGTCTCAAAGTCGCTTATGTGGCACAACAAGCTTGGATTCAAAATTTAACGATTCGTGATAACATTTTATTTGGATGTGATTATGATAAAATCAAATACGAATCAATCTTGGATGCTTGTGCGCTTCGAGCTGATCTTGAAACACTAGACAGTGGTGATTTGACTGAAATCGGGGAGAAAGGAATCAATTTATCTGGTGGACAGAAACAAAGAATTAGTATTGCTCGAGCTTGCTATTCAAAAGCAGATTTTTTGATTTTTGATGATCCACTTTCAGCCGGTAAAGTTTTCATTTCGAATTAATTTATATTTTTTTTTTAATTAACAGTTGACAGCCATGTTAGCAAGCATATTTTTGAAAAAGTCTTTGATTCCGAAACCGGAATTCTACGAAACAAAACTCGTTTATTAGTAACCAATTCGTTGCAAGTTTTACCATTTGTTGATCAAATTATTCTTCTTAATAATGGTATTATTGACGACACTGGTAATTATCAACAATTGTTGAACAGAAACAATTTTTTCGCCGATCTCATTAACAACTATTCAAATCAATTAACACAAAACCAACAAGATACAGTTTTGGAGTCACAAACAATCGAGATAGCTCAGAAAGTCGATTCGATTGCTGATGAATCAGCAGAAATTCTTGGTCGAATGCCACGTACCTTGAGTGTTCTGTCAAGCACCAGTTTTTTTCGAAGTTTATCCAACCGAACGTTATCTCAAATTTCAATGACATCTGTCCATAGTGAAATTTCATCCTTCAAAACCGGAAATTTCGAGAGAAAGGCCTTAAAGCTGTTTGAAAACGAAAAAATTGAAATTGGGAAAACTTCTTTTGGAGTGTATCAAAAATTCCTTTCGGCCTTTACAACAAAACTTTCTGTTCTGACATTGATTTTCAACTTTCTCAACATTGGTGTCAGTGTTGGTGCCAATTTTTGGCTCTCCTACTGGATCAACAATTCTGTTACTACGAAAGACTCTCATCGCGATCTTTTGATTTATTTACTAATTGGCTCGATGCAGCTATTTTTTGTTCCCTTATCGGTCATCACTTTGATTTTGGGTTGTTTGAAGGCATCAAGAAAGTTTCATCAGCGATTGCTTGGAAGCATTGTCAAATGTCCTCAGCATTTTTTTGATTCTACACCATTGGGTCGAATTTTGAACCGGTTCAGTCAAGACATCGATAATTTGGATACTCCAATGTTGATGACAATTCGGTATATATTTGAATTTTAGTGAATGATCAAATTCTTTGATTTCAACAAAAACTTCTTTTATTTTCAGTGTTGCTTTGAATCATGGAATCCAAGTGTTGGCGATTCTGTTTATTGTGGCTTATCAAACGCCCTTAATTTTGATCTTCATTGTTCCAATGATGATAGCTTATTATTTTTTACAAAGATTTTATGTTAACACGTCAAGACAGTTGAAAAGAATTGAAGCAGCATCTCGTTCACCAATTTTCACTCATTTTTCAGAAACATTGCAAGGTATTTCAACTATTCGAGCTTACGGTGTGGCTCAGCGTTTCATCAACCAGTCTGATCAGCGTGTGAATCGCAATCAAAAAAGTTATTTTCTCAGTCTACTTTCTATTGTTTGGCTTCAACTTCGACTCGAGCTTTTGGGAAGTCTTCTCATATTTTTTGCTTCTCTCATGGCAGCGATAAGTAAGCTTGCGTACTTGAGTGATTTGACTGGTAGCCAAATCGGATTGTCGCTTTCGTACGCTTTAAATATCACTATCAGTCTCACTTGGAGTGTCAGAATGTTTGCCGAAATAGAAAACAACATTGTAGCTGTTGAGCGCATAGATGAGTATACTAGGTTGCCATCAGAAGCTGCCTGGAATTGTACAGAAGATGAAAAATTATCTAGTGTTTGGCCTGAGAATGGAGCAGTTCAATTTAAACATTATTCAACAAGATATCGACCAGGATTAGATTTAGTATTAAAAAAGCTCGATGTTTTAATTAGACCTGGTGAAAAAATTGGGATTGTTGGTCGAACTGGTGCAGGGAAGTCATCTTTGACATTGGCGATATTTCGTTTGATAGAAGCCACTTCAGGTGAAATCAGAATTGACAACATTGATATTTCAAAACTTGGACTTCAACTGCTACGATCTCGAATCACTATTATTCCACAAGACCCGGTTTTATTTCTTGGAACAATTCGATTGAATCTTGATCCATATAATAATCACAATGACCAAGAGCTTTGGAATGTTTTAGAACTATCTCATTTGAGGGGATATGTTTCATCATTAGATGCTGGTCTTGACCACCCAGTAAATGAAGCTGGTGAAAACTTCAGTGTCGGACAAAGACAATTATTCTGTTTGGCTAGAGCTTTGTTGCGCCGAACCAAAGTTTTAATCTTAGACGAAGCGACAGCTGCAATAGACCACGAAACGGATTCTCTCATTCAACTGACTATCAGAAAAGAATTAAATAATTGCACTATTTTGACAATTGCTCATCGTCTTCACACCATTCTCGATTCGGATCGTGTTCTAGTTCTCGACAATGGCCTCGTCAGTGAATTTGATTCACCAAAAGTTTTGCTCAAAAATAAATCTACTAAATTTTATCTATTGGCACAAAATGCTGGAATTACTGACTTTTGATCAATCAATTTATATAACAATAGTGATCAAATGCGGTCTCACTTTGTTTGAATTCATTGCTTTTATTGTGGTTGTTTTAATAATTTACCTTCTATGACTTGTAGAAATATTTTTAAATAAAAACTTGTCTCGTCTATTCTATTTTTGAAGAATTTAGAAAAACCTGTGACGTTGTTTTAATTGACTTTTTTCGCAGAGTTTCCCAAGTTTTGAATCAAAATTTCCTATGATTTATAAAAATTGATCAAAAATTGATCTTTAATCGTGATTTATTTGTTTGAAAATTTTTGCTTGAATCAACAGCAAGTCTTTTCACCCAATTTCCTAAAATTCAAAACCGATACAATCAATGAATGCTCGAAAATTCAATTGAAAAGTGGGGATATTTTGCCAAATAATCAGCTAGCGCGCTGATTGATTGTTCTCGTGGGGTTGTTCACATATTTTCAATTGATAATGGGCGAAAAATATTTTCAGTCGCCAAAAACGATAACATAATCGGCGAAGTTGTTTGTTGTTCCTTTTTTTCGGATTCAAATTATTTTCTGTTTTTGATCTCACATATGGTTTACGTTTATTCAATTATGAATTTTCATCAAGATGATTTTCAACATTTAAACGACAGAAATGTCGAAAATCAACGGAATTTTTTCTTCAAACTGTATCGTAAACTCCATCTTAATAGATATGTTGCGCACAATGCCATTTTCAGTTTGTCTAATCATTCAAAAATGGATATTTTCACTTGTAGCGGTAATTTTGAGAAAAAACAACAATTGTTTATTTATTTTTTTTTTTTTAGATAAATTTATTTTTCAATGGAATCTAGAGTCGATAGCAACAGTGAAAAGGCTTTTTCTTACTGTTTGTCAAAAAATAGTCGAGGCTATATTTCTGTTTGTGCCGTTTCGGAGAGTGGACAAAACTAAAAACACTTTTGACAACACTAAAAATGATATTTATTTGTGGCAACGAGATTCATCAAAGCTAATTCATCGATTAAATTTTGTTTCACCAATTGTTATGCTCAAATTTATAAAAATATATGAAATATTGCAACATGAAGTGCCTCGTTGCTGTCAAGTCTGTTCAACTTTCATCGTTTATGGCTGTGATAACGGGAAAATACACCCGACGAGCAATTTATTTTATCAGTTTCAGATTCTATAAAACTTTGGCGTCGAAATGGTGATCTATTGCAAACTTTTATTACGAAAGGTACTATTCATCGATTCAATGTTCAATTTCATCAAAGAAACCATGATACAGCTTATAAACAAATTTATGATAAAACGGATATTTCCAAATTGAACATGACGATCGTGGCTGTCACCAAATCATAATCACTCTATATTTTAGAAAATTACGTTTGGTCTTCTCAAAATTGATTCAATATTGTAATACTTTTTGAAACCTTCAGTAATTCAATTTGATTTTTATTTGATCAAGTTGTTTAAAAAAATTCAAGTTTCTTAGATTGAATTACTCATTACTGTGATTTAGGGAAAACCGATAACTCGAAATAATGGGATAATAATGAGAAAAGATAATAATTGAATCTGTTAGAATATTATTTATTATTTTTAAGCTAAATTATCAATTTTTTAATTTTAATCAACAATGAATCAAGAGTTTTACAATCAACAATCAAGTTCAATGCCAATACTTTAGTGGGGAAATGTTATAATTTGTATCATCGCTTGATATCACATCTTTTATTTGCCTACATGTTTGATTTAGTATTGTGGTTGATAGGTCAAAAGCCTTACATGGTTGACATCATTGATCGGTATCATCGAGCCAGCAAAGTTCTCGCTTATTTTGTTAATCATCAGTGGAAGTTTGTTAATCTTAAATTGCCGAAACTTTTTCAGTGTTTGAACAGTGAAGACAAACGAATTTTTAAAGCAGACATTGAATCAATGGATTGGCTTCATTATATTCCATTGTTGTATTTGGGCTCACGACGTTATCTGCTGAATGAAGATGACGCAACCATTGAACAAGCTCGTCTTCGTATGGCAAAAGTTAATCTATTCTGGAAAATCGCATCCTGGATCGCTTTTATGATTTGTGCATGGCTAACATATTTTTCATTGAAAATTTTTTTCAACTTTTATTTTACAATGTAATTAAGAGCCAGAACAACTTTAGACTTTTTCATTGTTTTCACTCTAGTTCTCGGCATTTAAACTGGGAAATTTTTCAATTTGGATCAGATGAGCAATTATTTTTTTGTTCTAAAAGTTTTTTCTGTTTTTTTTTTCAAATTTGGCTTATCTTTTTTTCTATTAGTTTAAACCTCGAACACGATGCAAAATCCTGGATTTTGAAATATTTAAAAAAAAACGTTGACTATAGCCTTGCTGATTTTGAAAAAATTCGAAAATTTTTGAAATATTTAAAGTTGTCTAAATTAATTTCATGCATTGTAGAATTATTATTCAATAATCATAATCAATTAACAGAATTAGAGATTCAATGAGAAATCAAACGAGCCCTGTTCTGTGATTTCACAATAAAATTGAGTATGGCCGGTTCATTATGGAACCAAATACTGTGGTGAATCTTTCTATTCCTCATTGAAATTTTTGGTAATCTACAAAAATCGTTTTTAATATCGATAGTATATCTCTTAGTACTGTAATGAGTGAACCTTGTTTACCACTGATAAGCTTCGCTCAATCGATGAAATTGAGGCATTTTTTTACATATAAATGAATATTCTTTGTGTTGTTCATGACTATCACCGTTTAATTTGGATGAATATTCTATGACTAGTTTACATTGAAAAATGATTTTCTAAGTGAAAAACTTTCATGGTTGACAGTCACCGTGAATGACTAATATGTGCTTCATCGAAACCAATCTTTTAAACTTTGATTACATCGAGTCAGTTTAATCAAATATGCTAGATAAGATGGAATTTGGAATGATTTCATTAAGTCTAACCAAGTTTAATCGTCTTTCTATAGGTTTTTCGGCTTCGATTTTGGTTGGTGGCTCATCTAAAACACCTTGATCGAAGGTGTCAACGTCAATTTTTTTTGTAAACTTGAAATTTTTTTTCCTGAATTCTTCCATGATTCCATGAATTGGGTTTTTTTCATTTGGGTTTTGTTTCATGGCTTCTGAGCCAATAATGAAGCTTTTAGCTTCTTTTAATTTTTTTTCAGAATTTAAAAGTCTCAAGAATGCCACAAGAGACAAAACAAGTAAAAAAAAATTTTTTCTCATATTCATAGAATAAATGAGAAGTGATCATGGAAGGATAAAATTAATTGTAATAAAATTATAATGTAATTTGATATTAAAAATAATATATAAATATATTTGAATATTAAATACTGTATCAAGTACTGTATTAAAAATTGTATCAAGTACTGTCTCAAATACTATTTCAATTCTTTTTTTCAAATACAGATTGTCGAGCTTGAATCGATTGAATGTTTAATGGACAGTCACCGGTGGCAAACTTTTTGCCAAGATCTAGAAAAATTGAAAAATCAGAATAAGGTTTTTATAGAAACTTTTTCGCTAAACTATTTTAACAGTGCAGGGTCTTTAATTGTTTGTTTGTTTTTTTTGTGTTACAACATCAGATACTTCAGGATCAGAATGATGAATTGTTAATGAAGAAAGAATCATTACGACAACAGCTTGCATCATATTCAACAGCAATCGATTTTTGGTTTAACACCATCAGTAGCTGGGATTTCGACCGCTGCCACTCCATCAACCATTCAAAATGGAAATGATGATGATGAAGATGAAGAGGATGATAATGTTTCGATGTTTAGTTCAACCACTACTGGAACTAGGGTCACACTAGATTCAATTTACCATCCCTTGTTATCTACTTGTTTTGAAAATTTCGATGATGACGAGATAAAATGGGAACAACGTAAACGTATCCGACAGCCGGATCAAGTCGAAGGTTTCTACAATGATGAACCAGTTAATTTTGAAGAAATTCAAGCTCAGCTTCATATTTCTGATCAAAAATCAAATCCTTTAAATGGTTTGTTTTTCAAGAGAAAAAAAATTTTATTTTTTCTATTCTCTAAAGATCTCTTCGAAGAAGACGTTAAAGAAAATCAAATCGATAACGTCGATGATGATGAAGATGAGGATGATGAAGAGGATGAAGACCGTACATTAGCTCTAGATAATACTTTTGAAAAAAATTTCAATCATTCTGTTACATATGGGCGTTCTCTCTCGGATGAGATAAACTTTGATCTCTCTCGGCCAGTTTATGCAAATCCTTCTACCACCATCATTACTATCATGGATGACGATTTTAATGATTTGGAACGTTCCTTACAAAGAGTGGTGGCTAAATTAATCAAAGATTGTCTAATAAAAACCGGTAGCTCACAATGCAGAAAAATGTCTGATCACACAAACAATGATCAACAGCCTTCATCGTCTCAGGAACTTTTTAGCGGAGTTATTGTTCAAGACTCTTTAGATAAAATCAAACAAGGCTTATTAGAGATCATAACCCAATCGATAGACGAACATTAAGGATTTGATGGATAATTTACAATCGAATTGTTTTTTATTCATTCAGAATAGCATCATCATAACTGAAAATTTTTTCACTGCAATCAACCAGTGCAAGAAAAGTCATCTCAAGATTGTAAAAAATTACTAGCATAAAAATACTCGGACACTAAAATGTTCAATTATTGTTTTCACTTTAGCGATTTATTAATCTAATTTTTTCATATTAAAACTCAATTTTTGATAACAAAATTGCTTATTTTTAAATTTTTTTAATCAATTATTGTTTTACTAGAAGAGAAATTAAATAAATGGGTTTTTCTGCAAATTTTTTACTTGTATATACTTCCATCTGTTGCCGAAAAAAAGCTGAAAAAGTTTGGCCTTATCTCTTTGTACTAATCTAAATAAAAAACTTGGTTTTTGCAAAAACTTTTTCAGCTTTTTCTCACCGACAGATGGAGCTAAAAATTTAAAAAAAGTTTTTGCAAAACTTTAGCTCCATCTGTCGGTGAGAAAAAGCTGAAAAAGTTTTTGCAAAAACCAAATTTTTTATTTAGATTAGTACAAAGAGATAAGGCCAAACTTTTTCAGCTTTTTTTCGGCAACAGATGGAAGTATATACAAGTAAAAAATTTGCAAAAAAAACCATTTATCTAATTTCTCTTCTAGTAAAACAATAATTAATTAAAATAATTTTAAAAAAAGCAATTTTGTTATCAAAAAATGAGTTTTAATATATGAAAAAATTAGATTAATAAATCGCCAAAGTGAAAACAATAATTGAACATTTTAGTGTCCGAGTATTTTTATGCTAGTAATTTTTTACAATCTTGAGATGACTTTTCTTGCACTGGTTGATTGCAGTGAAAAAATTTTCAGTTATGATGATGCTATTCTGAATGAATAAAAAACAATTCGATTGTAAATTATCCATCAAATCCTTAATGTTCGTCTATCGATTGGGTTATGATCTCTAATAAGCCTTGTTTGATTTTATCTAAAGAGTCTTGAACAATAACTCCGCTAAAAAGTTCCTGAGACGATGAAGGCTGTTGATCGTTGTTTGTGTGATCAGACATTTTTCTGCATTGTGAGCTACCGGTTTTTATTAGACAATCTTTGATTAATTTAGCCACCACTCTTTGTAAGGAACGTTCCAAATCATTAAAATCGTCATCCATGATAGTAATGATGGTGGTAGAAGGATTTGCATAAACTGGCCGAGAAAGATCAAAGTTTATCTCATCCGAGAGAGAACGCCCATAGGAAACAGAATGATTGAAATTTTTTTCAAAAGTATTATCAAGAGCTAATGTACGGTCTTCATCATCATCGACGTTATTTATTTGATTTTCTTTAACGTCTTCTTCGAAGAGATCTTTAGAGAATAGAAAAAATAAAATTTTTTTTCTCTTGAAAAACAAACCATTTAAAGGATTTGATTTTTGATCAGAAATATGAAGCTGAGCTTGAATTTCTTCAAAATTAACTGGTTCATCATTGTAGAAACCTTCGACTTTTTTCTATTTCTAGCTCCATCTGTTGGTAAAAAAAAGCTGAAAAAGTTTGGCTTTATCTCTTTGTACTAATCTAAATAAAAAACTTGGTTTTTGCAAAAACTTTTTTCTATTTCTAGCTCCATCTGTCGGTGAGAAAAAGCTGAAAAAGTTTTTGCAAAAACCAAATTTTTTATTTAGATTAGTACAAAGAGATAAGACCAAACTTTTTCAGCTTTTTTCCACCGACAGATAGAAGTATATACAAGTAAAAAATTTGCAAAAAAACCATTTATCTAATTTCTCTATTTTAAAAAGTAACTAAATAATTTAAAATTGTTTTTTGAATTTAGTTTTTTTCAAGTTGAATAACTTTTTTTCAATGATAGAAGTGAAATTTTTTTAACTAAAAAAACTAGTTTTGTCATTTTTTATAAAAATTTTTATTTTTAACTATTTATAACACCGAAACTCGTATTATCGAAAAATCATTTCTGAAGAGTTCAATGTATAATCGGATAGCAACTATTTTGAACTTGAAATTGATAATTGACTCTGTAAATCAAAGACATGAATAAGATTTCTACCTGTTTAATTAGATTTTCGATTGTTCCAATTGTCCTGATTTGACAAAATAAACCAAAAATCTGAACGAGTTGATACTGAATGATGGTAATGTCGTTATTTGCACATTTTCATAAGGAGAACATAGTAGAAATTTATTACTTAAATGATCATTTAAACCAGTTAATACTAGAAGATTTGGTCGACAAGGAAATAATGATAAGGAAGATGAATATGATCGGTTCAAAGCCGCTGTTAAGTGTGCGTTATTAAAAACCAAGCGCGAAATTGATTCAAAAGAATTCTCTAAAATTTCTTGGTCAAGATTTTCAATCACCGAGGATTTTAGTCGATTAGATTCTGACTGAGAACATTCTATAACGTTCTTGAACATTTTCGACCAAATATTAGACTGCAATGAACCAAAAAAGCAAATATTTTGACCTTGAATTTTAAAATGAAACGGGTTTGTGGTCATGCTATATTTCAATTAGCTTTTAACCAACTTTGGAAAATAATTTTCACTGAAGTGTCCTTTAATCAACGATTCTTCTGTTATTGTGAGATCATTCGATCCGGGAAAAAATACAAATCTTGAATGATAAGCCAAACGTTTGAATGTTGAAATCAATTGAACCAAATTCTTCATTTTAGCTGAATATAAAAAAAATAAGTTTTTTTTTTAAAATTCAATTTAAATACTTTTAAAATGAGTATTATCCAATGGCTTCGAACTAAAATTCCCAGCCAATATAAACAAATCCGGCAAATCTTGCAACTTATTGTAAACATTGAACAAAATTTTTAATGCGACAATTGTTTCAGGGTGATCGAGGTGTATTTCACGCAAAAAAACAACAAACAAATCTTTGTGATCCTCTTGTTCAACTATGTTTTTATCTGAAAAATTACTCCAAGCAGGTGGAGGCGGTAAACCAATTGAAGAAACTCTGAATATATCGTTTCGACCTTGATAGGTACCTTCAATCAAATAAATACCGTTCTCGAAAGTAGCCCATTCACGAAAATTTGTCTCTTCTCGAGCAAAATAGATTGGGATTTTACCAGTCGGATCTTCTAACATATATTGCATGATTTTCGAATGATCTCGACGAATCATGGCAAAAACAACCACGGACCATTCTATTGATTTGAATCATATGTATTGAGTTGATCGATGGTAGTCAAAACAAATTGACCTGTTTCGAAAACAGTCAATTTTTTCAATTCTTTCAACAATTGATTGTAATGAGTTTTAAAATTTTTTGTCTCAAACAAAGAAGCTTGATTTTTTTGGCTCTTTTCAAGATCATCTGATTTGAAATCTACATTTCTTATTATTACTTCCAATTTGCCATTTTTTTTGAGAACAATGTCGTAATCGACGAAGATTTTCCAAACATTGTTGAGCTGTTTCTGTATCAATAATATGATTTTCAAGGCTTGATAGCAGAACTTGAGTCAGTTCTGAAATAAAATCATCAACTGATGAATAAGGTGGAAAACCATGTTTTAATTCACTTTCCAACAAGGCCAAAGCCTCACATCGAACAATCAAACCATTCAAATTGAACTTTTTTATTAAATCTGACCGATTTATGTTTAATTGAACGAAACAATTAGATGACATAGTTTTTCTTTTCCAAAACCAAAAAAAAAACTGCGAAACTTTGGCAAAAAATGCGCCAAAAAAGTCTACATCAACTTGATTAAGTGAAATTGTGACGAACGAATTTTGTTTTGTGATCCAATAATTTGTTGCCTTGTAAAGCTTTATTGATTGATTGATTGTGAATATTTGAAATAAAAAAATTAATTTAACTATTAGAAAGCTTTAGTTAAATATTATGATTATTATATGATATATTATGATTGTTCGATTTTAAGACTTTTAGTTTCAATAAATCTTTAAATTAATTCATCAATAGTAGAAACCAAAGTTTGTCAAACAAAAAAAAATTTTTAAATCACTTAATTGATAAATTCATTCAAAATTGTGATTATTTAGCCAAGTGATTCAAACTGATTTCTGGCAAACCTGCTGAGTTGGAAAGTTGTTGAGAAATTTTGATTGTAGCAATTGAAGGCGATGAAGATAGTTGTTAGTTTTAATTTAATTCTAGTTTTTCAACTTAAAGTTGAAAGTTTTTCACTTAGAAAGTCATTTTTCAATGTATACTAGTCATAGAATATTCATCCAAATAAAACGGTGATTATGTGTCATACATATTTACCTTAGTTTTTGATCAAAAGTAGCCAGTTTATGACTATGTTTATGACAATACTACCTATACAATTCAATGTATACAATGGTTCTATGGCACACACTTCCGCAGCGAAATGAAAAAATCCTCCATCTCCTTCGTATCTTCGGTTTTTTTTCGATTTCAAATCTTGCCAAAAAAAAACTCTTCAAAGAATATTACTAAAAAAAAGTAGAGCAGGTATATAATTAAATTTAAAAATAATTAAAACAATTGCCTTGTGTGTGTGTGAGTTTGATGTGCTTCAAGTTTGATATACAAAGAACAGGGAAGAAATGTGTGTGTGTTTGTGATTTTGAGTTTTTTTTTCAAAGATTTACATCTTGTTTGTTTTACATTTGAGTGAAAGTCAAAAGATTCTGTGTGTTATATAAACATAAACCGAGAAATAAGTTATTGATACATCGATTGATTAAAACACTGATTCACAAACACACACAATGTATAAAATGTATACAATGGTTCTATAGCACACACTTCCGCAGCGAAATGTACTCACAAACAATTAGTCAAGTTTCTCAGAATAAACGAGAACAGAAATAAACAGAATCTGTACAAAATATTATTATCCAAACTTTAATAATTCAATTATAATAATTAGTCAACGTTTTTTGAAATTTTCAAAATCGGCAAGGTTTATAATCTATAACCTAGCTTCTATAATTTATAGGCTGTAACTAGAACTGTGGCTAGAGCCAAAATTTTTTCGTTAGCTATCTCTCTACTTCTTTTAATATCATTCCACCGTCATAACAAGTAAATAATTTTTTGTAAACCTTAAATTTTCTGTTCAAAAATAACTCATCTTTGCAACAACAAAAAAATAGAATAATTAGAAAAAATAGTCATGATTAACTTATGAGAAACTTTCAAATTTCTCATTACCAACTTTCCACAGATAGCAATTATTCGAAATTTTCCTATTTAAAAAAAAAATTAAGTATTATTTTACACTTTTCCTCATTTATTCATTCAAAAATGACCGATTATTCATTATAATAAAATAGAAAAAAATTTACAAAAAATATTTCTCACCAAATTAAATCAACAATCAATCGACATTAATTAGTTGTGTATTGTTTCATCAGGTTCCATTGCTGTTTGTTCAAATTGATCTCGGCCTCAAATGAGGAAAACTTTTTTCGATTGAAATTTTTATTCCAAACAAAATTTTTGTTTTCAATGGTGATTCGTCTTGAGCCAAAACCGTCTGTGGCCATTGATGATAATCACTAGCCTTATCATCATGAATTTTGTTTGTCTAATGAAACAACAGATCCGAATAGTTTTTCACCAAGGCTTCGACATTGTTGGTTTGATGATAGATTTGGAATTCTAGTGTTCGAATTTTTTTCTGGTTTCTCCAATTCGATTGATCGTTATAATATTTACTAAGATATGTATGATTGATGACCCGATCATAAGCCCGATGATCTGGTGATTTCATTTGCTGTAAATCACCATAAATTTGAGATAATTTTTCACGATATGATGATTGAACATTGTCAAAAAAAACCGAATAGATATTCGATGTTGATTGATCAAAATTCGATGATCTTTCCAATGAATTTTCTGAACGATAATGATAATGATCAAACGAGTTTTTTTTTTCATTTTTAAAATTGGTATTGATGTCGGATTGTTGTTTGGACAATGACAATAATGATGAGATCAGATCATCATCCCGAGGCATCACTAAAGTACCATTCTCACGGTCAGTATCATCAGAACTATCGCTATCATCACGAGTGTTGATGTTTAATGGAGTGCCAGCGACTGTTTTACGATTCCAAATTCTGTATTTAGAGTGTTTCTTATTATAATTGATTGAATATTTAGATTTTCTAATGTTAAACAAAAACATTCCAACAAAAACGGTGTTCTCTTGAAGACGATGAACATCAAAAAACCAATCATACGAATCGATTCGTTTGATGAAGTTTGGTGAGCAAGAATGAGAATCATTTTTATACTTGAAACATTCTTTGGCGGCTCGAGGTAGACAGAGAGCCAAATCGTCAGACCACCATTTGGTGAATCGAGTTTGATGATGATGATTGTCATTTGTATGGAAAGTTCCATTGTTGATCAATGCTGTGTTTTGGCGACTGTTTTTCAATAAAAATGGAAAGAAAACATGATGAAGATCGTAATCAGTGTTCATCAACCAAATTGGTGGTAAATTTTTATTGGTCTGATAGATACCCAAAAATAAATTGATGGCTGTTTGCTTATCCCAGTCTTCAAAGGCATTGCTATAATAACGAGACAGCGATTGCATGATGTCTTTGGATTGAGAGGTGATTGGTGCCACTTTTCGATAAGTTTTAATCCGATGAACTAGTTGCGAGCCTCCGTATTGCAATGCCAACGTAT
Organism: Octodonta nipae; assembly: GCA_034190945.1. NCBI lineage: Eukaryota > Metazoa > Arthropoda > Insecta > Coleoptera > Chrysomelidae > Octodonta > Octodonta nipae. The sequence continues at coordinate 20,481 of JAVLUE010000010.1, read as the reverse complement.
CTCCATGATCCTCATAAAGTTCTTCAAGCAAACTCAATACGTTTTTTTAATATTTTTTACTTATAATACTTAAAATATATAAGATGAGCAAATAAAAGTACACTGGGACCAACAATCTAGGGTTCACAACCCTTTTTTTCGGCATAAAAAACAAATATCTTAAAAAAACATAGGTACTTACCTCCGCTATATATGAGGCCTTGCGAAGAGCTTCGAAAATGCTTTTATAAAAAGTCAATGATTGTCGTAATTTTTTTATATTTGAGGTCACATGGTGAAAAACAATTTCATTCAATGAATAGATATCAATAGATTTTGAATAGCAGAAAAATTTCTAGTTGAAATTCAAGTGTATCATTAATCACATTCGATTTTTATTTTTAATCTGAGAGTTGATAATTGAATGGAAATAATTCTAGAAGTAGAATTTTTCTCATTTTGCTGATTTTTTTCTGAAACAGTTCATCAAATAATTAATTTCAGTTTATTCAATTTTTGTTTAATACCAATTAATTCGAGTAACTTTTTTCTTTTGTCTTATAAATGGTTCAAATATTTGTTATTCTCTTTATTCTAATCCTTTTGAAAACTTTTTTTGTTTTTCATAATAAACTGACCGATTTGAGAAAAAATGACAAATGATGAAGATCTTATCGAACAGATTCGAATTAATGAAGTTCTCTATAATTCAAGCCACAAAAATTATACCAACAAATCCTATAAAAATAAAATTTGGACTGAAATCGGAGAAAAAATCGGAAGAAATAGTAAAATTCCAATATCAATAAAAAAAATTTGATTAAATTTTCAATTGTTCAAGATTTAGCTTGTAAAAATCGATGGAAATCTTTAAGAGATCAATATAAAAAAGAGTTGAGAAAAATAGAAAATCAGAATACAAACATTAATATTAATAATGATGTAAAGAATGAGGAACCGAATGGCAGAAGCAAGAGATGGAAATATGGTCCCTTGATGTCTTTTTTGAAGCCATTTTTTAAAGATAGAAAATCGTTTGGAATTGCAGAAAGAGGTCAAGTTTTTTTAAATTTCAATGATAATGGAGATGATGGTTTGGCGAATGAGCGAGCAGACCTCAATATCGAACCAATCAATAAGAGAGATCCATCCAAAAATGAGATACTAAAAACAAATAATAAACCTAAGTTATTCAGCAAAGATTCTTTTTCACCACTACCATCGACGTCAACACTTCCCATCTATTTAAATCATTCAAATAAAATTAACCCCTCAAATTTGGAGTTTTTGAATTATTTTTTAGAAAGTCAGAAACACTCAAAATCTATTGCACATCCGATCGATGGCTTTTTCAATGGACTAGCAGCTACGGTGAAAAGTTTTTCTATCGAATATCAGATCATTGCCAAATCTCGAATTTTTTCATTAGTTTCTGAATTGGAATGGGAGCAACATTTGAAAAATAGCAACTGTAGTGAGATACAAAATAGAGCACTCAGCTCTGCTGACATAAATAATCTTAATTTTAATAATTATCATTTCCATAATAATCACAATCAGAAACTTAATTCATCGATTGTTGAAGATTCTTCTTCAACATCAATTCAATTTCTTTCGACACTTTAGGTTTTTTCAAACTATTAAACTATCAAATCAAAAGTAAATTTAGTATCATTTGAGTTTTCAAAGATTTTTCTGCAAAGATTTCAAAGCAATATTCGACTATCTTGACGATAATCAGCAGTGTTTCTTTTTCTTCCATTTAGAAACAATTGTAAAATTTATTTTTTTAAGATTTGCATTGTCAAAGTTGTAGTGAAATGAAAACAAATTTTTTTTGCAACACAAATATGGTCGACTAAAAGAAACTTGTCGAGAAAATCGAAAAAAATTAATAAGGAAAAGCAAGAAGTAAAGTTCGTGTTTTCTTTTATTCATTTTTAAGTTTTATCAGATTAATAAATAGATTTTTTTGTTTTTAAGGCACTAGAAACTGGTGAAAACTTGAATTGCCATTATTATTTGATTGGTTTCAAATCGATTGAAAAAAAAATCTGTGTTTTTGTGAGTAAATAAACCAAGAATTTTAGAAATTTTGAAAGAGAAAACTGAATGGAAGATAAATTTTTTGTATGAATCTTTGCTTTAATTGAAACATTTTGGTGGATTTTTTTTCTCATTTCTGTTTGACTTCCTCTGGAAATGGACCGGTCATGACATTTTTGATAAAATCTAATTCGAAAAAAAAATCAATAAGATGATTATGTTGAAGAAGTTTTTTGTGAATTGACTAATTACTTTCATATTTGATGAATCCTTCGTCATCAGCACCACCGGCGCACAGTTTAAGAATTTCTTCTGCTTGAGCATCCTCTAATTTCTCTCCCAACGATAGCATGACATGATTCAATTCGGCTTCCATCATAGTACCATTCTCAGCTTTATCATAAACTTTCAAACCTTCTAATAAATCTTCAAAAGCTCCGACATCTTTATCTTTTTTCACCTGACTGTAGATTGGCAAAAATTCTTCAAATGTCATCACTTTTTGACCTTTAAAAAAATTTGTTTGTGTGTAAAAAATTTGAAGGCAAAGAAAAAATATAATCAAACCTTTTTTTTTGGTGCCACCATTTTTTTCGACCAATGCATCGGTGGGTCGTAAATCCAACGACCTTAACATATCACCAAGATACAAATAGTCGACTTTACCGACGCCTTCAAAGTCATAGATATCGAAATGGAGTCGAGCCTCTGCAAAAAAAAAAAAAAAGAAAACACGTTCAGTTTATTCCATTTTAAGTTTTTCCAATCAATCGAAATGTACTGTTTTTCACAGAAAACATTATTCTTTATTCAAACATCAAGAATTTTCCGAAAAAGCTAAAAATAGATCAATTTCTTCCTTGAACATGAGTTACAAAAAGGAGCACATTAAAAATTTAAATTTCTTGGCAACCTTTTCTTGATTGAAACAAATAGCTTAAAAATATTTTTGAAATCAGAAAAAAATTACATTTCGAAAAATAAAAATCGAAAAAAACAAATTCTTAAAACTCACTTTCAACTTCTGGTGGTCTCAAATCGGCCTATTTTATTTTTAAAACAAAATAAAATAAAATTATTTTCAAAGTTTTAAAGAAAAAATAAAATTTAAGGAACTACCATATTTTATTTTTTTTTTGTAGATAATGATATTCTGGAACCCACAAATAGTAAGACTTTAAAACCAGTTAGATGATGATATAGTCCAATCGAAACTTTTCCAAGTCTTCAAGATGAATGAAACCACTTACACAAACACTCGATAGCTCCAACACGAAACAATCAAACCGAAAGATGTTGATCAACTGGTTTTGGTGGCATACAGTGCACATCAAGCCAAACCGAATGTTTTTGTTCAACCTAATTTTTGTTTTGAAGTGGGTGTTGTTTTTCGTCATCGCCATAGTTCTGAAAAGAATTTTTAAAATTCATTTATGAGGCCAGAAGAACACGACAAGTATATATTGAAGCCAAATAGATTATTTTTAGATTCGTGTAAAGAAATTCCTGCGAGAATTCTTAAAACTACTAGCTAAGTTAAATTTTTTTTTCTGAATTTGCTGAGGTTGGCTTCTGAGCCAAAGAACAACAGCCGAAAACAAAAGAAACAAACATCATGATGAGAAAGTTTGTTGAAAATGATAATTCGGCCGCTGTTTTGATGATTTCATTGTTATGGAGAGTTGAGAAGGCGTTTTTTTAGACATAGATAAAAACCCATTTCTTCGTTTTGCTTCTACATTCTACTTCAAAGACCTTCGAAACTAAATTTGTTGAGAAGAAATTCTTTAGTCTTATTTAGTCTTAGAATTGCCTAAAAAAAAGAGAAAAGCTTTCATTAGACAAGATCGGAATTCACGCTTTCTTGATACTCAAGAGAAAGAATATGGATATTCAATTTCAACAGATTAAGTCAAGACAAATAAAATTTTGGCTCAACAAGAATAAATGATTTGAAAAAGAAAATATTTTAATCATTTCTTAAGGAAAGCGATTTCATGTTTCGTTTAAAATGATATGGCAATGGTGCTCGAACAAAAATATTTTGACCATGAGTACCGGCTTGAGGAATCATGACCGAATAGGCATGCAAATGCATCGGTATGTGGCGAACTTTGGCTTGTCTCACTTTCAAAGCCATCAATACATCTGATGGCAATTTTTGTGGTGCAAGTGAATTCATCGAAGAATATTTATGATCACCAAGAATCGGACACCTTATACCAAAGCCAAGATGAACACGAATTTGATGACGAACACCGGTAGTTGGATAAACTTCCAACAAAGCGGTGTTTTGTTGTTCGGAAATGACTTTGTAATGTGTGATAGCTCTTTTGGCCGTACGCCATTGCCGATGATGACGAATCTCCGTCATTGCTTCCGGACATAAAACCATTCTCTCTCGTTTTTTTATTCCAATTTTGATGTATCCTAACTCGATGGGTATATCGATAATTCCTTCTGGCTTATCTGGTTTGTTCTTGACAATGCATATGTACTTTTTTTGAATTTCTTGTTTTTGAAACAATCGATTCAATTGATGAGCTTTTTCTTGAGTCTTGGCTAATAATAGAACGCCAGTTGTATCTCGATCAAGCCGATGAACAGTATACAGTTTGGAGCATTCGAGACGTTTTGCAAAAAGAGGCAAAAATGATATAAGATTTATTCCATTTAATTTAGTTGATCTGCTGGTCAGATTTTTAGAACCAAAAACCCCATGCACCGAAACTCCATATGGCTTGTTAAGTGCTACAATATCCGAATCATTGAATAAAACTCGATTAATCAACAAATCTAATATCTCATCGTTAGTCAATTTGCTGAAATTTAAAACTTGATTTTTCAAAATTCGATAACCTAGAAAAATAATAGTTTTTGGTAACTTAGAATTAATTTTCCTAAAAAACCTTTAGAATCGAGTTTTTCGATTTTCGTGGGGCGAAATTTTTTGATATCATCAAACTCTTCTTTCAGCAAAGCAGTTCGTTTGCCTTCTTCAATTTGTTTCAAATATTCATTTCCAGTCATAATCTCAGGTTTAGTTACAGGTATGGTTTCAGATTTAACAAAACTCTCCAACTTGATAGAAGCCAATTTTTCATCTAGGCTCAACTCTGGTTTTTGTTCTGGTGCTCCCTTTATTGGTTGGCTTTGACGTTTCAATTTTTCATAAGATAACCTTTTTGAAAAATTTCGTATTAAATTTAGATTAACACTTTAAAATTTTACCAATCATTTTCTTGGTCGTCGTCACACATTGTTTGATTTTCTTGTTTCTCAAACAATTGATTAGAATAACGAAAACTTATTCTATTATCTAAAGCTAAAGGTTTTAGCGGATTGATATTTGAAATTGCACTTTTATTCATTTCAACAACTTCAATTTCAAAATTGTAATTCTTTTTAGGCCAATAATTTTCATAAGATTTTGTAGATTTATCATCAATTTTTTGTTTCAAATGTTCTTGAACTCGCTTTATTTCATTAAATTCATCTCCATTGTTTCGGTATTCAAACTCGCCATGTATTTTAGGCTGGTTTTCGCTATCTAAACGGATTTTTCCAAACCAAAAATTTCTTTTAAATCCATTTAATTTCAAATTTTGATTTTCAATCAATGGTTGATATTTATTTTTGATTTGGTCTTGATAAAATTTAATATTTGTTTTATCGAATTTCAGTTCGCCTTGAACCAAGGCTGCATCCTCATTTTCGATGATTCCTTAACAAACAAAAAAAACTGAAATTATTATATTTAGTTGTAAATTGAAAAAAACCTAAATAATTATAGCCTGAATTAGTCTGGGAGGAAATGGATTCGTCATTAGAACTGTTGGTAACATAATTTGGTCTTGGAGTTCGAACAGAACGCAAATGTTTAACAATTTCTAAATTTGAGAACTTTTTCAAGCAAATTAATTTAATAATAATTTACTATTATAAAGTAACATTTAATTTTCATTTAAAATGATTGTTTTTATAAATTTTAATCTTTTAAAATTTCAAAAAAAACAAACATGTGAACACAAACTACAATTCGACTATTTATACTTTGGTCACATTTTTTTGTCAGAATCGTTTAAAATAGTAGTGTTTTTTCAAAAAGGAAATCCACTTGCTATTCGTGCTTCGGCTAAATTTAAAAATTTCATAGTCTTGATAATTCACTATAATCAGTGTGAATTTTATTTGATAAATTTAATTTTCAATTAATGATTTGTGCCATTTTTTTATTTCTTTACGTAATTTGTAATCAAATTGTAAAGTCTTTTCAATCTAGGATGTTGAAATGGTTTTGTTCCAATTTTTTCAAAATCAAATTTGATTTTTAGTTTTCCTGAACCATCATCCATGGCGTCTAGAATTGGATCGGTTAAAAAACCTGGTATTCCGTTCTGCCATTCATCCAAATGCAATTCGTTGCTCCAAATGTCTTTCGCTATTGCATCGACTTGGCTTTCATATACTTTCAATTCATTGAAAACCTGAGAAATCGACATTGCTGGATCAATAGTAATATTTTTTGCCATAGCTTGTCTAATAAAGGGCTCCGGAATGGATCCTACTGGTGAGTTTGCTGAAATTAAATCCGGCCATTCTTCTAACATAGTTAAATTTGAGTCTTGCATTATTTTCAAGTAATTTTAAATCAAAAAATACTTGGTTTCTAGAGTAATCATTTGATTTTAAGCTTAGTAGTTTTTTTTCAAAACTTCAATTTCTAGAGAACTTTAATTTCAATTTTGAATAATCAATTATGTTAACAGTTCTAATCGTTAAATTTAACTTTTTTTCTTCAAATGCAAAATTAGAAAATTAGTTTAAAAAATACACAGAAGGTCTTTGTAACAGCAGATTATACTTTGTTTTTAAAAAAAAAAAAACCGAAAGATTTTTCGGTAACCAGATGTCAATTAATAAAAAAAAAATAATTGCGCATAAAATTTGTGTTTAACGAGGAAAAATGTGTAGCCATTTCATTTCATAAACTTATTAATCTAGAAGTTTTAGTAGACTGGTCAACAGTTTCATAATAGACTATTTTTCAATTTTTTTTTTATTCTGAAAAAAACTTTCATTGAAATTTCATATCTTTTAGATTTGAGCTTATTTGAAAGCCTCAGTAACAATCCTAAAAGATAAGAGTCGTTTGATTACAAAAAAGATTTTTTCTTTATAGCAATGCCGAAAACCCCTTGTCTGTCTAAAATTTCTCATCAAACTAATTGAGAAATTAAATCTCTGTCATAACTGGAAATTTTTAAATTTTGTGATGCAACCTTGTTGTTTCAAAAAATATTCATAGACTCATTTGAATACTCAATTCACAACCAAATCAAAAAAAATTGATTGTGATAACATCGTCGATGCATCTCTTTTCTGTTGTCAAAAATAATAATAAGCTTTTATCATCATTCAATTTTCTCAGATCATTTGAGATTAATTGAATCATCCTTGATTTTTTCTGATTACAATTTAAAAGCTTTCAAGTTTTTTTATACTTTGATCATATATATTGATATGCTTGACTTTTTTTTGTTAATTTTTGATTATATTGATGGCTCTTTGAGTTTTAATATAATCGATTCATTATTGATTTTGATTTCTCATTTTATTTCTTTAAATTCTCATTTTTGAAAATGTCTAAAAGTGAAAATTCTCTTTCCGATATAGTTTTGGAGAAGAAAACCACTGTAATTGAGGAGGATATTGAAAGATTGTTGAAAACTTTCAGCTTGTTGAATGCCACAAATGTTTGGTCAATGGTCACTGACAAAAATGATTTTACAGCCAAACGATTTGAGTGAGTTTTCGTTTTATGGTTTTGTTTGAAAATTTTTTTAAAATTTCAATGAAGATTTGGCTATGTTAACGATATTGTTTGCTGTGAACTGACGGCAGATGCTAAACAGAAATTAGGCCAGCAATTCGACGATTTTCCATCAATAGTGGTCAAATATACAGCCAAGCAAAGTTTTCTCAAAATAGATCCATTAGAGGCAGCATTGATTTTGGTTTGTGCTTCAGGTCACAAAATCTCGCCTCGAGTATTTTACCTCGATAATGATTGTCAAATAAGCGAATATATTGAGGTTCCCATTCAATAAAAATTGCTTTAAAACAGTATTAATATACATTTTCTAATTTTTTAGAATCGGCATTACAATCAGGAAGATGATTTGGATAAAAAAACTGTTAAAATTTTTGCTCGAAAATTGGCTCGGTTTCACCATCTCAATCCACCAATTTCGAAAAATTCTTTGAAAGAATGGACTGAAAAAGTAACAACTTTAGTGAAAAACAATGATAGAGTTTTTGAAAAAGTCTACTTGAACAAATTGAATGCTGTTCCAGAATTGAAACAAAAATATTGTCCGTCTCATTATAAATTTTTAAATTGTTTTTATTGATGGAAATTTTTTTCAAACAGATGACACCTTGATGGCATTTGATTTCAAAAATGAGAATGATTATGTTTGGAATTTAAAAAGTGTTATTGGCTCGCCATTGGTTTTTTCGCACAACGATTTAAATCGTGGTAATCGTTTGGTCAGTTTAATACAAGATCGAAGCGGAAAATCATTCAAAGAAATTTATTTCATTGATTTAGATTTCTCCACTTACAACGAGTATAAAGCAAGAAATTTTATGATTAATTTATCTAATATTTGTTTGAATCTAATTATACTGCTATAGTCGTGGTATAGATTTGGGCAGATACTTTTCCAATTATCAACATCAAGAGGATTTATTTGGTGATGAAGGATTTCCTTCCGACAATGAAATGGACGTTTTCCTTGAAGAATATCGCCAAGAGATGGCCATCCTCAAAGGTCCGAAGTATTTAGAATCCAAAATCAATTCATTAAAGCAGCTTCGATTGGAGAGCAAAGTTTACGCTATGTTGGCCTATGTTTTTGATGCTGGATTTGGAACGTTTCTGTTGGAAAATGCATCTACTGAAAAATCCGATATGGAGAGAAGTCTGGTTAGTCATAGTTTTCTTTTAAAAAAATTTCAATTTTGAAGCTGAAATTTTTATTGTTTGTTTAGAAAATCATCAAAGCTCGTTTTGAAGGCTATTTGAAATTGAAACAAAGGTTCATTGAAGATGGAACAATATCAGCACAATTGGAAAAAAAAGTGAAGGAATTCAAGTTTAAGCCCTGAAATAATTCATTTAAATTTCTTTTCGAATTTTCTACAATTTGACTACTTCGTTTTAAAATTTTAGCTCTAATCATCACATCATAGTCAAAAATAGATCGAGATATAAATCGCTAGCTTTTTTTTTAAATTTGAATTAAAAGTTGAAATTCAACAGAAGAAAAAAATTTTTAAAATTATTTCGAAACAATAAAAACATTAACTCAATTAATCAATTCATATTCCTAAAACTTGTTCAATACTGTGGTTGTTGATACTAATAAAATGGTGGTCCAAAAAAATGGAATTGTTCGTTTGGAGTCCTTTATGAAAATGTTTAACTAAACTATGTTTAAATAAACTACAGTTTCAAAATTTATCAGTTGACAAAATTTAAATGTTTTTGATATCATGATCATAACTTTCATAATCATTTTAAAAAGATTGCTAAAATTCAATGAAATTTTTTTCTGTGAATGTAAAATATTATGAAAAAATATTTAAATTTAAATGGCCGATCAGACAAGAACTCACATTTATATAATTCAACAATATCCCAGAGAAAAAAAAGTAATTTATCAAATAAGTGTGAGACTTGGCAAAAAAACAAGCTTTATCGTTGTTCTTCAAGAGAGTCTGAGATAAAAAAAAAACAAAATTCTAATAAAATTACCACATTTATCGCAACAAAGTCTAAATTTGATAAGTTCATCAAGTTATCTTTGCTTTCGATATTATGATTAAACAATATAAGGTTATTATAAAAAATGGTTTAAAGTTTTCAAATATATTTCACACTTTTTTTTTAAATCAATAGCAAGAAACTTAGAAAAATGCCACAAACTATTGAAATCGTGGGTGAAAATGAAATGAGTGGGGATCAGTTTGCCGTTGAGAATATTGTTTTTGAGAAGAAATTTGTTGTTACCGATGAAGACATCGATAGATTATTGAAAACTTTCCAGTTGTTGAATCTAAGAAATGTTTGGTCAAAAGTAACAGACAAAAACGATTTTATCTCCAAACGATTCGAGTGAGTTTTTATTGATTTTTAAATTTTTCCATTTGATTTACTTTGTTTTGTTAAAAGACTTGGTTATGTCAATGATATTGTTTGTTGTGAACTAACCGCTGATGCTAAGCAAAAATTCAGCCAACAATTCGATGATTTTCCTTCATTAGTTGTCAAATATCAGGTGAAACAAAGTTTCTTTGAAATAGATCCATTGGAGTCAGCATTGATTCAAGTTTGTTCTGCAGACCACAAGCTATCACCTCGAGTATTTTACATAGATGAAGATTGTCAAATAAGCGAATACATAGAAGTAGTAAAACTTTTGAAATAGTTTTTGTTTTCAATAAGTTTATACTTTAGGGCCGAAATTACAACCAAGAAGATGATTTCGACGAATCACTGGTTCGAAAACTAGCTCGAAGATTAGCTAAATTCCACAGTCTTGATCCGCCAATTTCGAAAAAAGGCTATGAATCTTGGCTTGTTAAAACTGATTTTGAAGCTACGGAAAACGAAGTTCTCTTTAGTAATTTTTATTTGACTAAATTGGACACAGTTCCAGAACTGAAGCAAAAATACTGTGAGTTTTAGTTCAAAGTTTATAAAAAATTGTAAGAACTTTGTAAGTTAATTTTTCTCCTCACAAAAAGATGATTCTCTTTCTAAATTTGATTTTGAAAAAGAATGGACTTTTGTAAATAATTTGAAAAAATCAATTGAATCGCCTTTGGTCTTTTCACATAACGATTTCAATCGTGGAAATCGTCTAATCAAATTTGAAAGTGATGCTCAAACTAAAAAAACAATTAAAGAGATCTATTTCATTGATTTGGATTATTCCAACATTAACAAGTAACAAAAGTGTTAGTTTTTCAACGATTATTTAAATATTCTAATTTTTTTTCAGCCGTGGATACGACTTGGGTCGTTATTTCTCGAATTATCAACACAAAGAAGATTTGTTCGGCGATGAGGGATTTCCATCCGACGAAGAAATGGATGTTTTTCTTGAAGAATATCGCCAAAAAATAGCAACCATTCAAGGCTTCAAATATTTAGAGTCCACTATGAATTCATTGAAGCAGCTTCGGCTTGAAAGTAAAGTTTACACATTGTTGGCTTATTATATTGACTCTGGATTTGGAAAAATACTGACTCTTCAAGCAGCTGCTGAAATTTTTGAATTGGACAAAAGTTTGGTAAGTTGAGAAAAAATCGAATAAAAAATTGAATTTAACTTGAATTTGTTTGGCAGAAAATTGTCAAAGCCCGTTTTGAAGGTTATTTAAAATTGAAACATCGATTTATTGAAGATGGAACTATTTCGCAAGATTTTTTGAATAAACAACTTGAAAAATTTTAAATTTGAAAAAAAGTATAAAAAACTGTTTTCAAACTTATTAAAATTAAAAATTATTCAAATTTGAAAAAAATTTTTTAATGGATTTTTGGTGTACACAAAGACATTCTGTATGAAAAAGCTTTTACATTAAAGTAGTTTTCAAAAGATATGTTTGATTTTGAATGGATCGATTTGAATAAAACACTTCAAAACTATGGTGTTCATTAATATTTGATAAATTTCAAGGGGAAATTTTTATTACATCAACTAGCATATCCTCCGCCACGCGTCGCTGTGGCTCCGCACCCTAGAATAACCTTTATCATTCTTGTGTCACTTCTGACGTGAGAAAAATAAAGTTTATTCCATATTAAGCATGTTAACTTCAATTTTTTGTAATAAAATCGATTCAATTAATTTCTTAATTAAAATACGTTATTTTTTAGTTTGGAGCCAGACTTTGTAAGTCTATGCTTGCTATTTTTAAATCCCATTGATTTTGTGTTTTTTAATTGAAATTTTTTCACTTTATTTTGATTAACTTGAAATTTTATCCAGCTGGGACTAACAGAATTCTTTTTGATGTAAGAATTTAATTTTTTTCGTAAAATTTTCAAGTTAAAGTTGAAAAGTAAGTTTTTCAAGTGATTCGATGAATTGAATCACCTGGGTTTTGAAATTCGTTGTCAATTTTTTTTGCATCCATTTTTTCAAACATCCATGAGCCATAAAATAAAACTTTGTTTAATCTTAATTCATGTATTGATTAACATTTTGAAATCTCTCCTTAATTTTTTAATAGGCATTTTTTCTGTTGATATTCGAACAATCAACGACGTTTTCAAATTTTCAATTTAAATAAATCTCCTTTGATTTGTTTGAAACTAAATTGTGACAATATTCATTGTTTCACTTTCATTAATTATGAGACCAATGTTTTTTCTCGCATTTTTATAATATATAAAGAGAGATTCTGCACCCATTTTTTTGAAATTTTATTGATATTTTGTAGCAATTGCAAAGCAAGGATAGCTGACCCTATTTGAAAACAGATATAGTTGCGCACTTTTATCAATCGATTGAGTTTAAGAATCAATTTAAGATTTTGGTTTCATAAAGATAAACATGTTCTTTCTATATTGCCATGTTTTGGGAATTTCTTTGACGTTCTCCAGCTTTCGAGTTTTAGCCTTTCTTGTTTCTGGTACCAATGTCAGAAATTCTCAAGTTTGAACCTATCCACTTTCCATACGTGGCAAAATTTTGGTGTTAAAAGAGCTTTTAATTTTTTTTTTGTTGAAAGTTTCTCTTGGAACGTTCCGTTCAAAACACGCGATTTCTACAATACACCGTTTTGTGTTATCAAAGCCGTGAATCAGAATCGGTTTTTAATTAAGGTGATTTTAACAGCCCATTTATGGCCTTTTGGAATTTTGGTATCATTTCCAATTTTTTCGTTTTGCTCTGTTCAGTAAAACTTAAAATTCGTGAATTTGAGAATTGAAGCCTGCAGGCGAGCCTTAATTTTTTGAGATTTGTGCAAGGATTTATTTTAGTGATAATTTTTAAGCCGCTGAGTTCTTGATCATCCTTGTTTTCCAGCTGATACCAATGTCAAAGTTTTTTTGAGTTTGAATAATTGCTTTCCATAAGTGCTCAAATCATTGAATTCTTTCGCATTCTGATGAATTGAAACATTTATTTTGAATTTGCTTTGATTTTTTTTTGTTGAAAGTTTTTGTATTCGCATCGATGCAGAGTCCGTAGGTTAAATTTTTCGTTCTTAGCAATATCTGCTGCATAGAGTTTCATGATCGTCCATGTCTCACATAGGTAAGCCATAATTGATCTTACATAACTCAGATAAATTTGTTTTTTTTTCTGATAATTGAACCCAGATAATTGAAATTTCTGAAAGATAGAGGCATAGTCTTCTACAACTGTGTCTTTGGGCTAGATTCTCTTCCAAAATTGATTCATCAATTTTAATAAACGTTTTCCAACAGTTTGACTGCTAAAATAATCTAGATTTTTGTGTTTTCCACTGATTTGTTTAAAATAAAGTACTTTGTCCAGTTAAAATATCCAAATTATTGATTCATTTGTTTTAATTTGATAATCTGAAAGTATTTGTTTTTTGCATTTGCTTGTAATAGTTAATTGAATGTTAATAAATACCTTTGTGAGTTTGAATATGACGAAAATAATTTTGAAAAAAAAATAACAGATTAAAATAATATCCTCAAGCTACTATCATTTTCTTCTACAACTGTGTTTTTTAGCTAGATCTTCGGGAAAATGATTCATTTGATTTTGATTTTAATATTTGCTGTTGAACAGCGTGATAATTTGAGTTTGTTTTTCATTGAGTTTTCAATAGTAAGGTACTTTATCCAGAGATGCTACAATACCCAAAATATTGATTCATTTGTATCAAATTATAAAATCTGTAAGTATTTGTTTTTCGAATAATTTTTAAATGTTAAAAATACCTTTGTGCGTTTAAATATAAACAAAATAAATTTTACAGAAAAAAATAACCGATTAAAATAACACTGATTGAGTAAGTTTACAAAAATTAGTATTACCAAATTTAAAAAAAATACAAACATAATAAAAATTTAAAATACATGAATAATAAGAAAAGAATTGTTTTCATACCTTGAAATCCATGATTTTTTCCATCATAAGAATAATCTCTATATTAGTCTCCACTATGCGAATTACGTCTTTTTAAGATTTAAAATTTATAAATTACTTTTGATTTGAATCTGACTATATCTATGACACCAAAGTGAAGTGTTTTCTTAACCAAACTTAATAAATATCACAAAAATATCAATAAACAAAATTACAGAATTTAATGATCGAGAGAAATCCAATGAAACGTTTCAGAAAAAGATGGCCTCACACAGACACGTACTGTGTACGCTTAAATGATGAAAGATTCAAAGAAAAAGCATTACAGATGTAAGACAAAGAAAAACCCTTCATAAAAAGTATGATGTGTTTTGATCTTTTTTATCTTAATAGATAATTTAAAAAATGAAAACCATGTATCATTGGTGCGGTATACTTAACGAAGATTGTGTGGAAATTTCAAAAATTATGGTTTTGCAGTTTTCTCGTTTACTTGCATCATACAAACGGACAAAGCATTTATATAAAGATGATGATAAAAAATGATTGATAAATAATATCTTTGAATTCGATCATCGTAATATAACGATTATTAATTTTTTTCCATTAAAATACAATCATTGCATTGTATGTTTTACAAGTTTTTTTCTGAATTGTTAAAATCTGCTTTTGAAACAAAACAGAAAAATGGCTCAAAAAACAGAAAATGTTGTGAATTCAGAAAACAAAACAATTAACATTGAAAACATAGTTTTAGAAAAGAAAACCGTTGTAACCGACGAGGATATCAAAAGATTAATAAAAACGTTCCAATTAATGAATGTTAAAAATGTTTGGTCAAAAATAACTGAAAAAAATGATTTCACCACTAAAAGATTCGAGTGAGTTTTTTTTCATTTTTAATTTTTTTTCTAGTTTAATTCGTTTTTTTAAAAGACTCGGATGTGTCAACGATGTTGTTTGCTGTGAACTAACTGCGGAGGCCAAGAAAAAATTTAGCCAACAATTTGAAGAATTCCCTTCGTTGGTAGTCAAATACCAAAATAAAAAAAATTTTCTAGAATTAGATCCATTGGAGTTGGCATTGATTCAAGCCTGTTCTGCTAATCATAAACTCTCGCCTCGCCTATTTTACATCGATAAAGATTGTCAAATAAACGAATACATTGAAGTAGTAAAATTTTTTTAAAACTGTAGTTCATTTTTTTTTGTACATTAATTTTCTAGGGACGAAATTACAGCCATGAAGATGATTTTGACGAACCAACGGTACGAAAACTAGCTCGACAATTGGCTCAATTTCACAGCCTGGATCCACCAATTTCAAACAAAGGTTATGAGCTTGCTCAAAAAAATTCTAATGCTTTTGGCACTGAAGTCATTTTCAAAAATCTTTATTTGGTCAAACTGGATTCAGTACCAGAACTAAAAGAAAAGTACTGTAAGTTTGAATAAGTTTAAAATTGGATAACGTTTAAAGTTGCTTTTCAATTTATTTTTCTTTCGACAAAAAGATGAATTTCTTTCTAAAATTGATTTTGAACAAGAATGGAATTTATTGAATGATTTGAAGAAATCTATTGAATCGCCATTAGTCTTTGCACATAACGATTTCAATATTGGCAATCGTTTGATTAGATTCAAGAATGATGCTCAAACTAGGAAATCAGTAAAAGAGATCTATTTTATCGATTTGGATTATTCCAATATCAACTAGTAATAAATTGAAAATTTTTTATAATTTTTTCTCAACTTTTTTATAGTCGTGGTTGTGATTTGGGCCGATATTTTTCTAATTACAAGCACCAGAAATTATTTGGTGATGAAGGATTTCCATCGGATGATGAAATGAACGTTTTCCTCGAAGAATATCGCCAAGAGATGGCATCCTTTCAAGGTCCCAAATATTTGGAGTCGAAAATAAATTCATTAGAACAACTTAGAATCGAAAGCAAAATTTACATGATTTTTGCCTATTACATTGATTCTTGGTTTGGAGCATTTTTGACATTTCAAACGCCTGCTGAAAGCCCTGAAATGGAGAAAAATTTGGTAAATTTGCAATATTTTAAGAAATTGAATTTAACTTGAGTTTTCTTTAAAGAAAATAATCAAAACTCGTTTTCAAGGATTTTTAAAATTGAAACAAAAGCTCATTGAAGAAATATTATTTCAGAGAATTTTTTGAATAAACAACTCAACAGACTTTCAATCTAATAATAAGAATTTTGTTTTTAGAATTTATTTTACTAGAAATTAAGAATTTTTTTTTTTTTTTTAGAGAAACATTCATTGAAATTTAATTAATCATCTCAATTAGCATTAAAAATTAGTTAATTGAATAAACGGATTTTTTTCTCAAAACAATATTTGTTTCCTACTATTTAAAATCTATAAAATTTTACATGAATGACTGATGGATTTTTGCTTTTGAAAGTTTTTAAGAAAACAGAATTCGCTCATATTTTTGAAACTCGAATCGAAACTCATTGACTGTTGTTATTTAAATTTTTTGGAAACGTCATTTTTTGTTGGGAATTCTTTTTGAGAAAGAAGATTAAAAACCAGGGTATCCTGGTTTAGTTTGAATCACTAAGAAATAAATTTTCATTGATTCGAACAAGAGCAATAAAAAAGAAAGAAGTGAAGATGAACAACAACAACAATGCCAACACCACTCCCAACAATCAAACAACGCCGCAAGCAACACCAATTACATTAGCCTCAAAAAAGAAAGGTATCCAATTGACGGCCAGCGATGAGCGTTTATTGTTGAAGAAAGGTTTCCGTGTTGGTGAGCCGTTGGGTAGCGGTGCGTTTGCTTGTGTGTGTCGTGCCACATTTAACAATCAACCATGTGCCGTTAAGGTGATTGACCTCGAAAAATCATCTGAAGATTACCGTCTAAAATTTTTGCCACGCGAATTGTATACAATGAAAAAATTGAAACACCGTTACTTGATCGAAGTGCATGATATTTTTGTCGTTAGTAGTAAGGTCTTGATTTTTATGGAAATCGCCGAAGGCGGAGATTTTCTCGACATGCTTCACCAAACAAAAGCACCGTTGCGCGAAGATAAAGTCAAATTTTATTATTCACAGTTTGGTGATGGCTTGCGATACATGCATTCGATCGGATTCGCGCATCGTGACATAAAGTGTGAAAACATTCTCCTCAACAAAACACGAACAATGGCCAAACTGACTGATTTCGGTTTTACCCGCTCGTGTGTCGATAAAGACACTGTTAATCCCACTCAACGCGAACCTCGATTTTTGGCTTTATCCGACACTTATTGTGGCAGTACCGCTTATGTGGCGCCAGAAGTGCTTCGGTCTCAGCCTTACAATCCATTAATCAGCGATGTTTGGAGTATGGGTATTGTGGTGTTTGTCTTGCTGAACAATCGTTTGCCGTTTGTCGAACGAGATAACAAACGTCTTTGTCAAGCTCAAATGGCAGGAAACTATAAATTTGTTAATGTTTCGTTAAGCTCCGAATGTAAAGATTTCATTGGTCAGCATTTGAATCCAGAAGCGGCCACTAGAATCAAAATGGCCCAAGTGTTTCACCACAAATGGCTGCAAGACTCTTCACCAACGGCAATGAATGCAACACCTTCTAATTCGACGACTATTTCGGCCGAAAACAGAGAAGAATCGAACAATAGCAAGAGAAAACGTCCCAATCGAATGTCTCGATCGTTGATCAATAAAAATTAATTTTCCATCACCATCAACAATGAGACAGTGTGTTTGTTTGTGCCGGTTGTCATCCAAAGCAATGAGAAGAGAAGAATCCATTTCTCATTCATTTGGAAAAATTTTCTTCAAAATTAATAAATTCCTAATTTAAATATAAATTTCTCATTGCCCGGTAAAAAGCAAGTGAGAGACAATTCGGCGTGAGAAAAATTTTTTGTACTTTTTTTTCTCCAAAACGGAACATTTTTTTTTATATTGAACTTCAGGACACATGAAAATGATTTAGTATCGAGTACCCAAAATAAAAGCTGTACTGTTTCTTGTCAACCAATTAAACATAAATTTCATTAAGAAGAACAAAGACCATTCATTGTCACATATTTTCGCGTGATAACCGATAACAAGAAAAGAAATTTTTCAGGGTTCAAAAAAACCAAAGCAGTAGAGAAAAAAATCTCCTAATTCAATTAAATTAATTTTTTGATTTTGAATTTAATGAATTGATTTGATTTTGATCAAAAAATGAATCGGAAAATTTTTTTTTCAAAATCTGATCGGATACCAGAGAAGAGATTCGGTGTTCTTTGGTGAAAATCTTAAAAAAAATTGAAGAAACTTATTTAATTGATCTCAATGAATGAATGATCTTTGTTTCCCTAAACATAGAGTTTTTTTCTCATTAATTGTCATCGATATTCGGCCGAAATGAACAATGATAAATCAATTGACTTGATTAAAGATTTATTTATTTATTTCTCATAATAAATAAATCATCATCTTGATGCATGCCTTGCATTTGTCACAAAATGTGGGTGTGTATACGTCTTTAATTCTGGTTATCAACCGAAGGTTCATATCGAGCAGATTTATCTCGATTTGGACTTTGAATCATCAAGTTTTTTCTTGTTGTTTATAATGATTATACTTGTGAAATTAATAATTTTTCTCATCTAATTCGATTTAATTATTCCACAAATTATTCAATTTGAGGAAATTATAAGCTTTTTAATAAGTTGTTTTTGCTCTGAAATTTTTGTTTGACAATCGACCTCTGACACACTTGAAAAAAACACGCTGGAAAAACCATAGAAAAAAATTTAAAATCTAGTTTTTTCCGTTTTTATTCTTCCCAAAGACTTTCACTGAAAATGCTGTTTGGCTTCAACATATTATCATTCATAAATATGATTAAAATAGAATTATTGACGGAAATCGATGCAAAAATGAGAAAAACATAAGAGAGAGAGAAAGAGATTTAGTCGATGTTTCTTCAAAGAAATTATTATGTCTATGTTGTTGTTTTTGATGATGATGATTAATAATAATGATGAATATGTAATGATAGAAGTTTTTGATTAATAACTGACATTTTTTTCTGTCATTCAAATAATAGAATAATTGAATGAGAAAAACCAATCGATTACATAATCATCTTCGTCATAAACATCTCTTCCAACAAGAAACAGGCAAGTTTTTTTTTTGCAGATTTGCACTTTTTCTTCTATTTTTTGTATGAGCGTGTGTTCAGATTGTTTCTGTAAAATGTGTTTCCATGGGGTAAACCAAACATAGCCAAGAGATTAGCTTCCAATGTTGCCGATCATGATAACTGTTGTAGCCAGAACTGTTTATTCAAAAATGAAAAACAGAAATTTAATTAAACAATTAAATTTTAAAAAGATTTATTTTATACCATCCAATCAATTTAACTTTATCGATTCTCAGTTTTATTCTGTTGGTTTTTTCCAATGAATCAAGGATGTTTTTGTGGCGGTATTCTTGATTATCACACCTTGAACACAACGAAACGGTAGCTTGCACAGCTCTGTATTCGATGTTTTTATACAAACAAAAAAAAATTGAAAAAGACTTTCGCTTGCGTTTGCTCTCAGCAAAACACAGCCAAACATATCCAAGGTTTTTGTTTTCATATTTTGTTTGAGAATTGGATGATGATAACAATAAATAACGTGAAACGTTTTTCTTTCTTTCTTTTTTTCTATTCGAATTCGCTCATGCGCAACACAAGAGAGCACACACATACGGATCTGATGAACTTTGACCTAAATTCTTGATTAACACCACCATTGCCAGCAGCAACAGCTCAAACCATTTGAAATGACATTGAAAATGGTTATCGTTCTCGTGGTTTTTTTTTATTGTTGTTGAGGCCTTAAAGGAAAGGGAAAGTGACCAAACACCAAAAAAAAAGCATGAGAGAGAGGTGTTAAGGCTGTAATTGTTGGGATTGATTGGTGGTCAATCATCATTTACCTGAGATATTTTATTGAATTCATTTTTGTTTTAAATAAAAATCTGTTCATTACCCTCACTAAAACAACTCAGGTATCAGGTTGACCAACAACTTTGGAAGGCCACTAAAAGATGAGCATCTTCTTCTGATCTTTCACCAGCAGATGACGATGAATAATAAAAAAAAAAACAAATTCAGGTTAATTAACTGTTTTTTCCTTTTAATAAACCGTAATTGAAAATGATATTTCATTTTACAAACAGGTAAAACAGAAAGAGAGAGAGATTTTTTACCTGTATTTAATTAAATGATAGATAATTATTACCATTTTGGTTGAGTAAGACAACAATA
>CM067224.1:78813008-78903854 GCA_034190945.1 Octodonta nipae | reverse complement strand
TTGAAATTTGGTATCAATGTATAGGTTTGTGACTCCGATAAGGCGTACATATGTACAATAAGAATCTTTTGATTTTTAAGGGTACTTCTAGGGGAAAACTAAAAAAATCGACCTTCCCCCCCCTGATCACCTGATCACCGAAACTATGCGCCTAAAATTTTCAAAAAAATAGGAAAATATAGAACGTTGCCCGACTTTACAGGAAAATAAGGAGAAATCATTAATATTAATTTTGGGGGCAAATTATAGAATTAAATGAAAATTTAAAATAAACCAAAAATTCAAAGGCCATTGTGTAATACATTAAATGAAAGGTCTTATTCTGAGGAACACAAATATATTTTCCTCATATTAAAAAAAATAATTTAAAAAGATATTAACAAAAATGTCCAAAATTTACCCATTACCCCCCCCCCTTATCTCCGAAACTATAAAACGTAAAGTTATGAACAAATTTAAGGTATAGGGTCTGATCTAAAGTTTACTGGAAAAAAAGGAGAAACCTCCACTTTACTTTTAGGGAGAAATTACAGAATTAAATAAAAATTAAAATTGTTTTCAAACCCATCATGTATATATTAAATGAAGAACTCATTATGGCGAAAACAAATATATTTTTTTCATATTTTTAAAATAATTAATTTAAATATATTAACAAAAATAATAAAAAAATTACCGATTTCCCCCCCCCCTTATCCCCGAACCATAAGCTGAAAAATTTTGACAAAATGGACGCCCTCACCTAAATTTACTGGAAAATAAGGGAAGCCCTAATATTCTTTTGGGGAGCAAATTATAAAACTAAATGGAAAATAAAAAAGTAAATTGTTTCTAACGGAGCATGTAACGACTATATCAATCACATTGCTTATTATGATGAAAACAAATATATTTTTTTCATATTTATAAAATAAATTAATTAAAGAAATTAACAAAATATCAATAATTTACCCCATCCCCCCTTATCTCCGACACCATGAGCTGGAAAATTTTGAAAAAAAAAATGGAGGTATAGCCCTTCACTTGAAACTTTACTGGAAAAATAAGGAGAAACCCCTAATATAATTTGGGGGGGCAAGAATTAAATGGAAAATAAAAATTATAATCGTTTCTAACGAATCATGTAATATATCAATCACATGGCTCATTATGACGAATACAAATATATTTTTTTATTGTTCTAAAATGAATATTTTAAAATATATTAAAAAATATTTAAAAAACTACCCATTCCCCCGTTATTCCCTAAACTATAAGACCTACATTTTTTTGTTTACAAGAAAATATGAATAAATCCCTAATATTATATTGGGGGCCAAATTATAGAATTAAACGGAAAATAAAAAAATATTTTTAACGCATCATGCTAATACACCAAATGAAAGGCTGATTATGAGGAATACAAATACATATTTTTCATATTTTTAAAATTAATTTGTTTACAAGATATTAACATAAAGATATAAAAAAATTTCATTTCTTGCTTTATTTCCCAAACCATAATAAATTTTATAAAGAAATTATTAGAATACCCCCATAGTAATTTTAGGGACAAATTATATAATTAAATGGAAAATAAAAATTCAATTTTCAAATGCATCATGTAATATATCAGATAAAAGGCTCATTATGTGAAATACAAATTTATCATATTTTTAAATCATTTGTTTAAAATATATTAACAAAATTATTAAACATCGACTTAATTCCCACTTTAGAAACTACCTATTTAAATTTTGAAAAATATGTTTTATTTGTATTTTTTAAATAATTTGAATAACAGATTTAAAAATTTATAATTTAAAACTTGACCTATTTTGCCCTTAATCTTCCAATCTACAGAGCCTCAAAGACAGTAGATTATAAAAGGCTTCTCTGAAAGTTTATTAGTAAAATAAAACTCTAATGTTAATTTTTAGCTGCCAAATTAGAAAATTAAATACATTGTATTCTGATCAAAATCAAGCGAATGAGGCAGTTAAAATAAAAAGTCTATGTGTGGAAAATGAAACTGTATATTTTTTATAAATTTAAACCGCTCCCTTTAAAAGATATTAGGGAAAATATAAGAAAATGCACCCATTCCCCGCTTATCTTAACTGGAATATTAGAATCTTTAAGGTGGTACGGAACCCTTAGTATGCGAGTCCATCTTGCACGTGACCAAATTATTTTGAAAAATATTAAACTTTTAATAGATCGAACCATGTAAATAATATAGGTTTGACAGAGGATAAACACAGTTCATTGGAGATACATATGCCAACAAACAGTCAACTAAGTGAAACTAAGTGAAAACTGTTTTTTTAATAATTATTGTCCGTCATGCAAAGCCTGTTATACATGGCTGAAACACGACTTTTATTTGGTATTCAATGACACATAAATCCAATATTGTGCTCAGAAGAAATAATAAATCACAATGGTCGCAAAAAATGTAGCTCTAGACACAAATCTAGAGAGATAATTCCATATTAAGAGCTAATATTTGTATTTATTTTTTGTTAGAAATTTGAATACTTTGCGATATTTTCACCACTTCTGAATGAAACTGGGGTGTATAAGTTTTGGAGTTAGTTTTTTTTAATATTAAACTATTTTTTTACATTTTGAAGTTATTATAAAAGTGTCATATCTTAAACAGATTCTCTACTATGAAAATCAATAACTTGAAAATGGGAAATATCTTGTTTGTATATTAATTCAGTATGTATTATTCTAAATGTAGACTTACGTAGTATCTAGTCCTATACCAAGTCCATTCCTCTTCCATTAACAATTTTTTTGGGCCTACTTTATGGCTTTATCTACTTTTTGGAGTGGTGGGGCACTCAATTTTCATGTGTTGGGGAAATGTGTTATTCTAAATGTAGACTTACATATTATCTAGTCCTATACCAAGTCCATTCCTCTTCCATTAACAATTTTAATGGCCTACTTTATTGCTTTATCTGCTTTTTGGAGTGGTGGGGCACTCGATTTTCATGTGTTTTTGGGGAAATGTGTTATTTCTTCTAAACTTTTGAGCTTTAATAGACATTGTTGGTAAAACACTGCTAATCTCGTCTTGCTGGTACTGGCAATAATTTCAACGGAAGTTGCAGTGAGTTTATTTATGAATGAGTCGTTTTTTTTTGCTATCAGTACATGGTCGTGTTATATGCTTTTTATTTTCGTTCGAGTCATTCGAAAGTTATTCACTTGTCTAATTATTATTTATAGAAAGTGAAAACTAAAATAAAAAATCTTAAAAATATGTATAGTTAAAAGCAAAACATAAATTTAAGAAAATTTGTTATGTATGTATAATGCGGATATGTTCTAGATTCAGAATATAGCTTATTCTGGGTAACTTTTATATTTTAAAAATATATATAGTTCTATATCTCCCTGAAACTTACCTATCTAAGGACGCCTATATTTTAAGCGAACTTTAATTAAAAAAAACATTTTTTTAATTCAAACATAATTTTATTTCTTTGGTTCTAGGCCAATCTTTTAATCTTATTTATTGGATACTTTATATTCCGACAGTGTTGCTAGTTCATAACAACCTCTGGATTCATGATAAAAGCCTAAAATATAGCATTTCCATTCCTTACACTAGGACAATATTTAATGTTAGTTCATTGCAATCTAATTTATTGATCATAAGATCGTCTAAGGACCACACCCTATTTTGGTTCTACATACATTACGGCATAATATAGGGTGTTACCACATATCCTGTGAACTCTGGATGCCCGGGATCACAACATGGGCAACATACGTCTTTCAATAGTGCCATTGTTGTATTTAGCTAGACATGGTTCAGATGCTGATTTGATAATATATTTTCCGTCTTTAGAAAATTGGTACAACATGTATGTGACAAGTCTACAAACCCTGACCGACTCTATTATATACTATGCGTATATAATAGAGTCAGAACAATTTTAACCGAAAATTGGCTATCTGCAGAATAGCAATAGCACAATTAAAGGACCCTACATAATTGATAAATATGGTGATCAAAAATAACGACTAGTGTCATCGTCATGGAAGTTCCTTGTACTGTATAGGGATGTGTACGTGTCCTTTTATTATTATTATTTAGCAGAAATAATATATTAGTAATTGATTATATTATTATATAAATAAAATTATACCCAATAAGTAAAACCATACTCCATCAGAATAAAAGGTTCGAACCGATTCATCATATCTAATGGATTGCTTCAACCATAAACAATAATTTTCTTGTTCAAAATATTGGACTGGTTAGTGTAGAAATTGTGAGGAAACAAGTTTAATTTCTTTCTTAATGCTATTTGTGCACTTTCATAACAAAGGCGTACAATTGCAAAATCTGATATGTAAAATATTATTATTTTAAGAACAAATGTATTATACCTGATGAAGATGCTAATATTCATATTGTTATAAACTCCGAGGTTCAAATGTAATTTAACTCTAAAAAGTAACAGTGACTTCACTTTCTGGAACTTTTCTTCACAAGCAAAAATTAATTATTTCCGACAGCTTCTATACAATATCATCGAAATCATAACAACAAATAAGCTGAACGCAATAAACTAACTAACTCTACTGAAATTAATATTGTTTTATATAGCGTACCCGATCTTTCTGGTCGTTCTACCTCTGTTCGCACAGCGTCCATATTGATGGTTCTTGCTCATTTTGAAGACTCTAGAAATTGATGTTTTTATACTCTTTGGGACGAATAGTTTTTTTACATTGCTTTTACAAGGTTCGAGTCGATCATTTTATAACACTGCCGTCCCTTTAATTCTAATCGTCCTGATTAGAAACATTCTGTCCATGGTAGGGAACGAGAGGGAGCGAGTCGATCTAAATTGACCACATTCAACTTCGCCCTGGTGTTCCGTCGGATACAGTAGACGACGTCGTTAATCCTCTTGACCACCTCGTGTGGGTTGTACAACCGGACTTTGTCTCTCTCTTGGAACCCGACTGAATTGGGCTTGAGGTCATATCGCGTCTTCATCCGGTCACTGGTGGCCAACATCTGCGTTCGGGCTAATTCGTGTATTGCCAGCATGTCATGTCGGAGCTGCTCGACATAACCGTTGATGTCTTGGGAAAGTTCTTCGGGGGAGCCAAAAGCCAAATCGCAGGGTAATCCCAGCTCTTTTCTGAATATGACACTGGCTGGAATCAGGCCTGTACTATTATGTACGGTTGAGCGATATAGGAATAGGAAAATATGTTCATTCCAATCACGCTAGTTATTGCTGACGACCTTGGTAATAGCCATGCAGACCGAAGTACACGATAGGATTACCTGGGGCCATCTTGGCATGAGCAAAAGCCTAGACAAAGTTCGCCAGCGGTCGTACTGGGTAAATTACTTCGAACAGGTCAGGGCGTGGTGCCGGAAATGTGACACCTGTGCAGCCAGTAAGGGCCCGAAGACCTGGACCAAGGGCAGAATGCATCTCTTCTCTCTATTGTTTTCGTGTAGACCAACCTGCCAATATCCACTCTTTAGGTCTAGTATGGAGAACCAACGGGAGCCTGCTAGTGTGGTCAGAGTGTTATCGATTCGGGGTAGTGGATAGCTGTCTTTCTTCGTGACGTCATTCAGCTTTCTGTAATCCACCCAAAATCGGGTATTTATATCCTTCTTTTTAACAAGCACGACGGGAGCAGACCATGGCCTGATGGATGGCTCAATAACTCCATTTTGTAACATGGACTCGATGTTATCCTCGACTGCCTGTTGTTGCACCAAGGTTAGTCGTCTAGGTGGTATTCTGATGGATTGAGCCTTTCCGGTATCTATTCGGTGCTAGATGATGTTGGTGCGACCAGTGGTTCCATCTTGACAGTTAAAAATTTCCCAGTGCTTTGTGATAAATTGCTTGGGTTCCTCTGGTGTAAGGTGTATCAAATGGTCAGCAAACTGTTGTAGAAACTCTTTATTGGGACCTGTCTCCTTCACTGCCGTCTGGTACCCTTCTTCGCAATTGATGATGGTCTCTACTGGCTCTAATCAAGAGCTATCTCTTGACCATTTTCAATTCTGATCTCTTTGTTGGAGAAATTCATAACTCTAATTGGTATATCTCGTCCGGTTTTATCTATAGCCCGTCCAACTAAGTAGTCATGCGCTGAGTGTACGGGCTCCACCATTCCAACGCAGCTCCCAGATTGCTTTCTAGCTGTCCACGAATAATCAGTTCCGTTCGACCGAGAATTCTGACTGAGGATTTTCAGGAGGTGGCTGAACTGTTGACGGGCCGTGTCAATACAAATTCCTCATTTAGGAACCGAAGAACATCATCTCGGGTCGAACATAAATACATGTGGCTGATTAGGTCCATACCAAGTATAAAATCGCCCCCAATATCCGCTACCAGGACCCTATGCCGGATTCTGTTGTCTCCCATCTTCATTATTATATCTGCCTCACCCTGTATTGACTTGGACTCGCTGGTGACTGTTCTGAGCTAGAATTTGTTGGAAACTGGCCGGATTTCCGATGCCTTCAGAACTCTGGATTTGGCAATGGACACAGAGGCGCCGGTGTCGATGCTGATGGTAATTACTCGGCCATTGATGGTGCCCCTGGTGACTAGGCTGCTGCTATGTCGACAAAAGCCCCGGATGGATGTTTTGGGGGCTGGTGGAGGGTCAGTCAGTATTCGCACCCTTATGCTGACTGGCTGACGGTCCCTGGACATGTGACTGTTTTGTTGGTTACCCCTGGTCGGTGATCGTTCCGATAGCCTCACTCTGCAGTCTTGTAGGAAATATCATGTCCGTACACAATGCTAACATGCTCTTCTTGGTCTCAGTTCTCTGTGCCTGTTCCGGTAGTTTGTTCAGGCTAGACAGCAACTCTCGAAATGGTGATTTTCCCTCTTCCTGGTTGAAGGAAACTGCTCGTACCCTCCTCTTGGACATGGCCATGACAGGCTCTACTTCCAAAGCCCGAAGTAGAGCTTCATTACTCTTCGTGATGTCACTAAGCCTTAGATTCCTTTGTACTTCTACATCTCTGATGCCGTTTATGAAATTCTTTATGGCCAACTGATCGTTAGTTTCCTCTGGCAGGTCTGGGTAGGACAGGTGTACTAATCGTCTAATCTCGGCTTTGAACTCTTGTAGACTCTCACCGGATTTTTGCGTTTTTCCACTGAGTTGGTCTTGGTATACCTGGCTCAAGGATTGATTGTCGCATCTTTTGTCTAAAATGGCGATGATCTTGTCGAAATTACCTTGTTCATTGATTGGAAGGCTTTGGAGGACCTCTAATGCCGGACCTCTTAGCGAAATTACCAGAGAGGTAGATTTTTCTTGGTTATCCCATCCATTAGCTGTAGCCACGGTTTCCAATTACCGTTTATACATGGACCAAGATGAACTTCCATCAAATGTGGGTGGTTTACTAAACCAACCTTTGATACTCACGGTGTGCTGGTATTTTCCTCTCTGCTAATCTTGTTGTAATTGTTTAATTTCGGTTTCCACTTTGTTTTGGATGCCACTGATTTTGTCTTGTAGTTCACTTACTTCGCTTTGTACTGTATTTTTATTGGAACTGATTTCACCTGGCTCTGGACGGAGTAGATGTCTTCCACTTTGGTTTCAAGAGCCTCCACATTATTTTTTAGCATCTTTATGTCGTAGTTTATCTTTTTCGTTAACTTGCGATACTATTTGCAGTAATTGTTCAAATTGAAATTGTTTTTCTCCTTCAGTTTGGCCTTGTTCCTTCAAATTTCGAGAATAATCCTTCCATTAAATTTTGTTGTTCACTTTTCATCGTTGAAACAAGATTTTGTAATAGTATTTTACGTTTTTGATCTAAAGATTTCACTAACCTTTGTTAAATTTCTGATGTTGTTTCTCTTTTTTGTCTCGATTTTCCAGGATCTGCGTTATTTTTTCGTCTAGTATATCCGTAACCTGTTTGAATATTTTTTGGTAGTCTCGTCCATTTTTTCTATTTCCATTTTTCGGGTTACCATTAATCAAATTACGATTTTAACTTCACTCCTGTACTTCTGATCACCAAATTGTGATAATCTCCGTAGGCTCAAATGTAAATTAATTTAAAAAACTCACAGTCACTTCACTTTTTAGAACTTTTATTCACACGTAAACAATTATTTCCAAAAGCTGATTCTATACAATAACATCGAAATCATAACAACAAATGAGCTGAACGCAATAAACTAACTATACTGAAATTAATATAGCTTACGCCGATCTTTCTGGTCGTTCTACCTTTGTTCGCACTGCGTCCAGGCTGATTTTTCATGTTCGTTTTAAAGACTCTATTCTATAAATTGATGTTTTTATGTTCTTTGGAATAAATACTGTTTTACTTTGCTTTCGTCAGGGACGTAGTGGATAATTTTATAACAATATAGTCTTAATCAAACTGTTTTCCATTCTGTTCAGTATATCATCTATAACGACCTTTGTTAATACCCATACATCCTATTCTTGTCTACGTTTTAGTACACTTAGTCTGTAAACCTTTTGACAATTCTGTTTCAATGTTGTGAAAACGTTTCAATAGCAATTTCTTCATCAGGACATTCAGTAACAAATTTTTCAAAACGTGACTGTAATAAACATGTTCAGTACCCATCTTCACTTTACATTATAGCACAACGGAGATGTGCCATCACAATAAAAGTGACCTTTAGCACCGCAAAAAGCATTGTCTTGTCTTGCAAAAAGCAATGATAAGCCATACAACGAATAACTACGTATAAATCAAACAATAGGTAAAAATTTACCATACATCACATTCTGGTAACGTTTTATGTAGTTGACACATGCCTTGTCAAAAATTAGAAAGTGTCTGTGTTAGACAAATTGAAAAATATCCTAGTCTAAGGACATCTACATTGATAATACAGTACTGTTAAAATTGATCACCCGTTATATATACATATAAATACATATATCTGAAAAAAACGACGATAGGAAGGAAACTAGAATGAATAGTTATTCAGGCAGAAAACACTATGCAATTACCAGTCCGGATCCAGTAGTGTAATGTTAGAAGAACTGAAATTAATGGATGCTTCTTTCGTTTGCCGGACTACATTTTTAGATCCAAACAGAAATAGCATTTCATTCCTTGAAAGGTCTGCTTCAAAGAAAAGCTTTTCTTGTCTACACAAAAGGAAAATGTGATCGAGTAAAGTTTCGAATGAAAAATAACAGCTGACCCAATTTTTAACAAAGGCCGGTGACAAAACGGTTTTTAAAGCAAACTGAGCGTTAATTGAAAATACACTTCCACTACATTAGCGTCCTCTTGCTGAAATCCTCTCTAACCAGCCATCTATTGGGTCATGTTTTGTCCAGAGCTGTCAGGGTAAAACTATCAGTGCTTTATCTTTTATCTTTTTTAAAGACCTGTATTTTAGTATTTGTGTATTAAAATATTAATGAAAGACTATTTTGTACGTACACACATACACATTGGGGTAAGGAAAACAGTTAGGCAAGCAGAAATTTGAAGTTTTTCCGTTGCCAAGGGGCTCACATTAACAGCTGTGGTTTCATTCTTTCGATTTAATATCTACATAATCATTTGCTTCAAACATGTATGTAAATAGTAAATGAACACGCAACTTCATCAATATTTGAAATCCCAAGTTGATCTAGGTAACAATTAAAGTAAATGGCATCGTTAAAAGAACACATATTCAATGATTTAAGTAATTCCCTTAAATAAAATGAATTATTTTAAAAAATCATTTGTTTATTCAAAACTAATATTTGAGGTGTTCTAATAGGATAAAAATATAAATTTCTTTTAAGTGATCACTGAACATGTATAAATAAGATCAACAGTAAAGGGCCATATATACAGACGAATTGTGAAACTTCTCCGTTTTTGAGTTCCGTTAAGAAGTGAATCCTTTAAGTACAACAGGTAAGGTTTGGTATAATAAGCAGACAGCTTGAAATAATCTGCACAAAAAGGCAAAACTGAAATCAAACCCCATGCTTTGTTGAGGAAATAAAACATTCAACAAGAATATTGTGTTTGGGGACCTAAATATATAGGTTGTGGGTTAGTAATAATTGTTTTTATTATAGTAACTGGAACTATTATCGTCTAAGGTCGAAGTTCGAGCAATTGTATATATAAAATAACGAAATTCAACTTGTTTTTCATGTATAATTAACTGAAATATATTTATATTTATATGCACAGTCGTAATTCTTATATTAAAGATATATATTTTGCCTGTTCATTAGGGTTTTCTCTCTTCAGATTTTTTAAAGTTTTGAAAATTGAAAATGGGAAATAAAGTGTAGTAAGGTACAGAGTCTATGAATAGTGTTTTGAATAATGCGTGATACTGATCTGTGTTTAGAGCCACAACTCTGTGTTGTACCTGAAGGTTTATTCTTAATAGTTCGTTTTAATACATCAAAATAACACAGGGGTTCCCAATGGTTCGTTCTGTAGGAAACCGACCAGAAACTGACAACATCGCTTTGCTTTTGGTTGAAAACAACTATGGCGCCCTGACAAAATACAAAACCTACAAGTACTCAGACAAACAGAAACAGTTCAAAAATCGCTTGAAGTAACCGATAAATAAAGTCCAATGATAACTTCGTTTGTGAGAAATAAGTAGTTATTAACTAAAAATTCAACTTCAATTCGTGCATGTATTAAATTAAAATTAATTGTAGTTTACCACATCTTGCTAAAAGAATATGCAACAATTTTTGAAAGATTTTGCAGAAGTTTTAGATTACAGCAATGTTCTTAAAGTAAGATTATAAGATTTCATCATATTCAATGAAACTGGGAAAAAAATTTGTTATAATAATGATTCTTATTCAAGATTCATTTTTACATGTAATAAATAAACAAAAAATATTTGCATTATATCACATGTTGTGTTTTACTACCTTTTGATACAATAATGGAAACACGTGCTTTTACAAAATTTTAATAAAGTGTTGTTAGATTTGTTATATATCTGTGACTAAAGACCGATTATTTTCAAATATTTGTATTTATACAAATGAAATAATGCTTCATTCCAATCAAAAACATTTGTTTTCAAATTTTATATAAGTATATATGTATGTATGTATAGTAAGTACGAACATAATCTTATGGATATATATTACATTTAAGTGTGTATAGTTTTGGTGTCATACTTTAGCTAAACCTAGTATCTCCATATTCAATTTATGATGACTTGAAATTCAATTTGTCAATTAGTTTTAGAATCTTCATATAACTTGAGTAACTGAGTAACTGATGAGTAACTGATGCAGATGTGAAAAACTTCCCTATAAACACATTCCATTTTGATCCCTAATAAGGCCCAGTTGTTCAAAGCTGGATTTGTTAATCCCGGTTTAAAACTTAATCCAAGATAATGATTCGACTTGTTGTACAATCAAAAAATAATCCTGGATTTCTTAAACCAGGGATTAATTCATGAAACTAATTATTCCTCGTCTATGATATATGCTCTCGATGTTTCATGTTGTTTTGTCAATATTGAAAGTCACAACAACAACACAATCTGCCTGTATTTTTATACCGTATACCGGTCTTTCTTACTGCTTGCCGATGATTTTATCTGTACCTACTGATTATTTTGTAAATAGAAGAAAATGTCCAAATTTACGAAGAGAATTACGAATTTCAACCCTCACGAGGAAGAAATATTGGGTGGAACATCAGGTTCACTTGTGTTAAGAATATTAGCTACATTGTGAAGAACTGTTACTGCTATAACAATTGTCTCAATTCTCGCAGGTTTTACTCTCAGTCCAAGAGATAGAATTGGAAAAGATTTTCTCCAAACACCAAAACATCTTTCTTCGTTTGTTTTCACTGTCCCCAACTAATATTGCATTATCATATACCCCATTATCAATTTGACCTGTTAACTTGGAACTATTAAATATTGTGGAATCATAAGTAAATCCTGTCTTGAATATTGAGTTCAGCATCAGATTTAACCTGAACATTGTATGAAAAATATTCTTTCCTATTACGAAATATTTCAGTATCTTCAGTGGTGATTGAATTCGAATATGGTTACAATCAACAGCACTAATGTATTGTGGAAATCTACTAATGGTATAGAAAGTGGCAATCTTTTGTCTGATATCATTTTCACTATTAGGCATATTAATAAAACTTGATAAATCATGGGATACTTTATGGATAATCTTACATTATGTTGACCTCTTAATACCAATGCAATCAGAGGCGTCATACTGTCAGTAGCATAAAATCTTAAACTTAGTAGTACCATATCGTGTACACTCACACTGTGATTCCTGTCAGTGGGATTTTTTATGTCATTCATTATTAAATCAATAATAACATCTTTCGTCAATCGAAGTCTCTTTCAGTCCATTTTTCAGAATGGTTTTCTCGAATTCAGTGTCTTTCTTAAGGGTTCAACAATTTGTACTAGTTCCAGAAATTGTTCATCTTCTGTTATTTCTTCTATTCAATCAGCCATAACAACTTTTTCAAATAGCACTTTTGTTTGTTAATAAACAAATCTAAGAACGTATTTTTTAAAATCTACCATATAATTCATAATTCATGTTACATTTAACTTGTCAAAGTAACGCTCTAAGCTATAATTCTATAAGTATCAAAGGATTATTTTGAACCAGGGTTAACTCAGGATTAACTCTTAATCTGGAATTGTACAATGTAATTTTTTTGTTAATCAGAGATTACATATAATCTCTGTTTAATCTCGTATTGAACAACCGGGCCTAAATAAGTGTTTGAATTTCATTTTTTGTATAATTTTACAACTAAATAATATCTGAACTGAGAAGAATAATTTGTATTGCTTTTGATAGGGCTATCAATATTCGACTTGTTATTTTGCAATCAGGAAACCAGCCATCAACTGAAATATTACATTATGGAACTGACGCATCCGCCATAATCTTTGCTCCGTAAATATTACCATAAATGGATTGTTTACACCAGTCATTAGGCAATAGAAAAGCTGTTGTAGGTGGTGAAATTTAGCATCTAGCAAGCAAATCCATCTTTTGACAGGCTCGTAGGTCTTTAACAATCATAATTAATTTTACAGTCGCTTTTGCTTTTTTCTCTAAAGTGAAAACTATTGATTATAACACAATAGTATTTCTGATTTCTTAGGAAATAACACCACATAAATTTGTCTTTTTTATAGTCCAAACGTTTCAAGGTCTATATCAGACCCAGTTTTCAATGGTATAACAAATTTTACAAGAAAAATTTGAAATTAACAGCATTCGTAATACTGTAGGGAAATTAGTATTTTCAATTGCAAAAAGAACTCCACAGGTGTTTGATTGGCTTTTCTCAAAGAATGCATATAGGCATAACACATAAAAACTATTGCTAACAAATTTTTATTCCTTATTTAATTATACGGAGTGTTTAAAGTTGCAAAAATCGCAATTTTAGCAGTTTTTGTAACTTTTCAACAACTGAATGAAATGTTCTAGTTTCGAAAGTAAGTTTGTTATATACGTAATTTCAACAGCGACTAAATGATAGGTTCATCTAGCGACTGGATAATTAGTTATCGAGTTATTTGGAAAAAACTTAGAAAAATACGCAATTTTCAATCGTCCATAGTTATTGTATAAGATACGTTGAAATTTTGAAACTCGGCAGAATCTTTCGTTTCTACGAGGTAAATAACTGGTAAGAATCTCAAATTTTCAGCTCGGAAAGTTCTCTTACAATTTTTTTTCCAAAGGCTTTTCATTCTACGTGAAGTTTACAACGCTCCAATTTTGAGCTAAATTAATATTTTAACCATCTGAAAGAAACATATTAATTATTAGACTTTTCAGTATAATCCCACTTAAATTAATTTTCTTTTGGTTTCCTTTTATTGTATGTAAAATCAGTTGAAAGTCTGCATTTTGGTATTCGGAATTAAATAAATTGAGTGGTGGGAGAAGCACCTTCCCCTCATTTAACTACTGCGTTCGAACTGACATTCATTACAAATTGCTTTGATTCTTTCCCTAATACAAACGCCATGCCAACTGGCAAACTGTCTGCTGATAGCCCAGGGACCAGAATCGATGGCACATCATAATTAGTCCATTGAAATGTTACACAATTTTGGGCTTAGCGTGCATTTATCAGAGGAAGGAATTTTATTTCTAATACATCAAGGGGGATTAGTGCCAAGTTAAATTCAAAGTTGTGTGGTTGCAACCCCACGGCCGTCATCTTGGAAAAATAGTCCAAATGATTTTTATGGTTTCTCTAACAAACTATAGGTCTCACAAAAAATAGTTAACATTTCTTATTGCAAGCAAAATTGTCTACAACTTTTGTCAAGTAACATTTAGTCGGACAACCATAAATAAAAGATTTATAAGCGAATATCGATGAAAATTTCAGAAAAATATTTCGATTTGGCGACATAACTTTTTTTCTAATCATTTTACAAAAAAAATACCATTTTATAGATGGTATTTTTGAGGGATAATTTTCATTACAAACTTTTTAAATTTATTCATTATTTAACTAACTACATAGTTCATAACTATACATTAATATTGTTGACTATGATTTTCTATTTTCTGACTCATTATTTCCTTTCTAAATATATTTTTTTAATTTTGATACTGCAATCGACTTTGTTTCAAAACTCTGACTATCAACATCAGCAAAACAATTACGAAGGTAAATAGGTAAATCATATATCATAGGAAATTTTGGCTTTTGAATTTTATTCTTTTTACGTCACTTTAGACGATGTGCTTCAAAAAAGCCTTCCCTTCTTGCTGAAATCTATAAGTCTTTCAACAATCTTTGGTTTATAGACAATTACCTCGGAACCCATCGGGCACTAATTTTTCTGAAACCAAGTTGATCAAGGATAATTGATTGAGCACTTCCATAGCTAACACCCAATACTGAGGCAATAAGCTGTCGAACACTATGAGCTGTATCAGCTGTAAGGCTTGTCCTTGTGCGTCGATCCTGGTTATCATTCTGGTACGCCCTTAAATTTTGTCGCCCATATATACACACGATTTTGAGACAGTGTACTATCCACAAACTGTGCCTTCAAATAAATTTCTGGGGCTTTAACTTTTTTACTGGTTAAAAACTTTATGATAATTTGTTGCACAACAGACGAATGTACCTCTAGGTTAGTCATGACTGTATTCTGTACCGACCACACATCATACCTATTGTAAGGTATTGTCAACAAATCATACGCTCGTACCCGGCTGGTTCCTCAGTGCCCATAAACCAAACATCTACTGCAAACAACATAATCTAACTCGAAACTGCATTCTAAGCAGAATAGCAAAATTTCCGCTTATATTTGATTTACCCCCGTATATAACGTAATTTGCTTGGAAAAAGCATTTTAAACGTAGTCAATTCGATGACATGCTAATTTTTTTTTCTACCGTGAGGGGAAATCAGGATTCCCCTGTACTCATATTTATAAGTTGCTGAAAACCAAAATGCAAAATTTCAAATTAAATTTACAGACAATAGAACAAATCCAAAACAATATTAATATATCATGAGTTGTACCGAAAGATTTGATAATTACCTATTCAGATTTGTAAAAAAGTAATTTGATGTAGAATGGGAGCATTGTAAAGAACACTAAAAATAACGAGCTCTCAATAAAAAATTACATTTGTGAGAAAACCTTCAAAGCCATAAAGTTGAAATTTTGAACAGTTACTTTCGATAGGTAAATGAAACTTTTTGCCACGTTTTGTCGTTCTAATTTTTTTTAGATAAGATTTATGAGTGATTGCTAAATGCGTTTTTTTCACATTTTTTGCGAATAGCTCATTTATTAATTAACCAATCCTATCGATCAACATCTCATTTACTAGGTTCTCAAAATGCGCATACAACACACTTACTTTTGAAACTTTAAATTTCTATTCTGTTGCTGAGAAGTCACAAAAACTGCCAAAATTAGGGTTTTTGCTATTTTAAGCACCTAGTATAATTAACTAAGAAGTAACAATTTGTTAACAAAACTTTTTTTGTGTTATGCGGTGTACCTTTTTCGAGAAAAACCATTCAAACACCTGTCGAATTGTTTTGCAAAAATGGTATTAAAATAAGGCTAAGTTCTCTACACTCTAATGACAAATTTAGTAAATCACAATTTGTCATTAATGTTGACAATCAAACTGATGTAACTAAGGGAATTTACTGCAAATTTGATATTTATAGGGTAGCACTAAAAATTCTAAACATCATGTGAAACAACAAAGCTTCTTTCAAATTATAAGATTTTTGATTGAGTTATTTTCAGAATTTTATGTGGCGCTCCTAGATACGACTTCGTTAAATGAGACCAAAGAAATTCTGATTTTCCAGAGATCTCATTAAAGTCATAAAGGGAAACCTAGGAAAAACCTTATGAACTATCACGATACAGGTTTGTGCAAAAGGACCTTACCATTATTAATTTTATCCTTGATTATTGGCACCCAGGAACGGCTGAATTCTACTAGCTAGGTTTACAATTTTTACTGCTACAAAAAAATTCTCTTAGTTACATCAGTTTGATTGTCAAACATTAATGTCAAATTGTGATTTACTAAATTTGTCATTACGAATCTTTAATTTATAATTTTTCTTGTTCATTTGTGTTAAATTATACTAGTAGGAACGGGGTCTAATTTATATCTTAAAACGTTTGGACTATTTGAAATATACATACTTTCAAGTTTATACGGGTAATTCTTAAATAACTGTGATTTTTTATGTCTAGTGCTTTATTTATTATTGAAAATGATTTTCAGAAATTTTTGGACAATAAATAACTTACAGGAATATACCCAAAATGTCAGTACGATGGCATGTCTGATTTTCGTTTTTCAAACTAAATGTAAATTTCTATAAGTAGTCTTATAATCTAAAGTTTAGCTTCTATAACTAAGACCTACTGTATAATTCATCAAATTATGCTGCAATTATACCATAATATTGATTGATAGAATAGAATAATAGATTTAACTAATGTTAAACTTTGTTTTATTTTAAGACTAAAATAAAAATTGTTATTTGAAACTTTACTATTAATAAATTTTAAAGATTGTTAAAATCAAGAAAGAATCTACTGGAAATGTCTCTGCATGATTATCAAAGTCCTATAATTTACCATTTTTAATTTAAGAATTTAAAGAGATTTAATAGCACGTATTTTGAATAATTCATTTTGGTGTCAGTACCGTGGTGAAATTTATTTTTTGTTCTGGTTGATTTTCTATTGAAGTTGTAGTAGAACTACGCTACAGGATTAATAAAAAACCAATAGCACCCAGTTTTATAGCATTTTTGATTAAAAAAAAATGATGATTTGTGGAAATCACGGTTATCTAAGTATCACCCATGTGGTGTTATTCTCAAAGAAATATTAAAAACTAGAAATACCACAACTATCCTTCAGAAAGCAACTATAATACAACAGGGCATTTGTAAAGTATTTAAAAACCCATCAAATGAATTTTTGTGAAGCTTTTTTGTTCACCAAGCAAATGTGGAAAAAACTAATGTTTCCAATTTTTGGAAAATTCATAACTAATAATTTTAAAGTTGGATCACAGATCTTTTAGAAAATAATAGTTTATGACACGTTCTTTAAAGGTGCCAAAGACGGACGTTTTCAGTTGAGCCGTTTTTTGTATAAATCCTTTATAAGTAATTTGCAATGTGCGGTGCGATGATTTGCAATGTGCTGTGCTATATGTTAAATCACTTCTAAACATAGCAGAAAATGATAAATTTTGTACTTCGAGATGAATTGTGGGGACACCAAAGAAGCGAACAGGGAGCTTGTTGTCAAATTTTCATTTTCACTTAGTACCTGACCCTGAGACTCGAAGTCTCTTTCCTTCCAACATAAGTTTGCTAATACATTTCGTGAAGATCCGTGAGTCAACTCTTATTTTGAAAATAAAAAGGTAACTGCAGGACTATATATACACGAAGTTTCTACTTCTGAATACATCTTGTATGTAGTGAAATGGTTTTGTGACAATATACAGTCTTGGATGTTAATTTATAGCTGTTTAGTAAAAATAGAAACCGTTTCCAAAAATATATTCTAAAGAGCACAAGTTATTTATTGTACTAGAACACAAAAGTCTCCCATGACATTCAATACTTTTTTTTTTCAAGAATACGCGATTTCAGATGTTTCAGTGTCCCCCACTTCGAGAATGAAGCAAAAAGGCACTTCTTAATTATCAATGCGACATTGAAGACAGAAAGTCACCAAAATTTCACGTCCCAATTTTAGGAGACACTACAGTATGTGGTGAAATGTTTTTGTATCATCCAGCAAATTTTAGGGTCTAAAATGCCATATACAAGGCACAGGTAGTATATTGGCCATCAATTAAGATTAACCAAGTCCATTAGTTTCTGTTGTGAGATCCCATACAATGAATAGAACATTATATTTAAACAAGCTAAACTTTTTGTTCAACTATTTTATTAGTAACTTTTATAAAAACCATTTTTAGAAATCTAACCTGCCAATGATTATCCACTAAGGTAAAGTTTAAATATGAGGAACGCAGGTTTTGTTGCAGTTGGCTGAGAGTTATTATTTATTGATTTTATGGAAATCAATAAGCTTTTTTAAGTTAAAAAATTATGGGATCAATTTGGGATTTACCTTAATAAATACAGTTTACCTAAACTACCCAAATTGTTACAACCCGTTTCAAAAAATCAGTGAAGGTACTTTAAAATAAAAACAAATGCGTCAAATAAAGTAACACATTCTTGACGTTGTTATAATTTTATACGTTTTTTCAGTGTTGATGTGAGATATAGTACAGCTGTTACTTTTTTTTTTCTCTAAATTTGTTTCATGCGTCACGAGTGAACTAGACTTTTGCTATGTCGGTGATTCGGTGTCACCTGCTCTCCGAGAAATAAATTAGATTTATTCAGGTGCAGGATTGCGAGTTTTTGGAGCCCCTAGCTCCTGGACTATAACATTTCAATTTAAATAGTGATGGGAAATGTCAGTTAGACATTAAATATTTCCGTCGCTTGTAAGGTGTCCTTACCATTCCTCTCTACATACAAAAGTAGGCTTAAGGGTTTTTTAACACATTTCCTGAACTTTATATGGAAACTGAAGATAGACAAGCTGTAGTACATTATATTTACTATTAAAATTCGTTTGTTAAATTATTGTAGGGCTATCTGAGTTACTAGTCCGAATATTGAAAAAAACATAAAGAACTAATATTTCGTTCAAGAGCCGAAATTCAGCTCCAAAATAGTCGAATTTAGGGTGTATAGACCTTTTAATATTCAAAAAAAAAAAAATTATGCGCATGCGTCCACGCCTGTCAATTTATCGTGCACTTTGTTTACCAATAACGTGAATACAATATTTTCAATGTAATTTACTAATTTAGTATTAGTAGTAAAGTTTTAATTGTTATAAACTTAAAGTGAACTATCAGTATAACGATTTTAATAACGATGTATGACACTTTGTCAATAAAGAATGGAGCAAAAAGCATTAATGCCATGGAATATGTGGGAGCCACATGTGCAGTAAATCATTTTTGGAGAATTTATTTGAATTTATCAGTTTTCCAAAGCCTTATATCCAATCTCGTCGAAAGCTTATTAGATCAACGAAAAGAATAAA
This sequence comes from Octodonta nipae, assembly GCA_034190945.1. NCBI lineage: Eukaryota > Metazoa > Arthropoda > Insecta > Coleoptera > Chrysomelidae > Octodonta > Octodonta nipae. The sequence goes on along the minus strand of CM067224.1, from coordinate 78,884,166 downwards.
CAGTTCAAAGTTTATCTAAAATGTGCTAAATGTGATTTATGAATTAAGTGATTACAAGTAATTGATTATATAAATAAAGATACATATATGTGTTTATGTGTATGTGTTTTTAAGACAATAACTTGCTGAAAGATATAACATTAAATATTACGAGTGTTACTTTTTCAAATTCAGTGGTACATAATGTACCGTGACCAGACTAAGGATGCAAATTGAGTTTAAATAAATCTTCGTATAATGAATGATATATTTTATTTGTACCAACTATACAGCATTCAGTAATATTGAATACAATTTTTGTACAGATTACGTGAAAATCTTATAAATTAACTTTCTCATATATCTGTCAGTCAAAAGATGAATAGCCAACATAATTTAGATCACAAGTTGTACTATAAAATGACTGATAAAACCATAGTAATAATAAATTAATTAAATTATGGACGAAAATATCACTTTAAGCACCATTATAATTTAATGCAGTTATTTGCTTTAATTGAAAGATGTACAAATAAAGCTCCACTAATTAGTAATTCAGTTAACTTCTTTGATAATAACGGTAATATACTAGTTGCCTATGCATATTTGTGAAAAGTGCACGAAACTTTCATATTTCCGCCTTTTTAACATACCAAACGCGTCTATGCATTACAAAGGGTGAAAAGATCTATTCATTCTGCACACGAAGCTTATCGTCATAGAAGCGTATTACATGCAACGTACGGAACGTATACGCTGTGCTGCTCACTTGTGTTCTTATAGAGAACTGTACCTTAGTCGTCAGCTGTCTTTATTGTAAGATCTGTGGTCAGCGGTGAGGATTCGTCAAAACAGAAAAGCTGCAAATCGCCTATCGTACAGCGGTCAGTCGCGTAGCTGCATGTGTACGTTGAACTTTTGTATTTTTATGTAAAATGATCCATAAAACGACGAAATTTGTGCAATTATTGAATATCTCTATTATTTGTACAATAATACCTTACAGAACTATTCCAAATAGGAAATAAAAATTATAATTAAATTATGATTTATTTCTATTGTACAATATTTTAACACAATATCCATTGCCAAGATAAATCAACATGTGACGTTAAAAAATAATTAGCTAAGTCGTTGGATAATACCTAAGATGACTATAATTCATCCACGTGTAAGTCCTGTATTTTTCATATTATTTCGAGGACATATGTACCAGAGGAGTGAATTTGGTACATTATACAGTCTCATGGGCGCATTAGACCTGGGTTAGAAGTTCAACAACGATAACCTTTCTTTCAGTACTCCAGAAAAAAAGGGAAAATTATTTAGAATATCATCATGCACTATTCTAGGGGTAGAAATGGGGGCTGAAACGGTGCAGATTTCAAAATTATATATTTTTTGTTTTGTTTATGGTATATCTCAAAGACAAATAGAGAGGTTTAAATTGTAAGGTTATTAATATAGATAAGAAAAATATTTATTACAAAGCTATCCTGCCCAAACTATCAGTGAAAATAGGGGGTGAACGGGTGAATACATGAAAAATACCGAATAAATTTCATTGGGCACAGAACACGCCACTGTGGAGATCGTTTACCCTTATCATTTTTCCCTACAGGCATCAACAATGGTTGTCTGATTTATTATAATCTCCCAAAATGCAATACAAAAATTTTCTTTCACAAAAACAATAGTAATATACGTTTTTGTCAATAGGTACCCAAAGAATGTCGGATCATAAAAAAGATGATAGATAAAAAGTATGAACGTAATACATTGCCTCTAATCATTTAACACATGCTTCAAAAACAATAACCCCTGAAAATAAAAAAAAATTTCAAAAAAAGATCTAACTAAACATTGTCGAAGAATATTCAAAATAATTTACTGAAAATTCACTTACGAGATTCATCGACGATTTATGTATTGTTTTTTCTCTCCGATACCTCCGTTTACATTCCTATAGTGAAAAATGATAACGATAAACGATCTACTCAATGGAAAATGATAACGAAATGGTTTTTAGAACCGTGGTCAGCATCCAATGAGTCACTGAATATTTTTTTGGGGATTTTTCACCATCCCCTATTTTCACATATACTTTTGGGAGGATAACTTTGCAATAAATAATTTGGTAATCTATATTAATAAGTCTACAACATAAAAAAACAATGCATATAACTGTCTCTATTTGTCTTTGAGGTATATCATAAACAAAAGAAATAATAGATCGAAAATTTCTCCTCATTTCTATCCCTATAATAGTGAATGATGACATTTTAAATATTTTTCCCTTAATCTACATACCCCAAAGTTCAAAAAAAAATTGATTAGATATCTCTATTTTTGCTCAAGATTTTACGTTTCCGTTAAAAGAAATGCTGTTTGACTCATAATGCGCCGTGTGCAGTCAGCCTTAGCTATGAATTTTTCTAAAATGACTTTCTGGTAGAGAATACTCCGAACAGGCTTCACAAAAATTGATTTTGCAGATTTTTGCATTATTTACTAAAGTCGTTTTGGAAGTATGACACTGGTAACTTACTGTTAATTCCTGACTTAATTGATACTATTTGCTATTGTATTCGGTATATCAATGATGATGTACTATTACGAGTTAGAATTAAATGCTATTTCTGATACTGTTCTTAATAAAAAGCAAACTATATACAGACTTCGGCTTTAATAATTTTCAAAGCGAATATAATGGTTATAATATTAAAGAAATTTTATTTCACTATTTGTTGGTTATTAAATGACAGTTATATTGTTTCTAAGAATGTTTAGAATATAACAAAGTTTAATAAATAAATAATTTGGTCAACAGCGAGTTGGATTCGCATAATAAGGGTGTTTTTTATATTTACGTTAATATCTGTTAAACTAAGTGTTTTAAATTCATAAAAAATATACACTTTTATATATAATATAATATACACACGTGTATAGTTCAAAATATGATAACGGACTCTCTGGGTTAATTACAACATACTTAATTGAATAAAGTTCATATATTAAGCATTGTGCATTATATTGTAGTCGACATACAACACTAAATGTCATAAAACGTACAATCAAATAATAATATATTAATGTTCGGTTATTAGGTACGATATATGAATTTCGTTCAGAAATAGGATCATTTATTTTTAAAAAAGAACCCACTTTAAATAAATCATAATGAAAACAGTTACAAACACCTTGTGCGATCAGTATTATTTTATGGCATATCGTGAGATTTGTGTAGAAAATTATGAAATATTTTTTTGACGTTTACCTTTTTTGGCACGTTACGTTATAGAATAATTTGTATTTAAAAAAGGACCCAGTTCTACTGACTTAAAATAAAAACCCTTTCGAATCCCTGTACAATCAATCCGGATTTAAGGTACAACAACTCTATTGATTATTTTAGCGTATTCGTATCTCCGTCTCTCTCTCATTATCCCTCTCGCTCTCTAATTTGTAATCCTTTTCTATATTTTCCACTTATTTTTAAATTTTTTCATTACTTTTATGAGTAGGACCAGTTTTTATAAGTATAACTCTAATTCACCCTATATAGCAATCACCCTGTAAATGCTTCTGTGTATTTGTCACCCACTTTTTGAACAACCCTATACAACTATAATTCAACTCCACTTAATGTTGCAACAGTCCTGTAAATCTCTAAATCCTTTCCGCCCCATTCAATGTTTGTTTCTTTTTCTATTGTTTAATTCACCCTTTATACCTATAATTTTACTTACCCTAAATGTCAAGTATTCTATGTAGGCAACTGCTCACGGTTTACCCTAGATAACAAACTTTTTCACAATTTTTAATCATACTTTATTACTATAATTTTACTCTATCATTTATTTCAGTCACCCAGAATATGTAATACTTCTAAAAATTTTTGAACCTATTTCTATAACTATATTATACCCCGCCCTATAATTCAAATATCCCAACTTCTTATGCTTATATAACAAATTTTAGATATACCCTGAATAACTAAAAATTTATTTCAACCTTATTTCAACTAACTTTATAAGGAAGTACTTATGGCCCACACTTTGTGAAATTTTTTACCACCCTGTATAATTATAATTCTATTCCATCTTATATTTCCACTGTCCCGTATATGCAACTGCTTCTAACATTTTTTGAAACCTTCTGTACAACTGTAATTATACACCTTCCTATAACTTAAATATATTTACTGCATATGCTTATTTAACAATTTTTTATCAACTCTGTATAACTACAGTTTCACTTCCCTCTTATTCTAACCACCTTGTATACGCAACTACTTATGTGCCCAATACAACATTCACCAGCCCTTCACAAAAAAATAGAAACAAAGAGGACCAGAGTCTGCCTAATTAAAACTTGAAGTTTCGTAAATCTTTGGACTGTTGAAAAATGTATACTAATAGCTCAGAAATTAGCGCCGAATTGAGCTATTACTCAAATGGCAACCTCTTTACTCAAAATCAGTGGATTCTCAGCTAATAAATAGGGAGAATTTATGCTTACAACTCCATACCTAAAATAAACGGTTTTTGTATAAACTTGAAAAAACTAAAATTTCCGTGTGTTGATTACAGTTATCTGAATTATCTGTAAGCTTTTTTAAGAGAATCTACAACAAATAAATGAACTGCGTCATTTTTTATTGCTACAAAAACATTGAAACTCAAGTAAGTTTGAAACTGTCTTTCTCTGAATACGTGTGGATTAGTATCACTCCAGTAATGTTATGGCGGCTGAACATTCCTTTATTCACAAATTTTGCCTAATCCGCATATATCATTTTGTGTATAAAATGTTCGTCTTCCTCAACTTTGATTAAGTTGAGTTCTCTGAAATCATTGCTTCTTTGTACTACACCTACTCCTAAATTCCGAACAAATGAGAATGAATACGAATCGTTTTGTTTCAATTCTCATCACAGGTATTCCCATAGCTGTTTTTGCATCTACTAGGGAATTTTCTAAATACGATCTGAAGTATGCCAAAACTGTAACTTAACTCTCTTCATTAGCTGCATGTTTCATTTTTTCTTGTTTTTTTACAAAATGCCTTTGTTTTGCAAATATGAATCTGACGCGTCAGGGTGTCATGAGTAAGTGTTGGTCTATCAAAGTTTTGCAAACTGAAACCAGGCTCCTTTAATAACTTTATTACATTCACCGTAAATTGTTAATAAACTGAAGTAATCTTCCTTACTAAATCCTTACCTGGACGTGATAAATACATTCGATATCATTATGCTTTAACGTCAAATTATTATCAAATATTGTTTGTTGACACTTCAGCGTTTGTTTCTTGCCAATTCTTTCAGAAAATCTACTGATAATCCATATATCTCTAATAACCACACAGAAATTGTAGTGATTTCAATTGTAACACCCAGTGGTGTTAGATAAATTCATTTTCTTAGAAATTATTTAATCAGTATGAAATAATAGTTATTGCATTGTTTCGTAATGTAGAAATTTGTCGCTATGAGCTAAATAAGCAATTTTTGTACTAAAATAGGTCTTGGTTAAAAGAAAGGAGGTGTAAATATTAAATACACATTTAACACTTAGGCGGAAAACATGGTATTTTACTTTAAACAATGTTGAATAGTTTATGCATTGCTGTGGTTGATTTATTTTGTCGACTCAGGTGTTAGTTGTTTTTGTAATATTGTATTTGCGGAAAAGTAGCAAAAATCAAAGATGGCCGAAAGGCCAAAAACTCGGAAAAACTTAGTCATCAGTCTATTTGGGTCGAGTTAAGAAATTACTCTAAAGAAGGATTTTAAATCGCTGTCTCAGAACGAACCAATGGACGTGAGGGAAATCGACATATAGAGGAAATTTGTTTAAAATAATTCATATACGGGGGAAACCGAAATTTCGCTGGAACATGTTATCAAGAAAAAAATTAGTCTTCATCAGGGCTCGACGGAGTCTTCATCCAGACTCGGGACTAGGTAGAGTTCGGGGCTAACTTTCATTTGCAACAAAAGAAAATCTTAGAGCTTCCTCGAGATGATATTCATTTACAATGAAGTCAACAACATAAATATTGTTTATTGTTTATTTTTGAGAAAACTGTTAAAAATACAAAAATGAAATGTGACAAGATTATCCAAAACAAATTAATTTTATACAAATTCAATGTTTTATATTTATTATATTTATTTATATTTATATTTATTGCATACTATTAAAATATTTTGACATAAATATTATATACTTTTATATAGATTACATTAAATTATATTACATTTCATAATCCATAATGACACCTAAGGCAAAGCCTTGTGTTGTGTCACTAACATAAGAGCGGATTTACAAAACCTTAATGTTATCTATTGTAACTTGTGAGATATGGATGTCAAAATTACACAAAAGGTGTCATTCAATAACGCATGTAGTACTTACAGCAATTGATCAGTCATTACCAATAATTTTATAATAACTCAATTCTCTCTTTTGAGAATAGATCTGTGAAGACTGACATTAGTTAAAATCCAATTAATATTATTTCTGATTTTGTTTTCAATTATATTGTTCTCGTATATCTAACAAGAATTTTATTATAACACCAATTATGCTCTTTAACTAACAACAGGTGTTCTATATTAATATAATCCATTTTCCCCTGGTAGTTGTTAGTCTAAATAAGAATCTCGCAATTAGTAAGTTTATATTTGTAATTTAACATTTTTTAAAGTTACATTTTATTTAATTTTTAGTTGTACCGACGAAACAATAAACGTTTTCTGAAACTTCTCAAACGTAATTAGAGGATCTATATATTATTGTGTTATATTTGTGTATATTTTTACTAGAAATTTAATTTTAATGAATTTATTAAATAATATTTTATATGTTGTTTTCTTACCTTTCTTATGACTCTTTCTTATCTCAAAACTTGGGTTCTGGGCATACTGTCTCAATCTACTTCAAATAATTTATGTATATATTTATTTAAGCTATTAGTATTATTTACTGTTTGTGACTCTAATGACTTCCGTCACTTGAATTTTATTATACTTTGACTTGTCAAAATTTATTTCCTTAATTTATATTTTCTACAGAAATTATAACAAAAAATCCAAGTAATTTATATTCCACGTTCAATATTTCCCAAATTATAAAACTAAACGTCCTAAAATAATCTTTCAAACTCGCGATTCTTTCCTTAATTTCTCTAATATCAAAATTACTATTATTATCATCTATTAAATAAACATATATATATATATATATATATATATATATATATATATGTAGAAAATATATATATATATATATATATATATATATATATATATATATATATATATATTCAAAGTCTATTTTTATAGAAATAGTCAAATTAAGTTGCTCACAGTTTTTCAGTAATACCTCACTAATCATTTCTTTAACAACTTCTTCTGCCTACATATGCTCATCTCCAATTTCAAATTCAATATTCTCATTCAGGTTAAAGAGCATCAACCGTAATATTGCATTGATTGATTTTTTTTGTGAACCAGGTTTTGATTTCGTCCAATGAACTAATCTATACACCTTTTTAGCGTAGTTATGTATATATTTCTACGTTATACTATTTAAATAATTCGAATATTTCACTCAATCTTCATTCTTGATAATTCCCAAAAATATTTTCTGTCATCTGAAAAGTTTCTTTATCTCCACAACAACCACACAAAATTCACTTTTTCTATATCAACCGCTTCCAATAAAAAAATTAACTTTGATTTCATTGAATTTGGTCATTTTTCCGGATGATTTTAAATTTAGCTCTATTTTCATGTGAAACATTAATAGTATAATCCAAACCTTTAATTTCTAGTTGTTTTTTGAATGATATTTTTGGCATATTTTTCAATGTTTAAGTACTTTTTGAAAATAGCACCACAGATAAGAAAATTGCTGTATTTGTAATTTTATGTAGAAAGTTTAAGGAAAAATCCAACAAAGTGGTGAAAAAATTTAAAAAAATATTTTTATATAGCTTTTAACCATAAAAAATCAGAACAATCCAGAAATTTAAAAAAAAAAACAATTTTTTCATTATTTTTTTTTCATTTGTTAATTTTTAAATGTTAAAAACAAAGTGAAAAATCAAAATTTTAAAATTTAAAAAACGGTAATCTATTGTAAGGCTATTAAAAATAGCTTGACTGAGTGAAAAAAAATCTGGTGTTATAGTTAAATAATTATGGGAGATTTTATGTTAACATTCGGTGTAGAAAAAATTTTTAGTTAATAATTGCATAATTAATGGCATATTGGGATACAAATTTTTAAACCGCGGATTATTGTTTATCCATTTATCCTAAAAGTACATACATTTTTGTATTTCTTTATATTCATATAAACATTAGAGGTACAATTTTGGCAGTCGGAACTCTTTTTTTTGTAAGTTTCCTGATCTTTTTTGGATCTTTTGTATATTTTGAAAATTTTCAATATTTTTTTATATATTCAACAAAAGCCGAACCCCTTCTTTTTTGTTCACTTAATTGTTTATAACTTTTGCAATTGTTTTCAGCGCCTTTTCGGATTTTTTCTTAAACTTTCTACATAAAATTAGGAATCGAATGGCACCAATTACGTAATTTTCGGAGAATATTCAAAGATTTTAGAAAAAATCCTACATGTGAACCAGACTATATATTCCAAACGTTTCGGGGTCTAGTTCAGATCCCATTGTCAATGGTTAAGAAACTATGAATAAAAAAAGGCACAATTCTAAGATTAAAAATTAAAATATTAAGATATTGTCAAATATTTTAATTTTACATCTTAGAATTGTGCCTTTTTTTACTCATAGTTTCTTAACCAGTGAAAAAGGGTCTGAACTAGACCCCGAATCGTTTGGAATATATAGCAATTTTGTTATCTGTGGTGTTATGTCTTAAGAAGAACTTAAACATTAATTTCTATTTATGAAATCATAAATAAATAAATTTTTCTATAGCATACATCTAGTATTTACACAAATACTTTTAAACCTGGAATATTTCATTGCAATATATATATAAGCTGGCACTAAATGTGTTACGTGGTTTCCGGGAATTCATCCGCGTAGTTGATAACTGATCCCTTCCGGGATCGATGGTAAACTGACGACGTTTCGGCAGAGTCACATCTGCCCTCTTCAGGTCGGTTCGCATAATTCTCGTAGCCTCCTGCTTTCGCTTCTAGTTACTCGAACACGAAGAAATTCAAGAGCGCGCGCGCAGTTATATAGTCGCGGCTCGGCGCCTATCGATTGGTACCATGAACGGCTGCGTGTAATTGGCCGTTGGCGCCCAGTGGCCACGCCTCCCGTTTGCTGATTGGTTATATCTGGTTGAGTTGTTATAGGACGGGTCCGGGCCGGTAAGGTGTTTAATAGAATTTTCCAACAATTCTAGATTTCATTGCGTGCGTTTAGACTGTGAGGCCTCTTCGCTATTTCAATTGCCTCTATTACGAGTCTTGATTTTGGGTGTTCTATATTTGCCAGTACTCTGGTGTTCTCAAAGTCTATTCGGTGTGACGTCGTGGTGGCGTGTTCCGCAATGGATGTTGTTTTTTCCTGCTTTCTTATAGCGTTCTGATGGTCATCACGTCTAGCTTAAATTCATCTGTTAGTTTGCCCCACATAAGTTTTATGACAGTCTGCACGTGGAATCTCGTACACTCCCTGTTGTTCTAAAGGGAACGTCGTCTTCGGAGTCCTCAACACCGTGCTTATTTTTCTGTCTGTATTGAAAATAGTATCGATATTGTGTTTCCGTAAAATTCTTGCAATACTGTCCGTGGTACCCTTGACATACGATAAATAAGCCTTGGTTATTGGTGTCTTATGCTCCTCGTCTGTTTGTCTCGGTTTTGATTTTAGGGCTCTTTGAATATATCGTCTGTAAATCCGTTTTGTCTCAGAGCTGTTTTTAAACTGTCCATTTCCTGTTTGATGTTGTCCTGATCAGCTAGTCTTTGTGATCTGGTTACTAAAGTCTTGTGGACGGCCTGTAGTTGGGCTGGGTGGTTATGAGAATTAGCATGAAGGTATCTGTTGGAGTGAGTTGATTTCCTATATACTGTATGGCCAAGGGTTCAATCTTCCTTCCTATTTATGAGAGCATCAAGGAATGGCAGTTGATTGTTGGCTTCAACGTGCATGGTAAGTTTTATTTTATAATGGATGCCATTAAGGTGGTCTAAAAATGTGTTGAGGTGTTCCCTCCCATGAGGCCAAATCACAAATGTATCATCCACATATCGCAACCATAAACTGGGTTTAAGAGTTGTTGTTCTTAGTATCAACTCCCCAAAGTTCTCTATAAAATGGTTCGCTATAACTGGTGAGAATAGCGATCCCATTGAAGCTCCTTCCACTTGTTTGGATCGTTGGTTCTCGTAAACAAAATAGGTATTCATCAGAGAGTGCCTTGTTAAGTCTACAACGTGTTGAGGTGGTTTGTATTTTTCTATTATGATATCTAAGGCTTCGTCTATAGGGATGTTGGTGAAAAGGCACACCACGTCAAAACTTACAAGAAGACACTCTGGTTGTAAGACCGTTTTTCTATGTATTTCGATGAACTGTGTCGAATTTTTCACATATGAGTCTGCCCCCTCTGCAAACGGTTGAAGTTGTTGGGCTAGGTATTTGGCTAGCTGTTGTGTTGGGGATCCAATTGAATTTACTATTGGCTTCAAAGGTGCACCTCCTTTATGTACTTTTGGCAACCCATAGAATTTCGGACATCTCGATGACTTTTCACGCGGAATGAGTTGCAATTGGAGATTTTATCGATCCTACTTGCATGGATTTTGGCCTTGGTTGTTTTCTCCAGATAAGTTGTTGGGTCAGTAGTAATTTGTAATATACTGGATCTTGTAGCAATGTTTGAATTTTGTTTGAATAATCCGCTATATATAAAATTACAGTCGCATTTCCTTTATCAGCAGGAATAATGACAATGTCCTTGTTGAGGTGAAGTTGTTTCAAGGCCACCTTTTGGGTGGTTTCGATTTTCTTAGAACATCTGACACATCTTTTCTAATTATTTCAGCGGTGTTCGCGTCTAAGTTTGAAACTAATGTTTCCACGGCATATATTATGCTCTCTGTTGGTATGTGAGAGGAAGCAATAGCATACTTGAATCCCTTAGCCAACACGCTAATCGAGGTAGAGTTCAACTGGACAGAAGATAAGCTATAAACGGTTTTATTCGTTTCCAATTGCCGTGAGGTTTGACTGTGACCCTTATTTTCCGAGAAAATTTCGTTTTTGGGCTTCTGTTGGACCTTCAATATGTTAAATTTTGTCTGTTGTTGCATTGTTGCCAACTCTGCATTCTTTTCGGTCCTAAATTAGCTAATCTCATCGAATTAATCCCATATTATCGGGTGAAGTGTATTGCTTACCTTTAGGTGGATATCTAAGAGTTTAGTATTAAGAACATCCAAATCTCTTCTGACATCACGTATGGCTTCCCTAAGTAGGACACAACTAGCTTTCCATAAGATATTTTGTGTTTTTCTATTGTTCTTCCAGAACTTTACCGTCATGTTTTTCGGAATAACCCCTTCATCGCGGCATCGTTGTTAAAAATGTAGATCGCACAAAAGTTTGCTTCTTTTCCCGCGTAATTTCTCAAATGATTTACACAAATGAAAAGAATTCTCCCCGTAGAGATTCACTATATTTGTTTTTTAATTTTAGCAGGCATTAAATGTGTTAGTTGGTTTCCGGGAATTCATCCGGGTAGTTGATAACTGATCTCTGCCGCGATCGATGGTAAGATGAGGACGTTTCGGCAGAGTCACATCTGCCCTTTTCAGGTCGCATAATTCTCTTAGCCTTCTGCTTTCGCTTCTAGTTACTCGAATACTAAGATTTTTCACATATGAGTCTGCCCCCTCTGCATTGCTACAAGATCCAGCATATAAACAAATTACCACTGACCCAACAACTTATCTGGAGAAAACAACCAAGGCCAAAATGCAAGCAAGTAGGATCGACAAAAATCTCCAACTGCAACTCATTCCGCGTGAAAAGTATGTGCACCTTTAAGGACAATAGTAATCTTAATTGGATCCCCAACACAACAGCTAGCCAAATACCTAGCCCGACAACTTCAACCGTTTGCAGAGGGGGCAGACTCATATGTGAAAAATTCGACACATTTCATCGCAATACGAAAAACGGTCTTACAACAAGATTGTCTTCTTGTAAGTTTTGAAGTAGTGTCCCTTTTCACCAACATCCCTATAGACGAAGCCTTGGATACCATTATAGAAAAATACAAATCACCTTGTAGACTTAACAAGGCTCTGTCTCATGAAAACCTATTTTGTTTACGAGAACCAACGATACAATCAAGTGGAGGGAGCTCCAATGGAATCGCCACTCTCACTAGTTATAGCGAAAGTTTTTATGGAGAACTTTGAGAAGTTGGCACTAAGAACAACAACTCTTAAACCCAGTTTATGGTTGCGATATGTGGATGATAAATTTGTGATTTGGTCTCATGGGACGGAAACCTCAACACATTTTTAGACCACCTTAATGGCATCCATCACAAAATAAAATTCACCATGGACGTTGAAACCAACAATCAACTGCCATTCCTTGATGTTCTCATAAATAGAAAGGAAGATGGAACCCTCCGTCATACAGTATATAGGAAAGGAACTCACACCAACAGATACCTTAATGCTAATTCTCATCACTACTCAGCCCTACTACAAGCCGTCGTCAAGACTTTAGTTACCAGATCACAAAGACTAGCTGACCAGGACAACATCAAACAGGAAATGGACAGTTTAAAAACAGCTCTGAGACAAAACGGACTTACAGACCGAAATATTCAAAGAGTATTGCAAGCCTTCTGCTTTCGCTTCTAGTTACTCGAATACGAAAGCGAAAGCAGAAGGCTACGAGAATTATGCGAACCGACCTGAAGAGGGCAGATGTGACTCTGCCGAAACGTCGTCATATTACCATCGATCCCGGCAGGGATCAGTTATCAACTACGCGGAAGAATTCCCGGAAACCACCTAAAATATATATATATATATATATTATATATATATATATATATATAGGTATATATAAATCTCAAATATAAAAATAAAAGTCAAAATATTAAACAAATAATAAAGCACATTAAATTTAATTTAAATTTCATTACTGCAAGTAATGTAGCGTCCAATTAAATTAATTAAACATTTACAATAAACATTAATAATTATAATATTAATAAGGTTGATGACTCAACACCACTGCTACTGACACAACAACACGTCCAATTACCCCACCAGACTACTGATCAGAAACTGCTAAATTGTGAAGAGAAGCCCCTTCATGGAAGTCATATAAATGACGTCAACCAAGATTATGTCGACAGTGCAGCGTCGAACTACTGGATGATCTTTGGTCATATGTTTCCTGAAACCTAAGGCTTTATATTGGCAATCCAATCAAGACCGTTCTATTAACAACGACAGATGCAGGTACGGTTGCCAAACATTTGAATGTATCCAGCATATCACAAGAGGTTGTCAAGCGTTCGCTGCAACTGAATACAAAGAACGACACGATGCTGTGACAAAAATACTGCACCAGGAACTGGCACTGAAACATGAACTATCAGAGTCGGTGAGATTACCATACTATAAATACAAACAATAATCAATTTTAGAAAATAACAACTACAAGCTATACTGGGATCGCACGATACTGACTTATCGGATTGTTGCTCACAATAGACCAGATATAGTTTTGGTAGATAAAGTTTCTCGGAAAACAGCTTTAATTGACATAGCAGTTCCTAACAACAATAATATAAATATGAAGCAGGCTGAGCAAATAACCAAATATAGGGAATTGAAATTTCAACTAAAGACTCAGTGGGACATTAACAACACACGAACTGTACCAATTGTTATGTCAACGACAGGACTAGTCCCAAAATATCTATTAAATAATTTAAAATACTTCCGTCTGAATGAACATCTTTACCAAGAAATGCAAAAAGCTGTCCTGTTAGGAACAGGCTGGACGATCAGAAAATTTATGAGAAACTGCCGCCACGACTTCAACCACGGGCCTGAAAACCTGTCAAGGGCTCCCACAGAGCTGCTAAACCCTTTTGATATCTAGGATACCTGGGGTTTAATGAATTTTTCCCTAAAGGCACGCATAGCGAGAGTGTGATGCTATACATTGTATGGACAAGTCGGGATAAAGGCCATAGCAAATTGGCACCCAAGTAAGGGCTCCTGTGAAAGCTAAAGTAGCTACAGGAACACACAAAATAGAATAAACCATAACAATATATATATATATATATATATATATATATATATATATATATATATATTATATCTTGTAAATCACTTTTGAGATTTAAAAAAAAAATATTTATTGAAATATAAAAATTAAAACTTTGAACAAAACATTAAATTGAAAATTGTTGGGTGCGTCAAGGTTTCCAGTGATGGCTTTAAAGATCCTACACCGTTAATTTGTCCTCTTTTGGATCTTTTAGTGTCCATGAATATTTCTGAAAATTTAGTTTTAATTGAATCTGAAATTTGGAATAAGAGACTGTTGTGAGTTTGTACATCAATTCGGAATGCACTTGTGTCATGAAATTTGAAACCTGGGATGGGATCGACAGTGTTTTCTAATGTTTTGAGAATTCTGTTGTTGTTTTCAAAGATTTCTTTAAGTATCGTCAAGTTACGATGAACTAGTAATGTCCATTTATAGTTGGAGATGACTATTCTAGTTTCGTCGTGATAGTAAATACCAAGAGTGTTGTTTATTGGTTTGATGTTGAACTGTGCTGATCCGAACAGCAGTAGTAACCTGAAAAGAAAGTTAGTTTTCAGAATAGAGTTTCATTCTGTCGAAGTTAACTTTCGTTCTTTGGTTTGTTTTGAGATTTAAGAGTGTGGCTGAATTATTGTGTGTCTAAAATTTGGAATGGACCATTGAATTTATTATGAAGTTTGTCTTTAATTTGGGATTCCTTGACGTAAACTTTGTCACCAATTTTAATTTCGGGAAGTTTGTCCGAAACGTGTTTATCAAAACGTTCTTTAGCCTTTTACTTTTGTAAATCAGTTTTTTCGCGGGCTACTTTGTAGTAATAGGAAATCCGAGGTGAAAAGCCATGGGTTTTGTTTGTGGAGTTATTGTAAGCAATAACCGCATATGGGAGTACATTTAGGGGATGTTCATCTGGATTTTCGGCTTTATGGATTCTAACAAAGTAGAATGAAATCGTTCTACAGAGCCGTATGTTTGCGGATGTCCTACGCTTGAATAAGTTAGTTTAATGTCGTACAGTTTACACAAGTCTTTGAATATGGCGTTGTCAAAATACCATAGTCACAATGGATACGCAATGGCGTACCAAAATGTTGGAAGTATAACATCATAGTACTGACAACTGATTTGGCTGATTTGTCTGCCAAAGCATAAGCTTGAGAGTATTTTGTCAGTTCGTCTCTTACAGATAATATATAGTTTCTGTTAGGTATTTCTAGTATGTCAATATTAATTCGCTCAAACGGTGTTTTAGGCGTTTCTGTAATGACGAGGGGATTGTCTAAGTTTTTGCGACACGCTTTAGTTTTTTGACAAATTTCCCAGTTCTTAACGAAATTTTCAATGTATTTTGTGAAACTTGGCCAGGTGTACATTTCTTTAATACGGCGAACGGTTTCGTTAATGCCGCGGTGTAAGTTATTTTTCCCGTTATATCGTTCAAGGATCAGCGGTATTTCGTCTTTTTCGGGGGTTTTTGTAACGTTTTGGCAAATTTTCCATTTGATTTCTTTTTCAGCGAAAATGAAAGGGAGCATCTCTAAAATTGGAAGATCGAGATTGTTTTCGACACAGTATGTTTTAGATGGAGATAAAGTATATTGGTGTTTGTATATCGATGCAAAAATAACTTCATTTACAATGTCAGGATCATTTTGAAGTGGGATTATGAAATATTGCCTTGTGCTTACGGTTTTGCTGGCGAATACATTAATTTTAAAGGTTTCAAAGTCAGCGACTTCTTCTAAAATGTCTTCGAAAATGTCGTGATGAAATTCCTGAAGATTGGATGATTGGGGGGAAATTAAAATGTTTTTATTTGTTTTGTCTAGTAGTTGACAGTTGGAGAATTCAATTTTGCTGTAGTCAATTAAAGAAGTAGTTTTATAACGTTCTATAAAGGTTTTAAATTCTTCGGACATAGTTTCGAGAGATATTTCATTTTGTTCAGGTTCAGGACTGTCGTCTTCGGATTCGTCGTTTAGGGGTAGGACTTTGAAGGGTGTTAGTTTAGATTTTGATTGAAATGATGAACATTCGTCAAGATGGTTGATTTTAATCCGTGATAAAGCATCAGCGTTCTTATTAACTTTACCAGGCTTGTAAATAATGTCATAGTCGTATTCTTCTAGTTTGAGTCTCCATCGGACAAGTCTACTACCGGGATCTTTTATAGAAAATAGCCAGGTTAACGGGCGATGATCGGTCAGTAGTAGGAACTTACGGCCATAGATTATCGGACGAAAATGCTTAACCGTCCAGACAATGGCTAACAGCTCTCGCTCAATGGTGGAGTACCGGGTTTCGGCTTTACAAAGGGTCCTAGAAGCATATCCAATCGGTAAATCTTTACCTATTGGCCCTTGAGATAATACGGCGCCAATAGCAAAAGCTCTGGCGGCTGTAACAGTACAAACGGTTCGTCAAAATTTGGGTAAGTGAGTATAGGGGTGGAAGTCAATGTTCGTTTTAGTTCATTGAAGGATTTTACGCACTCTTCGTTAAAATTGAACAGTTGGTCTTTTTGTAATAGTTTCGTTGGTGGTTTGGAGATTTTTGCAAAAATAGAAATGAACCTACGGTAATAACCAGCAAGCCCTAAGAAGGATTTTATGTCTTTAGGGTTCTTTCGTTGTGGAAAGTTTAAAATACAGTCTACTTTTGATGGGTTGGGTTTTACACCGTCTTTAGTTATAAGATGTCCTAAGTAAGCGACCTCCTTGCGGAGAAACTCGCATTTGTCAGGCTGTATTTTAAGGTTAGCCTTTCTGAGTATTTTAAATACGTCTGTCAGTCGTGATAAATGGTCACGTATTGTAGGCGAGTAAATGATTATGTCATCCATGTAAACCAGACATCTTTCATTCTGGATTCCCATAAGAATGTTATCCATCACCCTTTGAAAGGTAGAAGCAGCATTCCTCAATCCGAAGGGCATCCGGACGAACTCAAAATGCCCGCTCTCGACAGTGAATGCAGTTTTCGCGATATCCTTTGGGTCTATTTCTATCTGGTGGAATCCAGAGGCGAGGTCAAGAGTCGTAAAGTACTGGCATTTGCCTAGTTGGTCTAGTAGGTCTGAGATGTAGGGTAGAGGGTACTTGTCATTGACTGTAAGTTCGTTAAGTTTGCGGTAGTCTACTACAACACGCCACTTCTGTTTTCCAGAGGCGTCTAATTTCTTTGGTGCCACCCAGACGGGAGAGGACCAAGGCGAATTAGAGGGTCGTATAATGCTTTCATCGAGCATTTTTGCTACTTGGGACTTAACTTCTTGTTTGTGTACTTGGGGATAACGGTATGATTTTGTATAAACGGGTTTCGCGTTGTTGGTATCAATACTATGTTTAATTTCGTTTGTGAATGATAAGTGATCGCCTTCGAGGTAGAATATGTCTGAAAAGTCAAGGCATAATTGTAAGATTAAGTCTGACTCTTCGTCATTTAAATGTTCTAGTCGGAGTTGTTTAACGATTTCTTCTTGTCTGCCGGGTTCGTTATAGTTCAAAGGAGTATTTTGTGAGAGTGAATTCAGAGAGAAGTTTTGTAACGGTTCGAGTTTTAGATTTGAAAAATTTACTATTTTAGGGATGGCATTCGCATTTAGAATGGATGTAAGAAATTGACCTTTGTTGTCTACTGTAACAACAGCATTAGGGAGGTGAACTGTTTCGATTTCCATACATGTTAGTAAGGCTTCGGTGTTTCTTAGTTCACAGCTGAGTTTAAAGATTTGTTCTGTACGAGGTTCAATTGTAATAGTATTAATGGAAGTATAGGAGGGGTAACATTGTATAGATTCAGTGGCATTAATTGTCTCGTCTGTAACTTTATACAGCGGAAGTGTCTTAAAGTTGGTTATTAATTGTTTTTTGTCAAAGTCTATAAAGCAGTTGTAGTGCTCTATAAAGTCAGAACCTAACAAACCGTCGAATTCTATATCAAGGTTTCAGATGTAAACCTTGTGTGGGTCGTTTATATTAAAAGGGACGAGGGTCGATTCATTTATAAGGATTTTCTGGTTGGTAATTCCCTGAATTACTACGTTTTCCTGAAATCTTTCTCTGATACGTGTGCATGTGTCTGGTTTGAAAATAGAAAGACCAGCACCGGTGTCTATTAGGAGTTTATATGTGTTAGAGGAATCTGTAATGTAGTATAGATATTTAGAATTTACGGTCAGAAGCGGTCTTATAGAAAGCTCTGCTCGGGGAAATTCAAATTCGGGTCGAAACTGTCTAGATTTAGTGTTTGAATTTGGATCTGAAGTTCTGTGATTTCCGGGGGTTCCGTTTGGAAAGGAAGGTTCCTAAAATTTACGGAGGAAAATTCGTGTTCATTTTCAACATAGTTGTCATATTCTTAGTTATCTGTTTTTGAGTAATAGTCGTAATCAGTTTGTGTCGAATCGCAGTAGTCTTGGTCACAAGTTTCAAAATCAGTATTTTGGTACTGACTTTCGTATAAGTTATTATTGGGTTGGTCGTACTCATAATTATAAGAATTGTTCAAGTGATGTGTTCGTTGTTGTCGGAAAAAGTTTTGATTAGGTTTATATTGACCTGAACTTTCGCTTCTAGTGACTCGAGTAACTAGAAGCGAAAGCAGAAGGCTACGAGAATTATGCGAACCGACCTGAAGAGGACAGATGTGACTCTGCCGAAACGTCGTCATTTTACCATCGATCCCGGAAGGGATCAGTTATCAACTACGCGGATGAATTCCCGGAAACCATCCAATACATTTAGTGCCCGCGAGAACATAAAAACAAATATATATATATATATATATATATATATATATATAAGTTTTCGCGGGAACTAAATGTATTCGGTGGTTTCCGGGAATTCAACAGAGTAGTTGATAACTGATCCCTGCCGGGATCGGTGGTAAAATGACGACGTTTCGGCAGAGTCACATCTGCCCTCTTCAGGTCGGTTCGCATAATTCTCGTAGCTTTCTGCTTTCGCCTCTACTTACTTTAATACCATATATATATATATATATATATATATATATATATATATATATATATATGTGTGTGTGTATTATATGCAAAATATATCAGCACTTAGTTCACACAGTCGAGAAGTCAACGGAATTTAAAGCGTACGTGACTTCTCAGGGATAACGTAAGAATCAGATAAAGTAACTATTTTATTTTGATTTTATTTTGAATGACCACCAGTTCTTGCATTTATATAATATTTTATTCCTCATAACATTACCCTTCCTAAATAATTTTGAAACTATATATTTTACATAATCATATTATTTTATTTCCATTACTTTGACTTACAAGTATTTGAAACATTATTTCAAGTTTATTATTAATTTACCATTTATACATTCCTATTTCAAATTTGTTATTACTCTATTAAACATTGCTCGATATTAGATTTTGATAAACTAGATATTTACCATTTACATTTAAAAACTCAACATTTAATTTTTATTTATTGTGCGAATTTATACAATTATAAAAATGCCCTAGACAAGCAGCTACACCAACCGTAGAACCCTATAAGCTATCGGAAATATTTGCCATAATTCCTGAGTATGATGGTAATCCGATATTTTTGAATACTTACATATGCTCCTGTAATACTGCTTACAGCATGGCAATGGATAATCAGCAAATATTGCTAATTCTCCATATCAAAAATAAGTTACGCTGTAGAGCGGTTGAGTTAATTAATTCGCGAAACACTAGTCAACTAGCTGAAATTCAAACCCTGCTAGAAAATCATTTTGGAGATCCTAGGGATCTCTCGGCTCTTATACAGGACTTGCAAAGAATGCGGCAAACTCCTAATGAATCCCCTCTTACATTTTCTGCTAGACTTTAGACGCATCAGGCGAAAATGCTAGCAGCCATAAACAAACAAAACCTAACTGTTAAAGAAAAACAAGCACAGATTGACTTGATAGAGTCAATGGCTCTTAATAGCCTCCTCACGGGTTTAGAGCCCAAAATTGGTCAACTCGTTCGCGCTAGCGACCCCTACAGTATTCTCACTGCCATTTCCAGAATTAAACGAGAACTACAACGATCACATTTAGAAACCCAGAAATTTTCAGGTAATAGAAGTTTCCAACAACCCTCTCGTAAACCAAATAACGTTCCACCTCCAAAACAATGCACATTTTGTAAACGAATGGGCCATCTAAGCAAAGAATGCTTATTGAGGATAAGACAATTTCAACACAACCCGAATTCCAATCAGAATTATTACAATTATCGAACTCATTTTTCCAATCAACCTGCTAACAATCTACAAATGTTAATCCCAGTCAACAATTTTCACAGCAACAATTTCGTCCATCTACCAGTAGACAACCCCAAATGTCTGGCAATTACATACCGAACCCGAGTTTCTTTAAACATCAACAACGCCAACAACCAAAGACTCATCACTTGAACAATCTGCAAATCGGACCATATCACAATGACTATAACTATTCTCAAAGCGAAAATCAATACAACCCTTTACCCAATGAGTATGGAAACGTACAATAATATTACCCTAATGTTTTCGAACAAAACGATGAACCAGAATATTTCAACACTGAACAGTTTAACGAATATTATTCTGACGAACCTGATTCTTCTCAAGTAAATTTTCATTTGTCCCCTACCCAGTCAGAACCCCCAGACCAAAAATTTCAGAAATTCAAACCCAAATTCAGACAATGAATCTGGACGACTTCAGCCCGAATGTCAACTTCCCAGAACAGAACTTTCTGTAAGACCCCTTCTTTCCGTCAACTCCAAGAATCTTTATTATATTACTGATTCTTCAAACACTTATAAACTTCTTATCGATTCGGGTGCAAGACTTTCAATTTTTAAACCTGAAACCGACCAACGCTTCAAACAACGATTTCCCGAAAACGTAGTCATCCAAGGAATCACTGATCAGAAAATCTTAATCAACGAATCCACCCTTGTACCTTTCAATGTAGCCGACCCACACAAGGTGTATATTTGCAACATCTACATTGAATTCGACGGATTACTGGGTTCAGATTTCCTTGAACACTATAACTGCGTTATAGACTTTAACAGCAAACAACTTGTCACTAATTTTAAAACCTTACCACAATACAAAGTTACGGATGATACTGTCATGCGTACTCAGAACCCTTCAACTTTCAATAACTGCATACCAATTAATACAATCTCTTTAGAAACCCGAACAGAACAGATATGTAAATTAAAATGTAACCTCACTAACACTGAGGCTTTCCTATCATCTGCCGAAATAGAAAGGTTTATCTTCCCCGTGCCCTTGTTAAAATTAATGAAAAAGGCGAATTTCTTACTTCAATTTTAAATGCAAATGCTATCCCCAAAACTGTTTATTTCGACAATTTGGAACTCGAACCGATAAACAATTTTTTCCGAAAATTACTCACGAAACTTAACCCATCCTGATAGACAAACTACAATCATGGAACATCTTCGGTGAGAACATCTGAATGATGAGGAAGCCGAACTTATTTCCCAACTTTGCCTCGAATATTCCGATATATTCTATTTAGAATTGACCAACTCACCTTTACAAACGAAATCAAACATTCAATAGACACTAATAACGCAAAACCCTCTTTCACAAAGTCATATCGGTACCCCCAAATACACAAACAAGAGGTAAAAAGTCAGATATCAAAGATGCTTGACCAAGGCATTATACGTCCGTCTAATTCGCCATGGTCATCCCCGGGTTTGGGTAGTTCCCAAAAAACTAGACGGATCTGGTACCCAAAAATGGCGTGTCGTCGTCGATTATCGTAAACTAAATGAAATTACTGTTGACGACAAATACCCCCTACCGAACATTTCGGATTTACTTGACCAACTTGGCAACTGCCAATACTTCACCACTCTCGACTTAGCTTCAGGGTTTCACCAAATCGAAATGGATATAAAATACATCCAAAAAACAGCATTCACAGTTGATAATGATCATTTTGAATTCGTTAGAATGCCCTTCGGTCTTAAAAACGCTCCATCCACCTTCCAAAGGGTAATGGATAATATTCTTTTAGGTGTTCAAAACGAGAGATGTTTAGTCTACATGGACGACATTATCGTTTATTCTCCGACTATACATGAGCACGTAGCCCGACTTTCTGAAGTTTTCAAACGATTGCGAAAAGCCGATCTAACAATCCAACTCGACAAATGCGAGTTTCTTCGCAATGAGGTCGCGTATCTTGGCCACCTTATAACTCCCGAAGGCGTGAAGCCTAACCCCTCAAAGGTAGATTGTATCTTAAATTTTCACCAACCAAAAAACCGAAAAGATGTCAAGTCCTTCTTGGGGTTAACTGGTTATTACAGGCGATTCATCCCCAATTTCGCCAAGATTTCGAAACCTTTGACAAGATTACTTCAAAAAGATATAGCTTTCCAGTTCGATTCAGAATGCGTCAAATCTTTTGACGAATTAAAAAGAGCCCTTACTTCTACACCCATACTCATATTCCCTAATTTTGAAGAGCCATTTATTCTTACAACCGACGCCAGTTCATTTGCTATCGGCGCAGTGCTCTCTCAAGGCCTCGTAGGTAAAGATTTGCCTGTAGCCTATGCCTCCAGAACTCTCTGTAATGCTGAAACTAAGTATTCAACCATAGAAAGAGAACTCCTTGCAAATAGTGTGGGCGGTTAAACACTTTCGTCCAATAATTTTTGGCCGTAAGTTTTTACTTCTGACCGATCACCGCCCGTTAACTTCGCTGTTTTCTATAAAGGATCCTGGAAGTAGACTTGCAAGATGGCGCCTTAAGCTCGAGGAGTACGACTATCAAATAATTTACAAACCTGGCAAAGTAAATTAAAACGCCGACGCTCTCTCTCGCATTAAAGTTAACAACTTTAATGAATACATATCATTTTAAGCAAAACAATCATCTAACACCATTTCCAGTACTCCCAACAAACGAAACTGACGATTACTCACAAGAACCCCAGACGAGAAGTCCCATTAATGTCCAACAAATCTCTGAAGAATTTAGAACTTTTGTCGAGCGATATCAAACCGTCTCACTCATAGATTACGACAAAATTCAATTTTCTAATTGCTCTTAGACTCTTAGACCGAGGAAACAAAAACATCCTAGTATTTCCCCAAGGCTCTCTCATGAAAGATTTTCACCATGACATCATCGAAGACATTTTTGAGGAAAATGCTGATTTCCATACCCCTAGAGTAACGGTCTTTGCAAGCAAAAGTGTCAGAAAAAGATGCTATTACATCGTCCCTCTCCCTTCTGACCCAGAAGTAGTCAACGAGATTGTTTTCGCATCTTTGTATAATAGTAGAGATGTGTTCACTAAAAAGGAAGTATTCTGTGTCGAGAATAACATTGAACTGCCCATTTTGGAAATGCTTTCGTTTATCTTTTCCGAAATCGATATCAAATGGAAAGTTTGCCAAAATATCGTCCAAACGGTTGAGAAAGACCAAATACCTATCATTCTCAACCAATTCCATAACGGCAAAAATAATATACATCGAGGCATCAATGAAACTATCCGCAGAATTAAAGAAAAATACAATTGGCAAGGACTGACTAAGGACGTTGACAATTTTATCAAAAACTGTCAAATTTGCCAGAGAGCAAAAGTTTACCGGAAAAAACACCGACAGCCCACTTATCATTACTGAAACCCCACTCTTTGAACGCGTCAAAATCGATATTCTAGAAATCCCGACAAAAAACTACGCATTAACTATCCGGGGCGAACTAACAAAATTCTCTCAGGCCTACCCCATAACCGACAAATCCGCAAAAACCGTTGTTAGTACTTTACTACTCTATTTCCAACACTTCGGTAACCCCATTACGGATACATTGTGATTATGGCAGGGAATTCGACAACGCACTAATGAGAGACTTGTGCAAACTATTTGACATCAAACTATCCTATTCTAGTGTAGGACATCCCCAGTCAAATGGTTCCTTAGAACGATTCAACTCGACCTTATTAGAGATGATTAGACTCCATAAACTAGAAAATCCTGACGTACACCCTTTTAACATCCTCCCTTATGAAATCATTGCATATAACAATTCTGTAAACAAAACTAATGGATTCACCCCTTAGAACTTGTTTACGGACTCCAGAAACTCTCTACAACCAACAAGCGCTGATAACTAAGTACATCAGAGATCTCAATAATCGTATCTCTCACTATTATAAAATTGCTCGCGAAAGAACGGAAATCCAAGAACATAAAGCGAAAGTCAGATTTGATGAACATGTTTCTGAAAATCTCCCTAACTATCAAATAGGCTATAAAGTCTATATTAAAGAATCCCAGATCAAGGACAAACTCCAAAATAAATTCAATGGTCCTTTCGAAATCCTGGAGATTCATAGGAACTCCGCAACAGTACTAAACCCTAAAACCAACCAAAAATCAAAAGTAAATTTCGACCGAATGAAACCGTTCTCAGAAAGTTAATTTCTGTTTCAGGTTCTGCCTGTTGTTCGGGTCAGCAGTAGCCCAATTTCAAATACAACCAATAAACAATACTTCCATAACGAAGCAGAAATAACTGTATCCAATGATAAATGGACACTTTTAGTGCACAGAAACATTTCTACACTAGAACAAGTATTTACAACAAATAACAGAATATTACAAACTCTTGTAAAAACTGTTAACTTCAATTCTTTTGCTATGAACTACTTTCGCGCAGACATACAAACCCACATTAATCTTCTCAATCAAATTTCTAACTCAATCAAACAGAAATTTACTGACATTCACATAAACACTAAAAGACACAACCGAGGTATACTTGAGTGGGCAGGTACCCTTTTTAAGGCAATCACCGGCAATTTAGACGCCGCCGACGGAAAATACTTTACCGAAAACATAAACCGCCTTAATTAAGGCCAACTTCAAATTGAGAACTTATAAAAAAAACAAATAAGTGTCACCACATCTGTAATTAAAAACTTCAACGTAACTATCCAAAATCTTGGAATTGACGAAAAACTATTTAACGATAACATGAAAAAGCTGGAAAACACTATCGGAAAAATTAATGATAAGGTCGCCTACGTCGAATCAAAACTCGCATTACTTGAAATGTGTGAAAAACTTATGGAGAATTATCTCTACTTAGAAGATCATCTAAATGATCTTTTAAATTCTATCACATTCGCGCGTTTTAAAATAATTCACTCTTCAATTTTAACACCGGAACATCTTATTACCTCATTACAGGAAATATCGCAAAATTTAGTCAAAAGTAACCTTCCATTGGCTGTAAAGTACTCGAGCATCGCACAATATCTGGAAGTCATGAACTAGAGGCATTTCAAACATATACCGATCTTATATTTGTGTTAAGAATCCCTTTAGTCGAACAAAATCCTTACACAGTTTTTCATTTATATCCTATCCCTATATACGATGAAAGAACAGGTTTACATCATATGCTATCCTTCACTCAAAAATATCTTGCAAAGAATGATGATTCTTTAATGTTTATTCCGATCAAAGACTTAAGTGCGTGTAAACCGTTAGCCACTCGTAAGAAACTGTGTTCTGAACTTTACGCATATCCTATTGACACAAACGCGTTATGTGAAGCTCAACTTCTAAAAAACGTCCAGAAGGTACCCGACAACTGTAAAACCTCACTAATATTCACTCAAGGATACAACGTTCAAAAACTAGAACCCAATACATGGCTCATAATTACTTCTGAACCCATAAGTGTTGCAGTGAATTGCGCTCAAACAAACCCAAAAACTCTTACAATCTCCGTCAACTCCATATTGACTCTTCATCAGAGTGTAGTGCGTTTATAGAAATTACAAAAGTTCAAGTCGAATCTGGTAAACAAACATTTCAACCAGTAACAGTGCCATTCAACTGTTGCGATGCAGTGCCAGAAAAAATTATAATTCCTGAACTTCAGGAAGCTGAACACACTTAACGTAGAAGAATTAGACGTAGCAAATCACAAATTGGAACAATATTCCAGAGACCTCGATGGTCTCATAAACCAGCCGTTTGTAACCAAAAACATCTCTTGGTTTACCTATACAACTATAGCTGCTCTCATGATCCATGCGGCACTCATCACTTTCCAAGCTGTCAAAAAGAGGATAGTAAAACCTCCAAAGGACAGCAATCCTGACCAGACTTCAGTGCCTCAGCCAAGACTCAAATTCTTCCCCAAGCTTAGACCTGTTTGGAAAACAGAACAAAACTTAGAGACGCAAGTTTATGTTTATGTTCTCTAAAAACACCTATTTTTAATATTGATTTATATTATTAACCTTTTTATTTTTTTTTACACAGTATTTTTATTCACATTTCCTTTTACTTTATATTTTATTTTGATATGTTTAGGTTAAGCATTTAATTATTACTCGTATTATTTTATTGCTCATTTATTTTAACATGTTTTGATTTTATTTTTACAAATTGATTTTTGATTTTTACTTATTACCTTATTTTAATCACATTTCGTTTTATACACTTCTTACTTATTATGTATACCATTCAAACATCATTTTATATTATTTTATGTTTCTGTTCCTAAAAGTTGATGTTACAGCATCAACTTTTGATATGTAATGGGAGTTGTTATATGCAAAATATATCAGCACTTAGTTCACACAGTGGAGAAGTCAATGGAATTTAAAGCGTACGTGACTTCTCAGGGATATCAAATTTCATCTCGAATTATATGCAAACAACTTCCCGGAAACCTACACGAGTCCGTTTACCCAGTAAAATCGCTGAATTGCATCAGCACTTTTGTCGATGTTTTAAAAGCAACTGGAAACAATCTCGTGTTGTCATTCAAATATTATCACTTATAGTATTAAGTATTTCAAGTAATTAATTGTTTAAATTTTGATTTTGTTTGCTTTAAATAAATAATATTTTTAAAAAGTGTTTTGAATCAAAGTGAATATAAAATATTTATTCCAGGTTTTATGCATTACCAAAAATCCACAAACCAATTCTTTCATTAAGCCCAATAGTGTCCTCAATTGATGCTCCCAATTCTGGGATTCTGGGATTAGTTGATGTCTTATCAAAGTCTTATAATAAAAACAATGAATTTTATTTACAGGATTCTCTTGATTTTGCCCACACATTTAATGACTATTTGATACTCACAAATTATAACTTAGTAAGCTTAGATGTTATCTCGCTTTTCACCAACATTCCTGTAGATTTGGCTGTAAATAGTATTGATAAACATTTGACCACCATTTCGAAACACACTAGCATTAACAAAAATAATTTTATCAAACTCACTGGAATGTCTTCGATGGCACATTCCATAGAGAATATTCAAAAAAATGTATGAATTAGATGTTGCGGTTTTAGTTCAATGCTGGTTCAATGCAAGTATATAATTGACGAAGGACCTTTAGCGGAACAATCAATAAACACGTGCCGTCACTTAAACGAACCACCAAATAAAAGTTATCACTAACCTTTTATGTCGAAGCTCTGGTGTTTTCTTGGGTCTTCTTTCTTCGGAGGCTAGCCCCGTAACAGCAGGAACAGTTTCTTAGAGCTTCTTCTGGACAACACCTTACACAAAAAAATAGCGAAGTAATGTTCATTGATTGAGCATACAAAAAATGCGGGTTTAACAACAAATGATGCGCTTTCGTAAACACAAAAGAAACAAAATGAAAGCGGTTTAGCGGTCGTTACGAATGGAGCTAAGAACTCGCGGACTCGTAACACTATAACAACAAAAAGCGGCGTCTCTTCAGAGGGAATCAAAAAATGTGTCCGAATAATTCGGAGCATAATACACGAACCTCCCCAGCGTCCTAACAGCTAGGGATCCGAAACACGAATGTCAATACTGTCTATATTTTACACGCAAAAAAAAACACTTAAAATTAGCATTAGCGCGACGGAATGTTTAGGAAAAGATGCAGAAGTTTAAAAATCAATGAAGTAATTCAATCAAGTTGAAAACAATACACTAAACAAATTGCGGGAACGCACCATTCCGCCAGCCTTAAATTACTTATTTCAAAACTAAGGGTCCACTGGCAGTGGACAAAGCTTTACAAGAGGTTGCTTCAAAGTACCACTTGCAGTTCTAACTGTAGCAACGCGTACAACACCATCACCTCCAGGATGTACGTCAATAATGCGCCCTAATGGCCAATTCAAAGGAGGTGAAGTGTCTTGCTTCAAAATAACAAGAGTACCTGGCTTAACAACCTCCGAGGGATCAGTCAGTCCATTTACTCCGTTGATGAAGAGTATGTAAATATTCTTGCGACCAACGTTTCCAGAATGCCTGATGCAAACGACTCAGTAACTGCCATCTGTTGAGACGATTAGGTGGGACAGATAAGAAATCAGATTCAGGAGGTGCTGATAAAGGTTCCATGGTAAGAAACATTCCAGGACTCAAGGCGGTAAGATCCGATGGATCGTTGCTACAAGGGGTTATAGGTCGCGAGTTTAAAAAAACTTAAAACTGCTTCGACCTGTGCAAATACAGTAGAAAGTTCTTCGTAGGTTAGGATTTGATCTTCAACGACACGTCTTAAGTGAGCTTTAACGGATTTAATTCCGCTCTCCCATAGTCCTCCAAAGTGAGGAGCCGAAGGGGGATTGAAATGCCAAGAAATGGTTTCTCGTGCAGCAGTAGCTCTAAAAACTTTCAAGATCTGCTTGTGAGCACACATAAAATTAGTACCACAATCACTATATATATGGCTACATCGACCACGACGTGCAATGAATCGTCGCAAAGCTGCCAAGAATGCATCAGCAGACAAATCTGATACGAGTTCTAGATGAACAGCTTTCGTTGCAAAGCACTTAAACAGGCACAGATAAGCCTTTAAAGTTTTCGACCCTCTAGTTTTAGCCATGGTTATAGTGAAGGGACCAGCAAAATCTACTCCAACATGAGAAAAAGGTTTCAATTGTGAAACGCGGGAAATGGGCAAATTTCCCATGAAGGGTTGGTAAGCAGAAGGATTAAGCTTCCAACAAGAAACACATTTCGAAATTACACTACGAATTACTTTCTTTGAGGATAGAATCCAAAATCGTTGCTGCAAAAGAAATTAAACGGTTTGGATTCCTGCGTGAAGATTGGTGACATGACAATCTTCGACAATTAGATTAGTCAAACGACTTTTACTTGGTAGCAGTGCGGGAAATTTAGTGTCAAGCGGCAATGGAGCATTAACCAATCTACTATCAACTCTAAGAGTTCCCTGTTCATCAAGAAACGGCGAAAGTTTACGAAGCGATTTGGGCAAAAGTTTTCGTTCTCGAAGAAGGGAAATCTCTTTAGAAAAATATTGATCTTGAACATAGCGAACAATGCGAAGCTGAGCCTGCTATAACTCAGCAGCCAAAAATGATCCAGAGCCCCTACGGTCTGGATTGCGAGCGTTATCAACAAAGCGACAAATATGAGCTATAATGCGGGTAATGCGATTAATAGAAGAATGTTCTTCTAACAAAGTACCAAATAAATTTGTTGAAGCGGTGACTTGAAGCGGCACTATACGGGCTTCAGTCATAACTAGAGGTGACATGCTTGAGTCTGAGCAAGCATGTGGCAAACAAGCGGTAATCAACAATTGTGGGCCTTTCCACCAAAGTGTATTGCCTAATAACACTGATGCCAAAGTGCCGCGGGAACCCAAGGCAGCGGGGTTATCACAAGATTGAATGTAAAACCAATGAGAAGAAGGAAATTTTTCCTGAATGTAAGCAACTCGATTACTGACAAATGTCCAACGGTGCGGGGAAGAACTAAGCCATGAAAGGACTACCGTGGAATCTGACCAGCAACGAATCACCCTGAACAACAAACGACTGTTGAATTGCTCATAAACATAATGAGCCAACTTAGCGGTAAGAACTGAAGCATACAGTTCCAATCTGGGAAGTGACAAAGTTTTCAAAGGGGCAACTTTCGATTTAGACAACACAAAAAAACTTTGATGAAATCCATATGCGGTTTCGAACACAAAATAAACAACAGCGGCATAACCTTTCTCAAAAGCATCACCAAATGCGTGAAGTTCACAACTAGAAAAGTTTTCTATAACAAGCAGGCGAGGCAAAACTAAATTGTGCAAGGTCAACAAAATAGCGATAATGTCTTGCTGCAATTTGGGACCTATAAACCGACGATCATTCAAAGATAACCGACGAGGTATCTTAGCGGATGCATTAAACACTACACGAAGTTTGGTTGTGCTACTATCAGGTTTCAACACACAATGATGCGGTATGTAGTAACAATCAGAAGAAGTAGATGATAGATCTGGAACCAGCTCCGTATGTTCAAGCTCCAAATCCTCTTTAAGAAAATCACAATAGTGTTTGTAGAGATCTGTTTGCTGTAGAAGACGTCTTTCTAAGGAGTAGAAACGTTGTACGGCGGGATTATACATTCCATCAAAAACAGGAAGTGTATTTCGAAAAGGAAGGGGCACAACGAATCTACCTGAATCCAATCTCCTGCATCCCTCGGAAAATATTTTTTCGCAGATAAGATCATCAGGGGACTGAACCAGTGCGGTAGGAACATCTTCAATTGTCCAGAACCTTTGGAGTGTATCATCTAATGATACTACATCTTCAATTTGACAAAAAAGCGAAGTTGGGTATATGACTGACTGAGAGTGAGAGTTAACAGAACTCGAAGACACTCTACCCATAAGGATGTAACCAAAAACAGTGTTAATAGCATCAGGAATACCTTCCTTTCCCAGAAGGCGTCCATCCAACAAAATTTGAGAAAATATATCGGCACCTAACAAAAGGTCAATAGCTCCTGGGCTATTGAAACCAGGATCAGCAAGTTTCAAATTGGTTAGATATGCCATATTAGCCATGTTAATGGGCGCAACAGGCATATCATTGCAAATGCGGGGTAAAACAATAGTATCAACAACAAAATTGCACTCACGATTTACTATAGAGCAAAGAGAAAGGGTAAGAGAGCCCTCAGCAGAGGTACTCTGCATAGACAATAGCCCGTTGAGTTGTATCGAAGCGGGCATAGGTCGGAAGCCAAGGCGTTTCACAGCCGTGCTCGCAATGAATGATGTCATGCTACCAGAATCTAGCAGACATCGCAAAGTTTGATAAGAACCGTGCTTATCTAATACCTCCACTAAAGCGGTAGATAACAACACATTTGAATTGTATGACAAAAGTGAACTATGACAAGAAGTCTGCGGTTGAGAAGTTTCGGGACTTTCAACAGTATTAATGGTACTGGGTCCACGAGAAGTGGAAGCCAGGTTTGCGGGGGGAGCTTTAGATTCAGACCCAATACCTGAATCAGCACGATTTACAAAATGAAGCAATGTGTGATGGCGTTGTTTGCAGTTGCGGCAAGTGGATAAAGATTTACAGCGATTCGACTGATGAGAATCGCTCAAGCAACTAAAACAAAGTCTAAAATCTTTAACAAACTTAAACCGCCCGGATACTGATTTGTTCAAGAATTCAGAACAATTGTAAATCGCATGATCGGATTTACAAACTAAACAATTTCTATTCTTAGTGACAAACAAAGATGTATTGAACCGGGAAGAATGTTGCTTTGAATTCAATGGTAACTTTTTGTCAACACTTTGCTTTGCCTTGCAAGATCATTCAACATGTTCAAAGGCATCACAATGCTTCGACAAAATATCAACAACTTCCGAACGGATCGGAAAGTCATCTTGAGCGGTCACAGTACCATGGTAAAGTTCCAATTTAGCGGCTAAATTCTTTGGAACTCGTTTCAATTTCATCTGAACGATACAAAAATCCCACTGATTTACTGGTAAACCCAAATTCTTCAGTGCTTCCAAATTATCACTGAAGTCATCCAATAACTTCCGAACCTCTGAAGGGCTATCTGAAGTTAGTTGGGGGAATTGTTCTAAAGCTGACCAATGAGACTCCGTGATTAAACGAGTTCGCTTGGATTTTTTCAAAAGTGTTTCATAAGCACTCACGTAATTGTTTTGTGTTAGTTTAAAATTCCTAATAGCCTCAAAAGCAGGCCCTTTTAAAGCTAACTGCAAATATTTGAACTTCTGCATAGCACTGAGTTTTTCATTATTGTGAATTAATGAATCAAACAAATCAATAAAAGTACCAAATTCCAATATGTCTCCACTAAATGAAAGCAAATCAATTCGCGGCAAAGCAACACTTTCCTGTTCCCGATCTATATTTTGTGGCGTAGAATTCTGAACAGATTTCAGTTTAGCAAAAATAGACCTAATTCAATAAAACAATTTTTCAAATTTATTGCGAATGTCATCCTCAAAGTCAAAATCATCGGTTGCATCTGAAATTAATCCAACAATGGAATTGTGATGTTTAAAAAATTCTAAATGGATTGATTCAACCATATCAGTCATGCTAAAAAACAATTCAACGTCGTCACCTCTTAAGGCTTTCTCGGCAGCAAAATAAATATCTTCTAATCTTTTAAACTCCGATTGTCGATGATTTTTAAATATACGTAAATTTTCAGCGGTTTTTGACATCTTAACAATAAATTAAAATCACTGTAACGCCACTGAACAAATCTAACACGATAGAACGAAAACAAAATACTATTCCAAAAATGTCTAATTTTTTACTGTTGAAGTAGAAAATATCTGACCAAATGTCAAATAAATTCAAAACAATTTAGCAAAATAACCAAACAAACAAAACGAGCTCTTGTAAGTTTTTAAGGCGGCAAAAAAATTGCGTTTTATTTCCGACGGAATGAGTGAATATCCCGAACTTGCTTTCTCTTCTAACAAATAAAGAAACGAAAATTCAATGCGGTTTTCAACAATAATTGCAACTAAAAATCAATGGTTTTTTTATCGTTAAACTTTGCACGAAATTAACTCAAATGTATCCGGCCAGGAGTTGGACCAAATTATGTAATTTATTCGATAATCTTTGCACGAAATTAACTCAAATTGCATCCGGCTCGGACTTGGACCAAAATTATGTAATTTATTCGATAATCTTTGCACTAAATTAACTCAAATTGCATCCGGCTCGAAGTACCAAATTACGGAATGTCTTCGATGGCACATTTCATAGAGAATATTCAAAAAAATGTATGAATTAGATGTTGCGGTTTTAGTTCAAGGCTGTTTCAATGCAAGTATATAATTGACGAAGGACCTTTAGCGGAACAATCAATAAACACGTGCCGTCACATAAACGAACCACCAAATAAAAGTTATCACTAACCTTTTATGTCTAAGCTCTGGTGTTTTCTTGGGTCTTCTTTCTTCGGAGGCTAGCCCCGTAACAGCAGGAACAGTTTCTTAGAGCTTCTTCTGGACAACACGTTACACAAAAAATAGCGACGTAATGTTCATTGATTGAGCATACAAAAAATGCGGGTTTAACAACAAATGATGCGCTTTTGTAAACACAAAAGAAACAAAATGAAAGCGGTTTAGCGGTCGTTACGAATGGAGCTAAGAACTCGCGGACTCGTAACACTATAACAACAAAAAGCGGCGTCTCTTCAGACGGAATCAAAAAATGTGTCCGAATAATTCGGAGCACAATACACGAACCTCCCCAGCGTCCTAACAGCTAGGGATCCGAAACACGAATGTCAATACTGTCTATATTTTACACGCAAAAAAAAACACTTAAAATTAGCATTAGCGCGACGGAATGTTTTAGAAAATGTGCAGAAGTTTAAAAATCAATGAAGTAATTCAATCAAATTGAAAACAATACACTAAACAAATTGCGGGAACGCACCACTCACAAAATTCGTTTTTGAAACAACTGTATTTTCTTTCCAAATAAATATTTCAAACAGATTTTTGGGTCTTCAATGGGCTCCAAACTATCACCCATAATTTCTCAATACGTAATAGATGATTTAGTCAATGACCCAAATTAAATTTTAACATCCCTTTTTTAAAAAATATTTAGATGACATAATTTGCTGCATCCCAGCAGATGCTATAGATTATCTAATACAAACATTCAATAATTATAACTGTCTTCTACAGTTCACTTTAGAAGAAGAAGATATTAATTGCAGTATTCTATTTTTAGATACAAAAATAATAAGGGGCTCTGATAAATACCTGAAAATAGACTAACATGGAAAACCAATAAGTTCCGGTAGATATCTAAACTACCACTCAAATCATCCCATGAAGATGAAAATCAATCTGAATACTGGGATGAAAAGAAGGATATGTCAAATCAGCCATCCTTCTCGAAGGGAAAAGAACCTACATATTCTGTACCAATTATTCGTAGAAAATTCATATACCCTTCTGGTTTTCTAAAAAGTTTAATCTTTAATTCTCCACGGGATGTAAATATGGGTACACCACAACAGACGGCTTCCAGTAATAACACTCTTATCAAACCCACTAAGACCGCATTAATTCATGCATCAGTTCCATATATTCAACAAATTTCACCAAAACTTGCAAAAACTATTAACATCCAACAACAACATGCTAGTGTTTTATAAATTAAAATTAAAACTGTTGCTAACATATTTTCTAAAATAAACGACAAAACACCGAATGAAAAGAAATCAAATGAAGTGTACTCTATTAATTGCATACACTGTCAAGCTACCTATGTTGGGCAAACATCTTGAAGCCTCAACAGTAGAATAGTTTCACATAAGAGTGATATCAGGCTTGGCAAAGAAAGCTGTGCTCTTGCAATACACTGTATCAACAACAATCACGCTGCCGATTTTAAAAATGCAACCTTATTGGAACAAGAAAAAAACCTTTTCAAACGGAACTTCCTCGAGATGATGTGCATTAATAATCAAGTCAACAAAATAAATAAAATAACAGATTTACAAAATCTTAATGTTATCTATTGTAACTTGTTGGATATTGAAGTTAAAATTTCAAAAAAGGGTCACATCAAATACATTAATTGATCAGTCGTGACCAATACTTTTATAATAGCTTAATTCGCTCGTTTTAGAATATTTCTGTAAGGTCTGGCATTAGTTGAAATCAAATTAAGATTATTATTTACGATTTTGTTTTCAGTTAGATTTTTCTCGAATCTTATTCCTCTCAAATAACTTCAAACCAGTCTCATGTCAGTCCATCATGAAATATCTAACAAGAATTTTATTATAACATCAATGGTGCAATTTAACTAACAAGGGGAGTTTTGTATTAGTATGGCCATTTTTCCTCTGGTAATTGTTAGTCCTAATAAGAACCTCGCATTTCGAAAGTTTATATTAAAAATTTTTTACCAATTCTTACAGTCATGTAATAAAGAGTATTACTTTTTAACACCCTCTAGTGAACTGGCTGCTTCCCAAATAATTGTTTTTTTATTTTTATATTAATTCAGCCGTTATCATCTATTTCTTAGCTTTCTGCTTTCGCTTCTAGTTACTCGAATACTGATCAGTATTCGGGTAACTAGAATTCCCGGAAACCATCTAATACATATATATATATATATACATATATATATATATATATATATATATATATTCTCAATACGTTTTATTCTTTCCTGAGCACCTACAACTAAAAATTACATAAAATGTTACAGTAAAAATATATGTTGTATCATGCAGTTTACGACATTGTAAATAATAATTTTAATTCATTAAATAATTGCCCATATTTCGCAGACGCATAAACATTCGAAATTGTCAAGATAGCTTTGAAAAATATTCAGGTACTTTGTGAAATATACTTACTGACTGAAAGCGAAAAAAAAAATCCGTTTTACCATTATTTCATGTTGCTGTAAATGATCATTAGCCTCTCATCACAATGAATACAGATATCACAAGAAACTGTAATAATGCCTGTCTTTGCAGTAAATTATTTCCTGTTCATGAAACATTACATCACATCCAACTGTTAATTATTTATTAACTTGTATAATTATATTATCCAGACACTTCATCACCTAAAGGTATCATAATGTTATATAATTCGCGATAGCTACCATCTAACTAAATATCAGTTATTTCTAACATCTTCCAGCTAGCTTACATTTAAAATGAAGATTAAAGCGAAGGTTTACATACAACAGTATTTGCTTGATTTGTGGAGACACATGTGTTAGATAAATACACACCAATTAACACGGAGAGAAAACGGAAAGAGCCAATGTTGGCTCGTAAATCGCATCTGATCAGAGATAAGTGTGTTTCGTTTCAAGATTGGCCTCCGAGGAATGGAGTAGAAGCTGCTGGGATATATATTTTTCTAGCTCAAGATATATAGCGTAGGGTTTACTTAAATAGGGTAAAGGAGTATACGACACTACTGCAAACATGAATTTAATAGTTGTATAATTAGGATTCCTATTCGAATGCCACATGACTATTAATTTTGAATAATTACTGTAAGCGGTTTGTTTATAGGAGTTCAAGAAAGATAAACCGAGTTCTTGATGGCTTTGTTTCCCAATCGTGCATTCCGTTTAGGTTGTATTATGAAAATATGCAGTTAGACAACTTCGTTTAATGTAAATTATAGGAACTCGTCTTAATTTGTTCTTGACACAGAAAATTGGTTCCAATTGTTTCTTTTTAAGCTAAACTACAGCACATTTAGAGATTTTCATTACAACCTTCCTATTTTTAATATAAAGCATTGTGTACTCTAAGTTAGATGTTACGTTTCATGTAGTTATTTAAACATGTTCCAATTTTTATATTTGAGTTAAAATTATCCAGGAAGCGTGTCCGCAGATCGACACTTAGTGATCGAAAAATTTCTGAGCAATTCCGTAATTTTCAATACTGAAGACACAACAATAGGTTCAACAAAACTTATTGGTGTTTTGGATGCAACAAAATTATATTCTCATGAAATCATGCAAGCCAAATAATTGCTTTTATTAGCAAGTGACTTCAGATACAATCTAAACATTATAAAACAGGGTCTACCATTTCGTTTAAAATTGCCAGAATATTTCGATTTTGCGGAAATATTTTATATATTGTTAAATATCTGACGACAAGCAACAACGAAGTTTAAGGAAATAATTATTGTATAACTTTGCTGTGAAAACATCTTTTATGTTAGTTTTGTTTGTAGGAATTAAAAAAAAACCAAGTATTGAAATTAGTAAAGTAACTTCCCAATGAAAAGAAATTTTAGGAACTAAAAATTA
The DNA here is from genome assembly GCA_034190945.1 of Octodonta nipae. Taxonomy (NCBI): domain Eukaryota; kingdom Metazoa; phylum Arthropoda; class Insecta; order Coleoptera; family Chrysomelidae; genus Octodonta; species Octodonta nipae. Next base: position 78,846,688 of record CM067224.1, on the reverse strand, counting down.
ATTGAAGTGTGTAGAGCAGATTGTTCAAGAAAAATCGAAAAAAATCAGTCAGCGTCTTTCATTGTTATTCCTGTCTTCTTCATGTTATCCTTTAATTGTTGGGTCCCTAGTTATTCTAGGCCTTTTTTTCTACGTCTACCATGCGTGCCATGCACTTATATCTATCGATCGTTGCATGCCTCTTCACCCACTAATACCTAATTCTCATTTCTAGATACTCATTTATAGGCCCATATTTAATTCATTTCTAATATCATGGTTTGTTATCATATCTTTTCTTGAAACAAATATTAAATTTCTTACGTTCTTAAACTTGGTTCCTTTGCTAATCTCCTTTTTGTTGTTAGTAAACCCACAATATACTTTTATAGATTCTGCAATTGGTACATTTTTTTCGTTTGCCCGATTTTCTTTTTTATTAATTTTTAGCGCTAGATACTAAATTTGTTTATTTTGTTACTAACTTATTATCAACACATATCTAGGTCTTCTTCCTCTCCTACCGCCATTTGTTCCCTCGTTATTTTTTTACGAACACGGAAGGCTTTGTCCCATTTATTTATTTTGTTCTGGAGTTCCCTTTCTCGTTTAGTAATTAATACTATGATCCAATGCCTCCTCAGAGATCTTAACTGGTTTCATATTTTTGTATCCTACCTTGCATTCCTCAATACCTTCATTTGATTTCTTCATTTTTTCATGTATAAACGGAAATGAATTGGATAAAGCTAAGGCTACTATTCTGACTCAGTTAGTTCTTGGTTAAGAAAACATCGCTCCGTGTATTGCTGTATATTATTGTTTCTGTTGTTTTGGTATATCTATATATAAATAGGCAAAGTCAAAACGGTACCGTACCGTTTTCTCCTCTATCGCTCAACTGATTTTCTTTATTATTGTTTTGTTTAGTAGCTAGTGCCGACCCTCAGTGCAGAATGCTAAATTTGTTTATAATATTGCTTCATTTAGTAATTAAAATAAAATAAGAGATTTATAATTTACGTCCACACTGTTAATACCAAATACTGTCGCCAGATTGCTAGGGGAGAAAGTCGTACGATGGATTAACATTTGATTACTTGGTACTCGCAAGTTTGAAACATTGTTTGTAAATATGGCTTGTCAATTAAAATTAGGATTGTGTATTGTATGGCAACTGATATATATTTCCGATAATCTTTTATTTTTTTTAACATTATGCTTATGATTTATATCGTGTTTATTTCAAAGGCTAATAGTTTCACATAATTTAAGTAAGATTACAATAATATGAATACAATTAGTGAGATTTAAGATAAATAGTTAGATCTGACTTGATGGCAATAATTCTAATGCTCACAGTAATCTTCGTTTTAGCGAATTTGATTATTTTGATTTCAGTTTGGCATATCATAACATTGTTAGCCGTTAGGTTAATGTACCTTTACAATTCAATGTGAACAGTGTCAATGTATTATTTGACAATTTTCAATTTCAATACACTTACGAAAATTTCCAACATAAAAAGTATTATTTAACATATATTAACAGTTGGTGCATTCTATTTATTTATATTTTTGATATAATACAAAATAGTTATCGCTTACTTTGTCTGTTAAATTGAAATTATGGAGATTATACATATATTCAGTTTAAGGTGTACTAATATGTAAGTCCTTATGTATCATAGTTATTTATACTACATCTTTAAAGTTACTTATGAGTTGTTTTCTTGCATTTTCTTCTTATAAATTGATCTCGTAATTGTGAAATATCTGAATAATCTCAAAGCATTTTGGAAAAAAAAAATATTTAATATTATTATATGTCATATTAATGGTTTATTGGAAATACCATTCCTACAAAATCCTGCCTCTTAATACAGGCAGAATGACGTTAACCTATCAGGAACATGTAGACATTTGAAGTATGTGTATAAAAAATCTACCCATTTCATTCTATTTGTGAAGCAATTTTCTTGAGTTTGTTAATTTCTAATTGACGGATGTCAGAATTGTCATTAATAAAAAAAATTGATCAAACAGTCACAATTTTTCGTTAATAACAGTTATTGTCCCATCTATTAAATAATAGCCGAACTAGCGCCATTAAACTTTATACCGCTAGAGGACAAAACTATTTCATATATTTTCTAATAATTCAAGGCTTATTATAAATCATTGATTTTTATTGACTTTTTCATCTCTCGAAGTGTATTTGTATTTTTAATTTATTCAATAATAGTATGATGTCATGAAACTTTGTATATTCTATTTTATTCAGGAACGGAGTGTTATTTGATTTTGCTTTTTCTCTCAATAATCTATGAAACGCCTTTTCTAAATATGTCAATCGTGAGTAGATTACCATACATTATTCCATTAAATAAATAAAAGAGTCGGGTAATAAATTGCACCGACATCACACTATGTTTGAAACACCCATACAAATTAGTTATCTGTGTAAGAAACAAGGACTAGTTTATTTATTAGGAGTCTCCTTGTTTATAGAAAATCTATAATTTATAGTAAATAAATAAATATATCATCCAATAAATATACGATGCCAGTACAAAATTTGCCTCACTACCTAGCATTCCAATATTCTGTTTGCGATATTTTAACTTACTTGTCACATCTGACATTCGTCAGATGTCAGAATTGGAAAATGGGCAAGTTTATGGATGGATGAGAGAAAAATGACAAACCTAGACCATGGAGATACTACTTAAATATAGAGTATGCCAGGCTCCGAGATAATGTACGGTGAGTGAAACAGAAATGCAAGTGAACTTATTTCTGCCTAAGCACGCTTCTGATTGGTGCTTGTTTTGCGTCAGTAAAGTGACTTCTACCTTTTGCTTGCAGCCCTATACGGAGGCATATATGTTCACTCGGTATACTTTCTCTCTAAACCAGCGTTACGATTCCACTTGTACAGACACCTATACCTTCCGCATTCTATCTTTAGGAATTACTTCTATAATTAGAAATCCACAAAAAGGATCAGCGTTATCAAGTTTATCGATGGTAGTGAAATAGAAAACTATATAGGGATTAAACTGAAAAAATATAAAGGTGAATGCATTAAGTAACATTTCTTCTATTAATTGTTAGAGTGTAAATATGTGACCCTGAATGCTCCTATTATTTGGCGCTTTGTGATTCTTCTAGATATTTATCCGGCCATGTTTATTTTTTATTCTTCATTATTTAAAAAAAAACGAATAATTCAAGAAATTAATCAAATCAGCAAGAAATATTGCAAAATGTTGTCAAAGAGTTCAAAACAGTGCCTGTTTCTTTGTCAAAAACTGAACGATGCCCAGTTAAACATATGTATTATTATTTAGTTAAAACTTTATATCTTTCTATGACATCATTAATTATTATTCATATTAATCAAATGAGAATTGAAAACCATTTTAAAAGCAGGAGGTTTTTGTATTTGTTACCTTAAGCCCTGACTGAATATAAATGCTTTAAACACATAATTACTTATAAGGATTGGTTAAACAAAATATTTTTAACAAGCGACTACCAGATCTTGACCCAAACATTAAAATCATGGACTTGTCTGCAAAGTTAATACGAACTAATTAAAAATCATTTTTGGGTTTAATTTAACGTGCTTTCACCAGTTTAAAAAATAGAAAGTGGAGGACAGTCTTGCCATCTTGTGATGGACAAATTAGGAATAAAATAACAACTTCCTCAGTAACCAAATTTTGAATATTTCTGGGTTTCTCTCTTCACAGCGATTTCCCAAAATATAAAATAAGGTAAATTACTCGAAATCAAAACGTAATGAGGACAATTTGTAGAAATTGCCCAGAACCCTAGTGACATTCTTATAGAAAAACTCTTTCCCGGAATTAACTAAGAAAATTTCAAATAGTGATTGTAAATCTTATCTCTTTTATAGAAATAAAACTTGAATAGCAAACTGAGGTTAAAAAAATAAATTCTAAAAATACGATTTAATTGCAAAGCAAAATTAAAAATAATTTTTAAACGGTGAATTATGTCGAAAAACGATAGAAAGTCCACGAACTGATTATCGTTTACTAATTTTTAACTAATTTAAAATAATAATTAAGTCATTGACCGAACAACGTGGGTGCTTATTACTTTATTTTTATAATTTTGCTTTTAGAAATACGTACATATTAATTATTTTTTATAATTGATAATGAAACGCCTTCTGATTTTTTACAATAAATTAATTTTTATTATCTACCACTTTATTTTTATTTTAACATTATTTTCTTCTTCTTCGACGGTGTTTTGTACATTGCGAGTTACAGTATCCATATTTTCCTTGATTTGTAAACACTTCTTCTTCCAGAACATTTGTAGCAAATTGGCAGCTTTTTACCATTCTTTCGTTATACTTTTTTTCACATAATCTTATTGTGTTTCATGTTTTAGTTCACATCAAAGATAATCATCTATATCTTGTGCCTTTGATTTTTTTTATATCGAGTTTTGTGCAATCGTTTACTTTCCTAAAAAGTTTCAGCTGATGTTCTCCAGTTTTTGCGTAGTCGTAGACTTAGAAGATTTCCTTTGCGTATCTTTTCTTATTTTATTTTTTAGTATTCTACTAAAAATCAGACGCAGTGAGTGCCACTTGTGATTTTGGGCCACCGTCTGACAACACGACACCTTCTCGACCTCATTCAGATAGCTCTTTTATGATACTCGTTAGCTTATACTTGGAGCGACGACTGGTCTAGAAATTATTTTTTGTATCCAAATTCGGATTTGTTCATCTACTTCCGTAAATATAGGTAAATTAATATGTTTTCTTCCACCAAGTATTTTTGGTATCGATACTATTCTTACGATACTTGGATACCCATATGGGAAATTTTGATTCTATACCTGTATGGCTACTTGTTCGTGAGTTCGATATTCTATGGCAATCACGCTCAGCAAAATCAGTATTTTCCAGTATTTTAGGTTATCACCCGGCAAAATTCATAATTTCCCGGACTTTAAGCGTCTCCTGCCACTAAATTAGTATCGACACTTTCTTTTGATGTCGATATCTTTGTTTCGATACTACTACACATACCACTAGCGATACTTTTGTTTCGGTAGCAATTGCGATACTTGTATCTATCTATACTTTTGTGGTACCCAAGGATCCCTACTCATAACTAAGCTTATGTATACACAAAATGGGAGCTTGCCATCAATTGGCCAAAAAAATATTTATGTTTGCTTACATAGAGACGACCAAGAATTTAAAATGAATGCATATGATACTATCGGACCATGTACAGACTTTATATACATTGGAGTTCGATTCAACAGTAAAGAAACCTCCAAAGATAAAAAAAAGGATATTTAGGTTACTCAGGGAAAATGAAGAGTACCTGCATGGAATTAAATCCCGTCACAGAAAAACATATGAACATAAAGTAAGTCACATTTCTATGAAGGTTTGAAGAGCTACCTAAGGTTGTGAGGTGTGGTAAATTAAAAAGACATTGAAAACGAAAATTCTGTCAACAAAAATGGATTAATTGACAGAAACTACTAGACTGTCAAGGTTGGAATAAGACGATTAGTAATTAAGGAAAGAACAGTAATGGAAGACGTACAAGACATATAAATGGTACCGACCCCTTAACACAATAGGAACTTAAATAATACCAAAGGAAGTAATGTCATTTCCACCATGTCAAAAAGAAATATAGGAATTAAAATCAGACTAACTAAAGAAAAGAATAGCACATTATCATATTACTAAACACAATGTGTAACAAAATAATTCTTGATTAATCAGCATTTGCTTCATTCGGTAGCACTAGTTTACATAAATATCTATAAGAAATTTTCAAAATTAAATTCAGGTCCTTAGCAGTTTATGTTACGTTACTGCTTATTTTTTACCTGTAACACTATTTCTTATGATAGGAATCCCCAGATTACAAAAATAACTTACAGTTTTCCTCAACTCTCAATTTTTATAGCTCTTAAATCGTATTTGCAGTTTATACAAGTGTAATCTCTAAGGCGTAATTTGAGAGTCGGGCTGTGCAACAAAGGCGTACTACTCATGCTAATATGGCGGGAATTTATATCACATTATGACTGCTGGAGGCACCGCCGAGAATATCAGTAGTGAACGGAGTATAATTATTCGATTTAGTTAGAATATATGTTCAGGCTTATAAGCAATTTCATTTTGGGTTATAGTAAGCAGTCTGAAATCAGGTATGAAATTATTATAGCTTATACGAGATGATCTTAAATTAATTATCTTCAGAGGGAGATAAATAAGAAATGAAATAACCTGTAATTAATTTTGCACAATTATCTTTGTCATAATTAAGAAATAATATCAGAACCAAATCGATTGGATTATTTGGATATGACATGAATTGTTTCTTATTAACCATATTCGAATGAACATTTATTCTCCTCAGAATACTGTCCTTCAATAACCCAGAATAATTCACTTTGCCGTTGTTACAAAAAATAGAAGACAGAAATGGAAGTAAATTCATACAACTAAAAAAAAAAGGAGTATATATATATTGTAATGGATTTAAACCCTACATGAAATAATACAAAAGTTTAGTAATTTGAATAAGTAAATGAATTGGGAAATGTAAATAAAATTCATACAAAGGAATTGCAGAAATCATAACAGATAGTTAACCTAAAAATATAAACTATGTAAAAAGAATGTTTCAAAAGCAAATTGTTGAAAGGATAAAAGGTGGCATATAAAGTTAGATAATCTATCATGCAGAATGTAGTAGAATTTGGATACTTACATAAGAAAATCTAGGCAGGGAGTCACATTTAGGTCAAACAGCAAACAAGTTAAATTCACTTATGAAAATCACACTAGAGTTTGTAAAACAAGTACAGATCACATATTAGGCCATGAGAACACAGAATATAGCACATTTGGATCAAAATTAATTTTTAAAATACATAAATTTGTTAAAATATAGAGAATTGAAATGTCAGAATTATAAAGACCATTAAAAATTTGAAGGAATGATGGAACACTAAAGAGATTTATACCGTTAGAAAGAGCTTAGAGCATAGTTTATAAAAATTCAATAGTTCAAAAGATATAAAGTCTTAATTTCAGTAAAATCCAATTTTTTTAAAGTACCTGTTAAATGACTGGTGACCAGCAGGTTACAAGTGTCAAATCAAAAATTTTGAAATAATGAATTAAGTGAATTAGATAAAATTTAGGAGAGTAAATGGTATTCAAATTCAAATTAAAATTTGTTTAGATTTTTGCATATGATTTAGAACAAACATATTTGGAAATTAATAAAATAAATTAAAGCGGAAATGGAAATAGCAGGTGGCAAAATTTATTAAATAAATAGGAAATCTGACATTGAAAGGTCCTCTTTGTTTTCCAAGCGTCGACGAGAGCAGTTCAAAATTTCGTTCCTGTAAAATCACGTTTCCATGACAACAATATAAATGATCTGTGATATCATTGAAATAAGTGTTCCATGTCAATTTTTGACAAGAAATTAAGTTTGAAGTTAAATTTTTGAAGTTTTGAATCATCAATTTGGAATTAAGAAATTAAATATTCCATAAAAGGAATTATTTGAAATCCTTGGATGGAGAGATAAAATCAATTTTGTTGGAATAATTAAAGTATTGGTGCAGCAGTAAACAAATCAATTAAGCAGCAGAATTTAGTTTATAAACCAAAACAGAAATCAGGAAGCAGTATACTAAAACCAAAATTAAGGAAAAGGGGAATTCAAGCCAGACAACTGTGAGTTTTTGAAACATTATTTAATAAACAGATTATTGAAATCTAAAATCAATCAGTGATAGAAATAAAGGTTTTTTTCTTTAAATTTAGTATAATGAATATTTGTGTTTAGAGGATTGAAATTTTTGTAACAAATTGATAGAAATTTAATAATATTTAAGTAACCAGGAAATTTATTTTGTTGTAAAGGCAATATTATATATTAGAATTGTATTGTGGACAATCATTATTAATAAATTGTAATTTGATTGAGAATTTGAAATTTATTTATTAATCATTTAAAAAAAAATCTTAAAACAGAAAAAAATAAAGTGCAAATATAATTTCAAAATTTTAAAAGTGTTAGTGTCACTGAGAAGAAAGAGAGACTTATAAGATAAGTATAGAATTCATTTATTTATTTAATATCTATAACTTGAACCCAAGCAAAAAGGACCCTGAGATAATCACATATTTGAAAATTCATACATTGTAATTAATACACTTCGTAATAATTGGCGCCCAACGTGGGGCTCGAAAATTAGTGGATCTTATATAAAAAATTGGAATCAAAACTAGTGTGGCATCAGAAACACATTGGTAGGTAGTTTACAATTTCATATCATTCAATTATAATTGGCATACAACTAAAGGGGCTCAAAAATTAGTGGGTCCTATATAAAAATTAAATATAATAATTGTCAGATTTAAATAAAGAAAGAACAAAATAAATTTCCTGATAAAGTAAACTGTGTGATAATTTGGTTAAATAGATAAGACAAAAGGTAAGAATATTTGAAATTATAAAAAATAAGTGATTTTTGCAATTTCGAAAAAACTTGGTGGGATATTTATAAAAGTATATAGAATCAAGAAACAATATAATTCAAAAATAAAACAATAATAATAAATTTATATCATATCTACTAATAAATAAAGAAATTGTGTTAAAAATAATTTATTAAAATGGTAAAAACTAGAGCTGCAAAATCAGTAGATAATCCAGAAGAACATATGTCTGAAGAAACGGAGCTCGATATACAGGAAACTGAAAACAAACATGAAGGAATTCAAATTAAAGAAGAAATGGAGGAACAAAACATTCAAATGATTTCAGAGGATGTGGTAGTAGAAGGCCAACCAGAAGAAACAAAATCAGAAGGAAATACAAGTATTGGATCTGATGGTAATTTACAATTGATGGATATGATGAAGAGAATGATGCAAGATTTTAGGTCAGATATAATTTCAAGAATGAATAAATTCAATTCAGATGTAAAACAAGATAATCAGAAATTAAGTTCAAGAATGGAAAATATAAAATCAGATATGAATGAAAATAATCAAATAATAAGACAAGAAATGGAAAATATGAAACAGGAGTTGAGTTTAAAAATGGATACAAGTTTAAAACAAGAGATAAGTAGTATGAAAGAAGATATTGAAAGGAAACTAGAAAATTTTAAAAGAGAAATATATGAAAATAGCAAAACAATGGAAAATAAATGTCAACAAGCGATCAAAGAAGTGAAAGGTGGTATGGAACAACTGGGAGAGAATTGTAGAGTAGCTTTGGAGGAAGAAAGAACAAAAAGACAAGCACAAATCAAGAAGGCAGAGGAACAAGTTAGTAAGAAAATAAAAGGAGTAGAAGAGAGAGTAGGGACAAATGAAGTGAAAATACAATATATTGGAGAAGAATGGGATGAAACTATGATGAAATATGAAGAAACGATGAACAAGCCTGAAGAAAAATATGAAAATACCACATTACAAGAAGAGCAAGACAAACAAGTGATAGGGACAAGCCAAGAAGAAAGAGCAAAATTTGGGGAAGAAGTTAAAAGTCAAAGTAATCAGGAAAAAGCAGGAACACAAATGAAAAATGAAGAGGTTGTACCAGAACATAGTAGAAAAATGAAATTATATGAAAAATTGAAGTTAATAGAAAAATATGTGAATTATGGAAATGAAAATGAAATGAAGATGGATATACAGTGGGGAAAAATAGGATTTTTGGTAACAATAATGAGTAAAATGAATTATCAGGCAGAGTGCATGAAACCAAGCATCAATAATAAGTATGAGCAAGAATATATCAAGATGAGCAGATATATGGAAAAATGTGGAAAGTTTTGTGGGGAAACCCATCAGAACACAGTTTATTACTGGGGAATAAACCCAAAAGTAAACTGGAAAACCAGGAAAAAGATATAAAATATCAATATAGATCAGGAAGGATGGATGGAAGACCAACATTAGCACAGGAACATGGAAATGAAAATTAATGAAAGATCAGGATAAAAAAATAAGCAAATTGAAGATAAGTAAAGGTCCTTCATAGGGAAGTATCATCATAATCAGACCGTATATGGTAAAAACAAAAGATGGAGTGAACAGTTATGAGTTAGTGGACATTAAGACACAGAAGATCAAAGGCATATACAACATTGATAGTATTTTCAAATATTATATATAAAATAAAGTGATTAAAATCCATATTGTACAAAATATAAATAGAAAACAACAATAATTAATTAAAAAGAAGTGAAGTGAAGATATTTAGAAATATATGTTCGGGGTAAAATAATTAAAATAAATAAGAATATAGATGGTGGATAGGTAAGATGATAGATGGTGGATTATTTGAGTGGAAACAGTGTAGGCAAAAAGAAACAGGATGATAACAAGTATTTCAAAATATGATGAATTATAAATGAATATAGAATATCAATGCGATTAAAATAAAAGAATTATAAGAAGGTATGAAATAATGATGAAATAAGAAGGTACTAAAGTACAGATAAAGAGTATAAATAAATAAATAATGTGATAAAAATGCGGTAATATATGAAGAAATATAAATTATCCTGTAGGCAAGAATTATAGAATAGCAAGAGAAAGTATGGAGATGGAATGGAAGCAAATAAGTTAGAAGAAAAGGAAAAGTGAGAGTGTTGAGAAAAATTACAAAGAGAAAAAGAAACTTATGAACTAAAAGCCTAAATCTTAAATTAATGAAAATATGTACAACTTAAATTTAAAATTAAACAAGGACAATATGGAAAAATATTATAATAATATCAATGAATACAAGTCAGAATATTTTAAAATTAATAACATGTTTGTAGAAATCTTATAATCTTCAATGATGAGATAATAGGGAAGAACCAGATGAAGTCTTGATATAACTAGAGGGAAGAAATAAAAATTGTATTAATGATTTGATTTAAAATAAAAGAATTGGTTAAAAAATAATAATAATAATAATAAAATGGGAACGATACATGATGATTGAAAACTTACTAAGAATGTTGATTCCATAAATGAAAATTTTGGACAGCATATCTTGGATAAGTTTGTAAATAATATACTAGTAGTTGAAGATTTGTTAATAGTTCATCAGTTGATGTGTTTATATAATTTATTGAGTTTTCTTGTTGAGTTGTTATTCATTCATGTTTAATTTGTTCACAGTACTGTGGTTATATGATATTCTTGATAGCTAAAAAAATTAAATAAAAAAATTAATAAATATAAAAGGTTAAAAAAAATATGGATATTAAGAAAGTATTGGAAAAATTTCAGCAAAATAAATTCTTAAGGTAAAACTGAAAGAATTTATTCTGTAAAATTTTGGGGAAATTTGTAATGGATTTAAACCCTACATGAAATAATACAAAAGTTTAGTAATTTGAATAAGTAAATGAATGGGGAAATGTAAATAAAATTCATACAAAGGAATTGCAGAAATCATAACAGATAGTTAACCTAAAAATATAAACTATGTAAAAAGAATGTTTCAAAAGCAAATTGTTGAAAGGATAAAAGGTGGCATATAAAGTTAGATAATCTATCATGCAGAGTGTAGTAGAATTTGGATACTTACATAAGAAAATCTAGGCAGGGAGTCACATTTAGGTCAAACAGCAAAAAAGTTAAATTCACTTATGAAAATCACACTAGAGTTTGTAAAACAAGTACAGATCACATATTAGGCCATGAGAACACTGAATATAGCACATTTGGATCAAAATTAATTTTTAAAATACATAAATTTGTTAAAATATAGAGAATTGAAATGTCAGAATTATAAAGACCATTAAAAATTTGAAGGAATGATGGAACACTAAAGAGATTTATACCGTTAGAAAGAGCTTAGAGCATAGTTTATAAAAATTCAATAGTTCAAAAGATATAAAGTCTTAATTTCAGTAAAATCCAATTTTTTTAAAGTACCTGTTAAATGACTGGTGACCAGCAGGTTACAAGTGTCAAATCAAAAATTTTGAAAACATGAATTAAGTGATTTTGATAAAATTTAGGAGAGTAAATGGTATTGAAATTCAAATTAAAATTTGTTTAGATTTTTGCATATGATTTAGAACAAACATATTTGGAAATTAATAAAATAAATTAAAGCGGAAATGGAAATAGCAGGTGGCAAAATTTATTAAATAAATAGGAAATCTGACATTGAAAGGTCCTCTTTGTTTTCCAAGCGTAGACGAGAGCAGTTCAAAATTTCGTTCCTGTAAAATCACGTTTCCATGACAACAATATAAATGATCTGTGATATCATTGAAATAAGTGTTCCATGTCAATTTTTGACAAGAAATTAAGTTTGAAGTTAAATTTTTGAAGTTTTGAATCATCAATTTGAAATTAAGAAATTAAATATTCCATAAAAGGAATTATTTGAAATCCTTGGATGGAGAGATAAAATCAATTTTGTTGGAATAATAAAAGTATTGGTGCAGCAGTAAACAAATCAATTAAGCAGCAGAATTTAGTTTATAAACCAAAACAGAAATCAGGAAGCAGTATACTAAAACCAAAATTAAGGAAAAGGGGAATTCAAGCCAGACAACTGTGAGTTTTCGAAACATTATTTAATAAACAGATTATTGAAATCTAAAATCAATTAGTGATAGAAATAAAGGTTTTTTTCTTCAAATTTAGTATAATGAATATTTGTGTTTAGAGGATTGAAATTTTTGTAACAAATTGATAGAAATTTAATAATATTTAAGTAACCAGGAAATTTATTTTGTTGTAAAGGCAATATTATATATTAGAATTGTATTGTGGACAATCATTATTAATAAATTGTAATTTGATTGAGAATTTGAAAATTATTTATTAATCATTTAAAAAAAATCTTAAAACAGAAAAAAATAAAGTGCAAATATAATTTCAAAATTTTAAAAGTGTTAGTGTCACTGAGAAGAAAGAGAGACTTATAAGATAAGTATAGAATTCATTTATTTATTTAATATCTATAACTTGAACCCATGCAAAAAGGACCCTGAGATAATCACATATTTGAAAATTCATACATTCTAATTAATACACTTCGTAATGATATATATATATATATATATATATATATATATATATATATATATTATTATCTCAGTGACACTAACACTTTTAAAATTTTGAAATTATATTTGCACTTTATTTTTTTCTGTTTTAAGATTTTTTTTTAAATGATTAATAAATAATTTTCAAATTCTCAATCAAATTACAATTTATTAATAATGGTTGTCCACAATACAATTCTAATATATAATATTGCCTTTACAACAAAATAAATTTCCTGGTTACTTAAATATTATTAAATTTCTATCAATTTGTTACAAAAATTTCAATCCTCTAAACACAAATATTCATTATACTAAATTTAAAGAAAAAAACCTTTATTTCTATCACTAATTGATTTTAGATTTCAATAATCTGTTTATTAAATAATGTTTCGAAAACTCACAGTTGTCTGGCTTGAATTCCCCTTTTCCTTAATTTTGGTTTTAGTATACTGCTTCCTGATTTCTGTTTTGGTTTATAAACTAAATTCTGCTGCTTAATTGATTTGTTTACTGCTGCACCAATACTTTTATTATTCCAACAAAATTGATTTTATCTCTCCATCCAAGGATTTCAAATAATTCCTTTTATGGAATATTTAATTTCTTAATTTCAAATTGATGATTCAAAACTTCAAAAATTTAACTTCAAACTTAATTTCTTGTCAAAAATTGACATGGAACACTTATTTCAATGATATCACAGATCATTTATATTGTTGTCATGGAAACGTGATTTTACAGGAACGAAATTTTGAACTGCTCTCGTCGACGCTTGGAAAACAAAGAGGACCTTTCAATGTCAGATTTCCTATTAATTTAATAAATTTTGCCACCTGCTATTTCCATTTCCGCTTTAATTTATTTTATTAATTTCCAAATATGTTTGTTCTAAATCATATGCAAAAATCTAAACAAATTTTAATTTGAATTTCAATACCATTTACTCTCCTAAATTTTATCAAAATCACTTAATTCATGTTTTCAAAATTTTTGATTTGACACTTGTAACCTGCTGGTCACCAGTCATTTAACAGGTACTTTAAAAAAATTGGATTTTACTGAAATTAAGACTTTATATCTTTTGAACTATTGAATTTTTATAAACTATGCTCTAAGCTCTTTCTAACGGTATAAATCTCTTTAGTGTTCCATCATTCCTTCAAATTTTTAATGGTCTTTATAATTCTGACATTTCAATTCTCTATATTTTAACAAATTTATGTATTTTAAAAATTAATTTTGATCCAAATGTGCTATATTCAGTGTTCTCATGTCCTAATATGTGATCTGTACTTGTTTTACAAACTCTAGTGTGATTTTCATAAGTGAATTTAACTTTTTTGCTGTTTGACCTAAATGTGACTCCCTGCCTAGATTTTCTTATGTAAGTATCCAAATTCTACTACACTCTGCATGATAGATTATCTAACTTTATATGCCACCTTTTATCCTTTCAACAATTTGCTTTTGAAACATTCTTTTTACATAGTTCAAATTTTTAGGTTAACTATCTGTTATGATTTCTGCAATTCCTTTGTATGTTTTTTTGTTTACATTTCCCCATTCATTTACTTATTTAAATTACTAAACTTTTGTATTATTTCATGTAGGGTTTAAATCCATTACAAATTTCCCCAAAATTTTACAGAATAAATTCTTTCAGTTTTACCTTAAGAATTTATTTTGCTGAAATTTTTCCAATACTTTCTTAATATCCATATTTTTTTTAACCTTTTATATTTATTAATTTTTTTATTTGATTTTTTTAGCTATCAAGAATATCATATAACCACAGTACTGTGAACAAATTAAACATGAATGAATAACAACTCAACAAGAAAACTCAATAAATTATATAAACACATCAACTGATGAACTATTAACAAATCTTCAACTACTAGTATATTATTTACAAACTTATCCAAGATATGCTGTCCAAAATTTTCATTTATGGAATCAACATTCTTAGTAAGTTTTCAATCATCATGTATCGTTCCCATTTTATTATTATTATTATTATTTTTTAACCAATTCTTTTATTTTAAATCAAATCATTAATACAATTTTTATTTCTTCCCTCTAGTTATATCAAGACTTCATCTGGTTCTTCCCTATTATCTCATCATTGAAGATTATAAGATTTCTACAAACATGTTATTAATTTTAAAATATTCTGACTTGTATTCCTTGATATTATTATAATATTTTTCCATTTTGTCCTTGTTTAATTTTAAATTTAAGTTGTACATATTTTCATTAATTTAAGATTTAGGCTTTTAGTTCATAAATAAAGGTTTTTTTCTTTAAATTTAGTATAATGAATATTTGTGTTTAGAGGATTGAAATTTTTGTAACAAATTGATAGAAATTTAATAATATTTAAGTAACCAGGAAATTTATTTTGTTGTAAAGGCAATATTTTATATTAGAATTGTATTGTGGACAACCATTATTAATAAATTGTAATTTGATTGAGAATTTGAAAATTATTTATTAATCATTTAAAAAAAAAATCTTAAAACAGAAAAAAATAAAGTGCAAATATAATTTCAAAATTTTAAAAGTGTTAGTGTCACTGAGAAGAAAGAGAGACTTATAAGATAAGTATAGAATTCATTTATTTATTTAATATCTATAACTTGAACCCAAGCAAAAAGGACCCTGAGATAATCACATATTTGAAAATTCATACATTGTAATTAATACACTTCGTAATAATATATATATATATATATATATATATATATATATATATATATATGTAATTGAGTTCTGGAAAACGGCTCTAACGATTTCGATGAAACTTTCCCATTTGGAAGTTTCGATGGATAGAAATCGATTGGCGAGGGTCTCATCTTCGAGAAAAATTGTTTTACTGAGAAATTAAATTATTAAAAAATTTAGTGATAGTTTCTGACAATCAAGGCGGCTGCTTTGTAATTTCAAAGCGTTTAATATAGGGTGATTTGGTAATCTACGTAAGAGTGGACTCCTGTTGTAAAAATACTTTCAATACAGGGTGATTTGGTGACCTATTTGAGAGTGAAACTGTCATTCTAAACATTCTTTTAATACAAATTATATTTGTATGTTCCGAATATGTAACTATTTTATGCCTC
Organism: Octodonta nipae; assembly: GCA_034190945.1. Taxonomy (NCBI): domain Eukaryota; kingdom Metazoa; phylum Arthropoda; class Insecta; order Coleoptera; family Chrysomelidae; genus Octodonta; species Octodonta nipae. Next base: position 78,830,466 of record CM067224.1, on the reverse strand, counting down.
AGTCATATTTTCCGAACATTATATTTTTATAGCTAGACATTTCAAGATTTCATGGTGAAAAAAATTGGCACGGTAGGCAATTTTTGGATGAGTAAGCTCTTATGATTTTATATGTTAAGTTGATGCTTATAATATGAGGTGGTGATGTAAAATTATAATTATACAGGGTCGTTCAAAATATGTTAGCTGGTCTATAAGAGTTGCTATGCAGAATGGTTAAAATATAGTGTCAAATGGAACCATAGTATGGTTAGAAAAAAGTGAGAACAAATAATTTTATAGGGTACCCCATAAGCAGAAATTAAATGGTAGCTGACCAACAGGGCGGTGTAAAAGTATTGTTAGACAGGGTCGCTTTAAAAAGATAATAGAATGTTATACCTACCTTATGTATAGGAATTATAATATTGTATTTGTATGTCCCGAACGTATAACTATTTTATGCCTCCGTCATATTTTTCTAGCATTATATTTTTATAGCTAGACATTTTAAGTTTTCATGGTGAAAAAATTGGCACGGTAGGTAATTTTTTAATGAGTAAGATCTCATGATTTCGTATGTTAATTTGATGCATATAATAGGAATTGGTAGTGTAAAATTATAATTATACAGGGTCGTTTAAAATATCTTAGATTGTCCATAAGAGTTGCTATGCAGGATGGTTAAAATATAGCGTCAAATGGAATTAAAAGAAGAAGAAAAAAGCGAGAAAAAATAATTTTGTACGGTACTCCATAAGCAGTTGGAAATTAATGATTAAAAAAATGTTTGAATGCGTTTTTCATAAGAAGTTGCATATATAGAGTGGTTGAAATATAGGGGACAGTAAAATTGTTGTAACGCCATGTAAATAAAAAATGTAAGAAAAAAATATTATTAAGGAGTTTAAATGAGTTTACATAGCAAATGTCTGATTATTTGGATATATGTACGTTTATCATAAAACGAGTGAAGCTCGGTCACCCAGGTACTTAAAAGATTATATAGGTTGATACATACTTACTTATAAGACAGGCTAATAAAAGTGGGTTAACTAATAATAAACATGGTAAACTTAGTACAGTTACACCCCTTACTATATAGAAGAAAAGGAATTGTTGTCACCATACTGCCGAAGAAATTAGGAGAGACGGAAAAACTCACTAGCGAAGGATTCCATGTGTTCAAGTTATGTGAAGATGTCTTTCAAACAATAAAGGAGTTGCTTGGATTTTTTTTTTGCTTCATGAGGTGTTGTAAAATTATGTTTTCATAACAATTTTTTTCAATATTTTGTAGTTATCCTTCAACTTATATTTGCGTTCAGTTCTGCCAAAATTTATAGGAAAATTAGTAGGAAATGCTTAATCTGTAGGGTCCATATAAATCTGGGACATGTAGATTAATATTTTAATTTCACATTTCTTACTTGGTAGTTATTTGCATTTTTGGAATATTATCGTAATGATTGAAAGAGTAGTTTTTGTTCAGTGTGAATTTGTCTGGGATTTCTAAAGAGAGAACAAATAGCTTTCCACCTATCCGAACTAATGCGGATAGTTAATGCTCAGTTAGGACCTTCCCAATGAAATATGAGACGTATTAAGTTCTTCATTTCATTCTAGAAAGTGGAGACTGCAGTTGCTCGAGCAATGAAAATCGACATTATCCGGAGTTTACCGCAGCTATCTCACCTTTCATTACGCTTTGGATATATATTCTGTCAGTTTCCAAGTTAAATCTCGGTACACTCGTTGAACAAGTTATTTCTGAATAGATGGAATAATGATGTATGGTACAGTTGTAATTTTAGTTAGTTACGTAAGTCTAAAAGAAGTGGTTACTCATTTGGGGGCAAATGATTATATATTATACGTTTCGTCTAATTCAAATTTTAGGATTAATTACAAAACTTAAATCCAGTGAATATCACAGTAAAATTAAATCATTTTCCTTTTTTGAAATTAGTGATTAGTGATCAGGTAGTAAATTGTTTGTTGTACTCGTTCGAATATCTGAGCTGAAAGTGTACTAAATTTTTCAATAATTCCGTTTTTAATGTTAATATTGTCGGGTTCAGTAGCATCAATCTTACGTTTCAAGTTTTCTTACAGAAAAAATGTAATGCTGTCAGGTCTGGTCGTCGAGCTGGCTATTCTATGGGATCTTGCCCTGCAATCCTTCTATTATGATATTCTTCATCCAGGTAACGACTTACTGCACCATAAAATAATGTGCAGTAGCACTATCGTGTTGAAATGTTTTTCAAATTTGCCGAATTTATTTGGAATATCCTTTAGAGTTTCAAGAATTAGTAGCTTAATTGCATGTTGTAAGATATTATTATCCAAAATACTTACACATACATTCACTTTTTCTGGAAATTGAGGACGTTTTTCACGAAACATGTGCGAATTTGTGACACTTCAATGCAATTCACATATCCATTAAAGGACAAAGTACTGTCACCACTAAAAGAATGATTTTTGTGTAGTGTTGGTTTCAATTAATTTTATTTGTCATAATTTCACAGAATTCCAGTCTTCTGTCGGAGAAGTCATCCGATGGTTTGTGTCTCACTGTTAATTGTATGAATGAAATTTGTGTTTACGAACACATAGGAGTACCTTGACTAACTACCCACCTAGACGTAACTTTAACTGTAGAATTTGTAGGTTTTACTAGCATTTGTGTAATTTTATAAATTTCTTTGTCCTGGCCAACTGTTAGCCGATGGTTTGGCGTTAAACAGTACTTGTTGCTTCGAACTTGTGAAGTAGCTCTCTCAACTAAATTCTCTACCTTACGATCTACGTACCTCTCATCAAATAAATGGAGATTCTTTCTACAGTCACTAATTATTAAGACAGCTACTTGAGTACGTACCATTATGTATAAGTTAAACCCTAAATGTCTTGTTAAACCATAATAAAACTTTGCAAATAATAATTACCAGAAAATTAGCAAACGTTAATTAACCAGAGGCGGACTGAATGATCTTCATTAATTAAAATGTGTAGTTTTACCGGATGTTGACTATGAGCTTCTCAAAATAAATGAGGATTTGTATCGCTCCAAAATCTACAGTTATGTCGGTTAACCTCCATATGAAATGAAATAGTGTAGTCATTCGAAAAGCAAACATTGTACAAGAAATTTTGGGTTTCGATCATACGCTAGGTCATAATTTCGCAAAATCTTCGATCCCAATTATCCTCATTCAATTCATGAAGTAATTTAATTTTGAACGGATGGAATTTGTACTTATACAAAATTCTAAAAACGTTAGTTTTGCTAATACCGGCAGCTGCAGAGATTTGATGGACAGACTGCATGTTTGGTATAAATTGGACATGGCCCAATGTGGCCACAGCTACCGCTTCATCATTTACAATTCCAATGGGACCTTTTTTTATTCATTACTCAGCCCGTCTCAACAAATTTTAAAATCAACCCCAATACTTATTTATGACGAACGTTACGTTCGGGATGGTTTTAGTTAAAAAACCCTAGCAGATCGAGCACAACTTTGATTTTGGTAATAAAGACTTACCAGCTCAACACATTCTTGCAATGTGTATACCATAATTATCTTTTAAATTGTCAATAAATCAGTAGAGCAATAACTTGACAGATAAATGTACTATTCTTCAAATGATCGAATATAGGTTAGAACAGATAAACAAACATTCTGAAAATATTGACAAAAATTAATGTAAAATAAATGAATGTTTACATTTAATGTTTATCTTGTATTGTGTGTATTACAGGGTGCGGCAGTGAAACAGGATGGTTTAAGACCGTACTATAAAAGAACTCTTTTTAATACTTTTCCATGCAGTAAAAACTTTTAATTTAATAATCCCGTTTTACTACTATGTCCGTTAGGTTTTCTGCTACATGAACAGGAATTGCAAGGAAAAAAATTATTATGACGGTATAGTCCGTAAAAAGGGTTTTCAAATGATATACGACAACACCTATTTTCCCTATCTCAAATCTCAAGGTGATTGAATTGGCATGTTTATGTTGAATGAGCGCAAGCGCGAATTTACCTGGAAAAATATTGGATAGAAACCCTTGATTTAATTCACATAAAATTACAATATTAGAAATCAGCACTCTGTTTATTTAAAGAGAGGTTTGCATAAAAAAACTTTCAGTTCCCGACAAATTAGTGATTTTTTTCCAAAACTAATTGCCTACCTTCTCCATGTTTCTTTTCTCTTTTTTGTAAAATGATAAAACTCATTTCTAGTCATTTGAAGAGATAAGTATATAAATTAATTTTTACGCCGGTGTCACTGTATGTTTGAGAGATTTTGAACTTCCCTAAAACCAATAGAAATCCTTGTCTTTTGTACAATAATTAATCCAAATAAACAGAATATAGCATAAATTTTTAACGATCATATGGTGTTAATTTTACAGGTTAATTCGATTTTCTATTTACTGGCGAAAGAGCTATTACCTATGTTTGTAACAACCTTTGTCCAGGCTAATTACAAAAATTTCCCCTACTACTCTTTCATTGCAATTATGTTACTTATCTGCTTTTTTAGGAAGCTTACGAGCAGAGGAAAATGAAATGAGCAACCCCAATACACATTTAGTATAGCCCAGGTCATTTACGAAAAAACGTGACAAAATTAATAGTAGAACAAAACTGACATCAAATTGTTCTAATGATAAAACATAACTAATTGACATAAAATTCAACATTTTTTATAGATGCCTTTTTGTATTTTACTAAAATCCTCAAAAAATCGGTAACAATTTAGTTTTTTACCATTTACATAAAATCCACCTATGAAACCGTGTTTGCTACTATGGGCAATGTTAAAGAGAAATGAAAAACCACAAAATAAGCTACTATGAGCTCAACTTCGTTAGTTGGTTTCTGAAATAATGAAATTTTTATCCAAAATTCCAAAAAAAAAATAATTCCTTATATATTTTTTTTATTTTATAGGTAAAACATCCTTATTAACTGAAGCGATAGATCTTCTCATACCCAATTCAGGTTCTAAAAATAAATACTGTTGTCCTATGGAAGAAATATTTTTTTAAGAGGTCATATTACCTCTCACCGAATGACCATATCATTACGAAGAAACCACCAATGGAAAGTAGAAGAGTTGATCTCGAGACCTCTCATTTCACTTTTTCAAAATTTAAAGTATAAATACATATAAATACTGACAATATTTGGCTATTTTCCATAATTTTTCTGGACCAGTCCATTCGAAAAATTGCTAACGGGTGGTACCTGTGTAACTACAGCCTTATAATAAATAATCTTGAAGCATATTTAATCTTAAGCAAAGACATATTTATATTTCTTCGATGATATGGATTATGTAATTAATTTAGCAAAATAGAATACCCATTTAGCCACAAATCATAATATGCAAAATGCGAAGGCTATTGCAAGCGATTTTGTCATTTGTATATGTTTCAATAACAGATCAAAACTTATATATCTAAGGTAATTTGGCTTGTCATTAATTAGTAGATATTTATTAATACAATTTTTTTAACAGGAATCTGAATTGAACAACATAAAAATTGCGTTGTTAACTAATTGAAGACTACCATTTTTTCTATTATTAGCGATTATCAATATGTATGAGCATTTCATTTCTATATAATAATAAAATATAAAATGTACTGTAAGTATAAACACAGGAACCTACTATTATTTACTTATGTTTTAAAAAATCAGTGAATAGAGAAGACAAATTTCCGTTTTTTATTTAAATTTAAAATAAGTGGGTATGTCTTTTGCATATTAAAAATTATTGCTCTATCATTATCATCAGTGTCTATCTAAATGGAGTTTAGGTTGTCCATTTTGCTAAATTTATTACATAAATCCATATTATGTTTGAAATATAAATATGTGTCTGTTTAAAATTAAAAATTTGCATCAAGATTATGTATTATAAGGATGTAGTTACACATGTACCACCCCTTAGCAATTTTCGAATGGACTCGTCCACAGAAATTATAGAGAATAGAAAAACTTTGTCAGTATTTATATGTATTTATACTTCAAATTTTGAAAAAGTGAGATGAGAGATATCGAGATCAACTCTTCTACTATGGTTTTTTCATTATGTCATCGGGTGAGATAATATGGCCTTTCAAAAAAATAATTGACGGAAATTTTGCAAAAACCACCGGGGCTAAATTATTTATTTTTAGAACATAAATTGGGTATGGGAAGGTATACCCTTTTAGTTAATAAGAATATTTCAGCTATAAAATAAAAAAATATATAAGCGATTATTTATTTTTTTAGAATTTTGGGTAAAGATTTCATTATGTGAGAAATCATTTAACAAAATTGAGCGTATAGTAGCCCATTTTGTAGGTTTCTCTTCAACATTGCCGATAGTAAGAAACACGGTTCCATAGGTTGATTTTGTATAAAAGGTAAAAACGAAATGGTTACCGATATTTGGATTTTTTTTGTAAAAAAACAAAAACGCATCGATAAAGAATGTTGAATTTTATGTCAATTAGTCATGTTTTCTCATTAGAACACATTGATGTTGGATTTGTTCTATTATTATTTTGGCACCAAAAGGGCTTTTTCTCCGTAAATGACCTGAGCTACTAGTCTAACAAATAACTCTTGGTGCTGAAAGAAGACTGTAAAGTCATTGACCATCTCAGTGACAAAAACAAACAGAACATATAGGAAGATGTCATCACAAATCCATAAGACAATTAAATGAATTAACAAGAGCTGGCACGTCTACTTCGCTGATACATACAACAAATTCAGTTTTTACGTCGAACTTTAAATAGAATAGATTGTAAATAAGAATAATAAATTTAAAAAAGAAATTGATTGTTAGTTTTTAGCCCATCAATAGGCTGTTCACCGTCTTATAACTGCTTACGAAATAGCAATCCTGTTAGCAATTACTTATGTGTTTACACCACTTTTTACGCATCGTAATAAAATTATTTTAAATAGCACCGTGCTTGAAATGTAATTATTTTGTTACGACTTGTATGAAATAAATAACAATTTACTGGATAATCACTCCATTTCATTCATGTGCGTGTCCAAGAAGAAAGGCGTATACAATATCTATAAAAGGAAAACTTGTTGGGTTGAACTTTTTGAAAGTTATCCTCACAAACAGCATGCTTACTTCGAAATCGAACATAAAACATTAAGTACGTGATGTTTTTATATAGAAAGAATATAAAATTATAGATCTTATTTTTTTGACAGGGTACTGTTATTTCTGTGAAACGTTTTCAACAGTACTGTTCGTCTTTTTGTTAACTCGGGCTGTGGTATTAAACGGTGGGAACTGTACAAGGCAACACGTAACTGAAATTGTGTTTGATTAGAAATTATTTACTCACGGGAAAGTTTAAATAATATTGTTTTTTATCAGCCTTTGTAAGTATGTTCTTTTTTAGCGGTCAATTTTGGTGATTGGAATTATTTATTTTTCCGCTGTCAATAATTCCATGATATTAATTAAAATCCAAATGGCGACAACCAGACACCATATTTGAAAAGGAAAAGAGGAGTGTCGTCGAACTACGATAAATTGTTTATAATGTAATTTGGAAATCATCGTAAACATTCCCTAAATACTTTTCTTACAGAATAACTATATAGGAAATATAACGATTTAAGTTGGTTAGCAATTGCTTTGGGTTTAGCGGTTGTTCATTTATGTTAAATCATTTTTGCAAAAGTCAAGCCTATGTACCTTTGAGTTCGATTAGGTTAGTTTCTGATTGACTTAAGAGGCAAATAGTTATTTTTGGATGTTCAATTGGATTTTCACTCCTCGCAATGGTTTCTGAGAAATACAGTAATTAAAAACAATCTTTAAAACAAATTATGCGTTAAGATCACATTTGAAGATAACAAAACTGTCAAAACACTACACTAAGTTCCAAAAATTGTTGCCTTGTGCCTGCAAAAGAACATATACCGGTGAAACATCGAACCTCTGCAAATTAAAAAAAGAATACCAGTATAACGTATTAAGAAGAATTATTGACAGATCAAGATTGGCATGTATTAACGGATAGTGGTATACAGAAAATGTGCCGGAGAAACTGGGAGATACCCGTATCAAGCCTACAAATATTGTACAAATTTGCTTCAAAAAACATTGTTCGATAACGGTTCCTAATAAGAAATTGAACAAGTGCATCAAACAATTAATTATCATACAAAATATATCTAAACATATTATACAGGAAAGCTAGTTGACAAATCCGTTAATCCTGCAACAGAGTTTTTCTATAAGTGGGCAATTTAATACCGCTCTAGTTCTGACATGTAAACAAAACTATTATAAAAGAACATTTTTAGAGTAGCTTTTAACTATTTTCCCAATAATATTAATAAATAATTTGGTCAAGTGCGAGTGGGACTCGCATACTAAGGGTTGCGTCCGGCCTTCAAGATTTCATACAATGTAGGTGAATCAAAGTATATATTTGTCTAATATTCCAGTTTAATAAGACAAGCAGGGAATGAGTGCATTTTCTTATATTTACCCAAATATCTTTAAAACGAAGCATTTTAAGTTTTGTAAAAAATATACACTTGAATTTCTCACATTTTATCTGTTACATGATTCGCTTGATTTTTATAGAAATATGTATTTAATTTTCTAATTTCGACCCCAAAACTAACATTAAAGTATTAGTTTACTAATAAACTTTCATATATAATATACTGTCTGAATTTTAGTATCAGTAGATTGGAAGAAGGAAAGGAAAAAATGGGTCAAGTTTTAAACAATAAATTATTAAATCTTTTAGATAAATTATTTTAAAATACACACAACAAAATATATTTGTCAAATTTTCGATTGTGTATTTTTCTGAGATAAAGGGGGAATAACTTGATGTATAATATTTTTGTTAATATCTTTTAAACAAATAATTTTAAAAATATGAAACAAATATATTTGTATTCCTCATAAGGACACCTTTTATTTGATATATTACATGATGCGTTTGAATTTTTTTATTATTTTCTATTTAATTTTATAATTTACCCCCAAAATTAATATTAGAGTTTTCTACTAATTTTTCTTATAACGTTCATGTGAAGCCCTGTAAATTTTAGGTAGTATGGTTTCGGAAATAAAACGGAAAAAGATAATTTTTTATATATTTTTGTTAATATCTTGCAAACAATTAATTTTAAAAATATGAAAAATATACATTTGTACTCCTCATTTCATTTGATGTATTGCATGAGGCGTTCAAAAAAAATTTAATTCAATTTTTTGTTAATATATTTTCAAATATTTATTAGAAAAATCGGGAAAAAAGATTTCTATTCGTCATAATGAGTCCTTTGATTTAATATATTTCACGATGCGTTAGAAATAATTTTAATTTTACATTTTCTATTTAATGCTCTAATTTGCCCCTCAATATTAATATTAGGAGTTTCTCCTTATTTTTACAGTAAAATTCAGTTGGGGTCCTATATCTCAATTTTTTTCACATTTTTATGTCTTATAGTTTCGGAGATAAGGGCGGGTAACGAGTGTTTTTTTTTATATTTTTGTTAAAATCTTTTAAATAATTTATATCAAAAACATGAAAAAAATATGTTTGTATTTGTCATAATGTGCCCTTTGATTTGATGAGTTACATGATCCGCTAGAAACAATTTTAGTTTTATATTTTTTATTTAATTGTGTAATTTGCCCCCAAAATTAATATTAGGGGGTTCTCAGTATTTTTATGGTAAAATTCAGGTGAGGCCCTATACCTCTAATTTTTTTCAAAATTTTACGGCTTATAGTTACGGAGATAAGGGGAAAGATCGGTAATTTTTTAAATATTTTTGTATTTTTTTTAAATAATTTATTTTAAAGATATGAAATAAATATATTTGTATTGTTCATAACGAGCCCTTTCTTTTAATATATTACATGATGAGTTAGAAACAATTTTAATTTCATATTTTCCATATAATTCTGTAATTTGTCCCCCAAACATAATAGTAAAGGTTTCTTCTTAATTTTCCGGTAAAATTCAGGTGAGATATGGGGCATATCTCGAATTTTTTTCAAAATTATACGTTTTATGGTTTCGGAGATAAGGGGGGGAACAGTTATTTCATTTACGATATGTACACCTAATTGGGTGTCCAAACTATATACTGATACCAAATTTCAACTTTTTCGTCTAGTAGTTTAGGAGAAAATGTCGGTTATGTGAAAAAGTTAGAAATCTGGAGTGATATTATAAAAGTATCCGTATACTGTATATACGGAATCCTAAAAACAGGATATTCAAAATTGTCCAATATTCATCAATTAAGCTGTATAATTACTCACTATGGTAATAACATTTACAATTTTATTTTTGTTAACAATAATTTAAGATGTCAAAAGCTATCAATGTAGCATAATATTCTCTCTAATTTATTAATATTATAATTATTTTGTTAGAACTGTACTCCTTTACAAATTATTATAATGGCAATTAATGTAAGTACCTTTAAAATTGATCACATATATTATATTATATATTATGGTTATTATCAATTTCTTTTGTAGTAAAAAAGTCCCCGATAAAGAAATAAGGAAATATAGCTTTCGCAAATTAATAGTGTATTTCAATAATTTATAGAAACAGCTCATAAAAGATTGTTTCCCTCCTTAAATTGTGTTCACATATGGAGCCTTTACTTAAACAATTTGTTTATATGTGTATGTATATAAAGAAGATTGGTTGTGTATACCTTTGTACATGTGTTGAACAATAAACAATTCTAACTGGATTATTTATTTCGTTTGTATAATATTAAGTGGATAATATAGAAATAAGTGAAAAAACGCAGTTAACAGAAATAGTTATAATTCCGATCTACAAGGTAATTAAATTTATTCTATGGAGTATACATATCTATGGCATAAAAACTGCCTAATAATATGTGAAGCGATAAATCACATCTCAGCTGAATATTTCGTCTCCATATCAGGTTTTAGTACATGTATAATATTTAGCTTCTGACACATTCTTGATTGTATCATTTCTCTTGGAAACTGACATCGGTAAATAATTTACACTTTAGTGCATAATATAAATGTGACATTTTTTATCATACCAAATGTATTTATACCAGTACCATATTTGGCGTTTTAATCCTGTCCTCCTTTATTTAGAGAAGTTCTTCCGCATTGACTGCGAATATATAATACGCTTTGTATATGTATTGTAGATAAAACTCATGTTTCAACGATTAAGCATAATTTTAAAAATCTGTGATTTTGGATCATTATATCTGAATAACAGTCTGCAGAATCTTGAAACCTAAAGTACTATATTATTTCTTAGCACTTGGAGAATGTTGTATAGTTTATTGATTTCTAATTAATACCTAAATTAATTTAACATTTAATTGTTATAGACAAACAAACACTATGTTGTCCCCTCTTATCGTAAACTATTATTATTTGCACACATCTTTTCAACTACTAAGAAGCGGTCTTCTTGAAGTCAGACAACACAAGTAATGTTAGGGTATATTATATTGTGTTTATTTATTTAAAATTAATATTAAGTTAATTAAATTTGACTATATTTTCTATGTGTTTCAAATATTTATTAATAAAGTTGGTAGACCATAATTATTTCCCTTTTGAATGTTATTGAGGTTAATTTTGTTCTATGATATAATTTCGGACTGTGCATATATAGGTGACTACCATATGTTCTTTGCCACAATTCGCGCCAATAGTTTTAAATTTAAAAATGATATTATTGATAGTTTATTAATACAATTACATAACTTTATATAAAACACAGATTTCTATGTACAAAATACTCTTCAAAAAACATTGGAAATCACCCAAAATTAACAAACCGAAAAGTCTCAGACACCTCAAATATATTAAACTCATCGCAATAACTCCCAAACTACTGTATTTATCTTTAGAAGTGGTTGCTGCCATATAAATTTCTCTCATGAATGAATGAAAAAATCTAATAATGAATATTAAGTATAATGTAAAAATAACTGTTTTTACCAAACATTTAACCAGCTTGTAAATAAATAAACATGGAGTATTGCAAAAGAGTGCGATAGAAAAAGCATACTGGCATTAAGATTTACTCAAAAATCAGAAACTTTTACATAATCGAAATAAAAAAATAACAATAAATAAATTAATTATATCACAAAAGGTGAATCCTTGTAGGTGATTTAAGTTGTTCCCCAGTAAAACGTACTTAAAAATATATTAGTTCATATCTTGGTAATGTTTACATGTGTAGAATTGTTAGCAATTTTATATTAGTTGTTTTTTTCACGTTAGATTTATATGGCTTGTAAAAAAGGCATCCTAATATCATTTAGAAACATATTGCATACTTAAGGCACAATAAACATAAAAAAATTGCATCAGATTTCGCCTTTTTAAGCCAAATGCGGAAAAGTTTTGGAAATACTTAAAAGTATCAAATTTTTAGCTTTCAAATAGATGATTTTACACCATTTTTAATAACAAATTTAATTTAAGTTGGTGGTGAATCAGTCGATATTGACATGAACAGTGAAGACCGCAAAGAGGATTGTTCTCCACGGAATGTATAGAATACAGAAGAACCCAGCCTGCAAAACAGTATAATACATTCCTTGAAGTTTCCTTGGACTTTATCGTCTTGAAATGATTGATCTCACAACGCATCAATAGCTTTGTACCTGCATCGTCGTTAGGTGAATGAGGGGCAATTCATTTTATCGAGGGTATTTATACCTTTAACCGGTTATGCGTCACGGGTCATGGTCATTTGGTCTTATCCAGCTCAATCGGTGTTATGGTACCTGGCGGTTAGTTGTCCATGATGCGTTGCGAATTACCCTGGCCTGGTCTCAGTTGATGCTATGGTGTTCGGTACATGCGTGATTAGCTAGACAAGACTTCGTTAGCTCCGCCGTTTGAGTAGCTAGACGGTGTTCGTTAATTCTGGTGTCCAACGGTCGCTTAGTCTCTCCAATGTAAAGATTGCCACATTCACAATGTATACTGTATATACAGTTATTTGGTATTGCTGGCTTCGTTCCTGTAATCATGCTCCTCAAGGTGTTGCTGCTTTTGAAGATTATTCTTATTCCATATGTGTGCAATTCGTCCAAGTTTCTCCGACAAGCCTTTTGTATACGGTAATAATAGAGTTGCTATCTCGTGGTTTCTTTTCCTGCCTAGGGTTTTGTGCAGTTCCTCAAGTGTCTTGTTAATGATGGCTACGGATACCCATTCGCCAAAAGGGTTTTCCTAAGTTTCACTTGTTCTTCTTTGAGGACTTCTGGTGTCCTACAGATATTTTCGCGCTCTATGGATTAGAGTTTTGATGATGCCAGTTTTTGTTGTTGCTGGGCGGTTAGAATGATAGTGTAGGTATAATCCTGTATGTGTAGACTGTTGTTTGGATTTCGGTCCTATTCCTTTGACACTTTACATCAAGGAATAGTAGGTACCCACTCTCTTCTATTTCCATGGTGAATTTAATGGATAGTGGGGATCGGTTTAAGTGCTCCAGGAATTCCTGTAGTTCTGTCTGGAGATGCATGACCGCTTAAAGGAATAAATACGATGGATAAACTGAATTTCTTATCATTCGTCTGATGGCGATAGCAGACACAAAGCTATTGAAATGTGTGAGATTAACCATTTCAAGACTATGGAAGTCCAAGGAAACTTCGACGAATGAGTTACATTGTCTACCAGCTTCAGGCTGACATATAATATCTACATATTGAAGTGTGATCAGCTACTCCGGTAATTCAACTGAAAAACAAGAGTAATCAAGTTATTTTACGAAAGCGGGTAAAAAATTCATTAAAAATTTGCATAAATCCTATCCTTGACAACAAGCGAAACTGTGGTCGGCCTCATGGTTAATAGAAAACATAAAAAAGGTAATATAAATAGGGTCTGTGCTTGATTAACCCCAATTATTACCTTCAACTACAATTAAAAAAGTAAACATTACCTAGTCAGGTCTTATACCAAGAGATAATCCAGACTTTTCAGTTAGCATATAGAAAATAGTTGTTCTAGAATTTCAAGAAATATTACGAAGGCGAAATCCCTGGACACTGTTTTTGGAGGAGGGAAACGACATTTCGTGCACTAACCTACATCAGTCGGGCAATGATAATGAACTATGCATATTTTTACGACGGTAAATTTGTTGTTCAGTAAATCACAGATGAATTACTCACTGACAAAACGGATTGTCTATGTGAAAATAAAAGTTAGGAACCTAAAACCCGCACGTTAATCATCAAAAATAGCGGTGAGCTTTCGAAAATACATATTTACATTTGGAGTTTTAATAAAATACCTGAAATAAACTTAATATCCCCTTATCTATCTATACTATTACAAAAATGTAAGTTTGTCTGTTTGTTTGTTTGTTTGTTCGGGCATCGTAAGAACCACTCAACTGTTTTGCTGAATCCTTTTTTGTTGCAAAGCCTATAGTAAAGCCTGGTATACAATTTATCTCCCTACAACGACAGAAACGGTAGATATAGCGAAAAAACTTCTATCATGTTGGGTTGTACCCAATTACTCTATAGGTGCCAGCGCCCGCACCAAATCTTAGGTACTTGCATAAACTTAGATTTTATTCAAAAACTCGGAATATGCCAATGTAACAACAGGTTTCGATTTAAAAAAAATCAACTGATATGTGAAGCAAAATTTTACAGGATGTTCTGTATATCGGAAAGTTAGGGCGGAGTAGAATTACATGGATTTAACAAATCTTTAAAAAAGTAATATTAGGTGGACCTTAAGCAGCTGCATTTGGTGATTTCTGAAGTGAAAACTCTATAAGCACGCATATCATTTTGTAATATTTGTTTCCGGGACGAACTACATTAATTGACATTGTGGATAACGTTTTACTAATTTTTGCTTACAGGCGTTAGGGGCCTCTGTAGCCCGGGGGCCCCGTAATATTGATACGGCTGATACGGCGGTAACTACGCCCCTGCTTTCATACTAGCAATATAACATAGGACCGGGCTGCAAATTTAGTAGTCATATAGAAGAACAGTTTTTAAATTTCTCTTTATAATAATAATTGAATTTAACAAACCATTATTGTTGTGTATTTTATGATGACAATAGACTTTAAATCGTAACGAAAATACGAAAATATATAAATGTTTTGTTAGTATTGGGTTGTATCACTAAGTAATGCAAGGAATAAAACTAGCTAGTTGTATTGCCAAAATTAACTAAAATCTGATATTGCATAAGAATGGCGTTACGAAGTATACCCAAGATAAAAATAAAAGATCAGAATATAATCTAATTTCAACTTTTATGGACGTTTTGAGTAACTTAGTACAATTTACAACCCTCTAAAACAAAATTTTTCCGTTATAGTACGACAAACTAGTACGTATTCCTCAGTTTTGCAGAAATAGCTGGTACATATACTGCCATAAGTTTGTTTAATATGATGTAATGGTTTATTATAAATACATTACATGCAACTGAGCAACCCAGTGAAAATTGTCAAAAGGTTAATACAGTCAAACACATCTCTGTCGTTAAAGTATGATTGGGCTTTAGTGAATTGCACTTGACAAAGTTACAGGGACTGATAATGGATAGTTGGTATGCCGTAAGTTGCAAAGTAAATATATTTAGCACTTAAACTACTCCAAAGCTTAGCAACTATATAGGTATATTGTACGATAGAGATACAAATACAGAACTAATTATACTGAGAGCTACAATCTCGGGGCTGATTACATGTGATGACAAGATTGATAAAAACATATAAGAACAATAATTGTATCAACTTGTTTGTCACGAATATTTATTTAACCTTTCTGAAATCCACAAAATATTTGTAATTTTAGTGTTCCATAGGTACAAAACAAGCATATGTTTTTAAGATGTTTATTTTTTTAATTAGCGCATTCCAGTTTAAAAATTGCTGCTAATTTAAATGATTTTGTGAACATAAAAATTATTAAATTGGCAAATAAATTGTTCCACACGACAAAATCAACATCGTTTTCTATCCACTGAACTCAAGATGATATAATGTTTCTTGTCAAGAACTGTCATCAGTTGCGCTTCACTTACCTGATTGAAAATTCGAAAATTTATTAGTATATTTAGGGCATATAATTGAATTTAACATTTTATGATGAATTCCGTCATCTAGGAATTGTAGGATAAACTATCTGCAAAGACTGCATATAGGGAACTGTTGGGTATGAAATGCCCTTTCTCTTTGTTTCTTAGAACAGAAATCACACGACAAATTCGTAGTCTGTTTGTGCTAGTTTATTTTGAAACTCCAATTTATCGAAATTGCACTATAAAATATTAAATTCAATTCAGTTGTCAATTAGTTGAAGGAAGAGGAAATGAAGTAAGTTCTCGACTAGTGCAAATATTTTGGCTCTTAAACAGACTGAAGCGGCATTACACACACTACGGTTCCTGATTCGAAGTCACTAGTTTTTTTTTTCAGAAACTTCTGTATGTCGAAAGTCATTTTGCACTAAAATATTAAAAAAAGTCCATAAACACAGTACCTACCAAACTACAACTACAGTTGGTTCTGAGACGTAGGAGTGGCTAGGTCAAATGCAAGGATGAGACTTTGCCCCTGAGAGACTTAATTTTGTTTCCATAGAAATATGGCAGGCTCTGAAATAAGATCAGTCCAGGTAGGTAGGGCTCTTAGTCCACAATCTCACACTAAAACCGCAGAATGTCCCAGTAGTTTTGGAGTTTGCAGGAAGTTGAGTTGGAAAAAATACAACTTGTTCGAATGTAAAACATTGTATCCGGAAAACGTAGAAAAAATAAGTAACTCATTTTTGAAATACATGTTTCATAATATAGTAGGATTCAAAACCGGAACATGAGTTAACGTAAATTAAGTAGATTGAAACACAACAAAATAGCAAAACGAAAACACAAACCTACTAGAGTTGCATTTTTCTTACCGAAGGGTTTAGAATTATACATAGTAAAAAACTGGATCGCATATCTTAAATACCCCAATGAAACGAAACCCAAGAAATTGAATTCTATGAGAACGCATATCATTAAAACAACCAGCAATGACAATCAGGCTAAAACAACACCAAACCAGCTTATGGATGTCTTGTTGAGATAGACTGAGAGAAATGAACGAGTACACCAAATGTTGATATCATAGAATGATAAAAATTTGTTTAATATTAACACAAATAATATGGTAAAACAAACATCTTGATACACTTTAACCAACAAAGATCACCACCAGTAAAAATAAACAATTTTAATCAAATTTACATACATTAGAAATATTAAACACATTTCATACATATTGAAAACAACAACCAATTAGAAAAAAAAATATATCGAATAAAAGTACGGAGTAACAACATAATTATATTCTAAACGTTGGAATAAATTAAGAATCAAATCAAAA
>CM067224.1:78740649-78812908 GCA_034190945.1 Octodonta nipae | reverse complement strand
GGAACTACAATGTGGAGAGAAATTATAATTCCAAGGGTGGGTGGTTCAAAAATGGTTATATAGCGTAGTCCATAAGCGGTGCATATATTAAAATAGTGAGTGGGACCAGGGTTATAGTTAAGTGTTTAAAAATTTTATATTTGGTGGCCCTTAAGCAGATGCACATACAGGGAGGTTGAAATATTTTATAGAGTAAAATTATGGTTATACAGGGTGGTTCAAAAATAACTTGTAACGTTTGACTGAATTGGCAGCGGTGTATACAGGATGGTTTTAATGTATATAGAAGTTATACAAAGCTGTTTAAAAAAATGTTAAATAAAATTATTATATAGGGTGGCAATAAGCAGTTGAAGTATGGGTGAGGGTTTAAATAAAAGTTTGGTGTTAGGGTGCAAAACTGTGTTTTTATATTTGGGACAAACCAGGGGTTCCACAGGTATTACCATTTGGTTGGATCAAAAATAGTTAAAAAAAAAATGTTACATAGGGTAGACCATGAAAAGTTGCATTCTACTATATGGAATATCTGACAAATAGGGAGAAGCAAGATTATAAGTCTTAGACTTTGTTTAACACAATGTTAGGAATAGCTGCATATAAAGGTTCATTAAAATATAGAGTAAAGAGAAAAAACGGTGGATCATTAAATATCAGATGTAATTGTTATACAGCGTAGACCATAAACAGATGCATAGCTGAAATATAGGATAAGAGTTATAGTCAGGTGTTCAAAAAATTATAAATAAACAGCAGCATATACAGGATGGTTGCAACATAGGGTGAAGTAGAGTTACAGTTATTATTATACAGTTATTAAAAAAATTGTTATATAGGGTGGGCCATAAGTACTTGCAATTTGGGTGAAATATATTCGGGATTGGTGGATTTATAGTTAAGTAGAGTGGTAGAGTTAGAATTTTTTTTTTATATAGGATAACCCATAAGTTTCATAAGTTATTTCTTTTTGCGAAGGCTTGAACATTCCGTACGCGGGTGAAACCGCGGGTAACGGCTAGTGTATTTATATTTTTGTCTTTGTTCTTTATGTATTTTTTTTAACTAGTGGGTGATTTTGAGCTAAAAGCAGTAAAAAATTGGGGACTTTTGTGTTGATAACCATTAAAGTGAAGAGAAAGAATATTAAAATTTTATCACCCACTTAAATTAAATAGGTACATACTTTGAATTTTTTCTGAAGTAAAATATTTTTTTTTATTCTACCACACTGGCGGCATTTATCTCTTTCTAAATGCAAACAAATTCTGTCAAATTTATGAATGAAGTCATCCATTGCAAATTCATTATCAAGGAAAGGGACTCAGAATTGTCACTGGCCAAAATGCAGGTGTTTTACTATAATAGTTATAAACTTGACCGATATTTTTTTATTACCGTCTGGAATGTTAGCGCCTCATAATAAAATACTGCACCTGTGTTCCTTATCATAGGCGTACACATGGAATCGATTTAAATAATTACAATATTTTAAGATTTATTTAAATTATTTTTGACTTTGCTTTATATTAGTTTCAATATATAGATTCTTTATAACTAGGTATAGTCAGCTTTATTGAGAAAATGTAGAGATCAATTTTATTTGCCACTAGTTAGTTTCAAAATTAAAAGAATTCTTACTTTAGTTTAGATATTTATTATAATTTTTTTGTTGTACGACACTGTCACTCGTATCAAGTGAAAAAGAAGAAGACATAAGCTATTGTCTAGACGAAATATTTGACCCATATAAATACTTGGAAAATGAAAATTAGAATGCGGGGAACAAATATAGTGGCAAGGTCTTCAATTATCAGTGGAGTGGTAGTAGTAAATATTGAAATTATATTAATTAAAAAATTACAATTTAATATTATAATAAAAATTTCTTTCTGTAGATTACTTTTTAAATTTAATAAAAATTGTGTAGAACAATTTTATTAGTAGGTGAAGGAAAAAAATAGTAAAAAAAAAGTGAATAAAATTAGTTTTACAGACTAAACATTATACAAATCACTATCTTATTTATACGAGGTCAATAAAAAAAATGTATAATGTATAATATCACACAATAACATGATCATCAAATAACACAAGCCTAGAACTATTCACTCTACTTACAATATTTCAATAGCAGAAATATTATTTATTTGTTGGTAGATGTTGGAGAATCAATAGCTCCTACAATTTCGCTCTAATAATTAATCAATGAACTTTTTTGTTCTTGTCAAGAAAAAATTTCTTCTTCATAGTTAACGACAACATGGCTTCTGGCCTTCAAAGAAGAACAAAATCACGGTTAGAAAACAGTGTTTTACATAAATGTATACTATTGTAAATTAATATATTTTTTTGGTTTTAGTTAATATAACGTGTGTTAATTGGTTAATCTAAGCCTGCAAAGACATTAAGATTTGTGTAGACTTTATGACTACTATCTTTATGTGTATAATTGTTGATTAATTTGAAAGAATTGAGGCAATATATTTTCTGCACATAAAAATTTAACTATTTGTCTAACCCTTATGACGAAAATATGGTATTGTTGTGAATTTAGTGTTAAAAACAACTATGAATTGCTTTACTTTTAGTCTAGCAAAAATTCGAAGTACCTACTAATTCATATATTTTTAACATCTATTTGATTTATGTCCAAGACTATATACATTTAGTTGCTTCTAATGTTTCAATAATACATCAAAATGATTGTTTATAAAGAGATGAGTTATGGTTTTATTATTAAAACTTTCATGTTTATGTTTACGGAGAGTATTTTATAGATATTTATGAGCTTTTAAGGTTAAATTTTCTTCTATAGGTCAAGAATGTTCGAAGGAATTTTTCTGTCGCACTACTAAAGCGATGGTTGACCTCGTCTGCTACGTAATATTAATGATGAATATTAGTGTGATGCTGAACAGTATTTTTAGTATAATAATAACACGGTAACTACTTATAATAAGAAAGAAAGTAAGCTATATAATTTTTATCATTTTGAAAATTGTACAGATCAAATGAATCGGTTAAGTATTTTCTGAATTATTTAGATATTTACGTTTTAAAGAAACAGGTTACATTTTAAGTAGTTTTTTGTAACACAAGTCCGATGGGAAAATGTTTAACAATCTGTCATGTTGCATCTGATATACATGTTGGACGAATTAAGGGTTTCGAATTGTAATTTTGTCAACAGTACCATTATATTGTTTGTTACAAAGAACAGTAGCAAAGTTGTAGTAAGTTAACTTAAGGATTCATATAAGAATCAAATGGTCAGTATGGAGTTAATCAGGTCACACAATCACAATGCGCATTGCTTTGAACTCATGAATATGTGTAATTGTTGAAACTGAGAGAACCTAAATTTAGAAAAATTTGTCGGCATGTATTGCGTTATAGGTACTTTTAAGTTTCTTGGCAGACTTAATATTTAATCGATCAAAGAAACTACGACCCAATAGTTGTATTTGGAGCTTTTGTGAGGTGGTTAAGAGGAAACTTGAACGTGATTTTCATGACACTAATAAAGTGTAGGTAATTAGGTAATCTGAGATTTCTGACCTGATTGTTTAGTATTAATAATATTGGATTGTCGTGAGTTGGCTGTACGTTTTCGCAAACAAAGTCTAGTGTTTTTGAACTGAAAATTATTTGGAACCATTTTAGTTTAGCATTTAAGGGCCTTACCAACAACTTTCATTCTCCTCTGAGGGAAAATAAAAACGAGACAACATAGCTTTACTATGCAAGCTCTTTCAGCTGAGACTATTTCCGCATTAGTTTAAGTAAAGTAGGTACACATTAGCACTCAATCCTCATAAAATAGCTATCATTTATATTTCTTACTATGGTGTAATCAGGCAGAACAATAACCTAATAATATGACAATGATATAAAATATTTGTCTGTTCATTGGTTTTCTCTCCCAAATTTTTTCCTGCAACAGATAAGTATTTGAAAATTGTATATGTAGAACAAAGTGCAGTAAGGCAATTTCGTAAAATTGCCCGGATTACTGGCTGTCTGTACAGAGATTCTTCCTCACAGTTATTCTGAGAGAAAGAGATGTCTACAAAATGATCAACCAGTATTCCTGTATATAAGTAATGTATTGTATATTGTGTAATATTTATCTGTGTATGGAGACGTTTCAACTCCGAGTCTGGAGTCGTTGTTTCGACATAGTTAGTCTTTTTACAAATGTACCTGTTGATAAATCATTACAAATTATAAAAAATAAATTACAACAAGATATTACCTTACACAACAAAACAAAATTAAACATTGACACAATTATGGAACTAACAGAATTTTGCTTAAACACTACATATTTTCAATTTGAAGGAGATTTCTATAAACAAGAATTTGGTATGGCTATGGGTACTTCTTTATCTCCTATAATCAGTAATATATTCATGACATATTTTGAAGAAAGATTCATAGGCAAATATAAGAATAAACCAAAAGTGTGGTGGAGATACGTTGATGACATTTTTGTGGTTTGGGAGTATGGTGCTGAAGAACTCCACTCATTCCTAGATTACATCAATAGTCAAGAACCCACAATAAAATTTACAATGGAGATGGAAAATTTGCATAAACTTGCTTATCTTGATGTACTTATAGATAGAACAAACAACACAATAAGTACAAGTACTTATCGAAAACCTACAAATACTAATAGATACTTGAATTTTCACTCCAACCATCCCTTAAATGTAAAGAAAGGCGTTGTAAAGTGCTTATACGATAGAGCAAAACACATATCTTCATCCACCCAAATCTTTAACAAAGAAGTCAATATTATCAAAGAACATCTTCTTCAAAATGAATATCCCCAAGACTTTATAAATAAAACTATAAATCAGCTAGAAAGAAAATCGCAACAACAAACCAGCACAAATAACCATCACACTGATACCAACCAAACACAAACAGACAACCAAATTATGAACATAATTCCATATATCCCAGGTGTATTGGAAAAAATAAGCGGTTAGGAAATAAATACAGCGTTAAAACTGTTTTTTATAACAAATAATACCTTGCGCTCTATCCTCACACATACCAAACCGTTTAACGCAACCCAGAGTTCTAAAAATTGTGTGTACAGTGTTTTGTGTGACTGTGGTCATTCTTATACCGGTGAAACTTCAAGACCTTTAGAAGTAAGGAAAAAAGACATCAATATAACATTTCCAGAAGATACGTGGACAAATCAAATTTGGCCAATCATGTATTAACTAGCACCGACAGCCATAGGGTAGACTTGGATAAAACAAAGATTTTGTTGAAAGAAGAAAATTTAAAAAAGAGAAAACTTAAAGAAGCCAGCTGTATGATGATAAACAACACTGAAATCGGAGCAATTTCAGCCGACCTTCATTTGGACTGGAGGAATTTATTGCTAACAGAACAAAAAAACGGTAACCTCAGCGTCAAGTGATCGCCAAACGACAAATTCTCAGTGTAAAATTTTTTGACAAACAACAAATTCAAGATCAAAGCGAAATTTTTTTAGAAAAAACTTCGAAAACAACACTAAAATGATTGACAACGACTCCAGACTCGGAGTTGAAAGATAAGTATTACACAATATACAATACATTACTTATATACAGGAATACTGGTTGATCATTTTATAGACATCTCTTCCTCTCAGAAAAACTGTGAGGAAGAATCTCTGTACAGACAGCCAGTAATCCGGGCAATTTTACGAAATTGCCTTACTACACTTTGTTCTACATATACAATTTTTAAATACTTATCTGTTGCAGGAAAAAATTTGGAGGAGAGAAAACCCAATGAACAGACAAAATAATTCAAGACCTCCTCGAGATATAAAATATGTTTGAAAGTGTTACTTACGAACTTATTAAGACTCCTAAAGTGCGAAAACACAAATTAATTATAGTTAACCTCACTTTACAATAAAAAATTACATTAATTAAATTTCGGTGGAACTGTCGACCTTAGTATGATAATAAATTTTATACCTAAACCGGAGGAAAAATATGACTTCGCAATTCGTGGCTTGCAACGTTATATTCTCCTCCCATGGTACCAAACATACTCTTCTAGTCAATACATCTTACGGCTTCCTCTCCAAGAAAACTGGCAGTCCAGATTGTTAATAATGCATATGTTATTTTTTTACCCGTACCATGAATAAACTTTCCCAAATCTCACAACTCTCAGTGCACACAATAAGTTTAAAAAGCTTACATGACAGAGTATCAAATCGTATATTTAATCTCATTGAATATGCTGTCAATTAATTATATTTTTGTGTTGATAAGTATGGTAATTACTAGCAATATCTGATTGCCGGATATAATTATAATTGAAAATTGCGGTGCTTAAATGTTATTAAATAGTCGAACTCGACTTGTTATGTCAGGACTTACGTGACTGGGATGAATGTTTATTTTTATTTAACACGTGTATTTATTTGCATTAGATGATTCTTTGTACGAACAAATATAACGAACTTATTTGGTGGAGCAAACCAGGAATACATTTATGCAAAACCAGAGATTTAAGTGTTTTTTGCAGTATTGCAATTTTTTATGCGCAGTTTTCTCTTATTCTATTCTTTTGCATTTTCTTCTTTTGTTTTAGTCCATGAATTTGTCAATGTTTGATAAAATTTGTTTGATTCTTTGATATTCACTATAAAGGTTATCCCAGAAGGCCAGAACATGTGGGAATTGGCGTGTTTGTTGGAATAAATAATATTAGAATCGCCGGTGGTCGAAATTCGTGCAATGGTGTCAATGCCTAACAAAACTAAACTTGTTTTTCGTATGTAATTCATGGGACTTTATTTGTGTGCATATTATTATTGCTTAGCTCAATGATATAAGGTATAGCAAAGAGGCAGTAAGTGGAAGCACTGTAAAAATGTAATGCTGGAAAAATATAAAATAGTGATAAGATGCTTACACATCAATTTGTATTGAAAGAATTTTCCAAGAGCATTTTTAATGTCAAGTAGGTTACCAAATCACTCTGCATTGAAAGTCTTGTAATTTCAAAACTAACCTGCCATAATTGTCACAATCTCGTTTTTCCCCTGTAATAAACCCCAAAATGGCCAAAATCCTGAAATGGTGAAATTTTGACAAAATCGTCTTGGAGAATTTAATGACATAATAAATAAGATGTATACAAATAAACAAACACTGTAAACACATATTATTAGCTAAAAGATCACAAAATATTTGCAGTATATCACATCTCGTTAAAAGAACATTAAACAGTTTTTGACTAACATTATATATGACATGTTAAAATTAATGTAAAAGATTACATGCAATAAAACTGCAAAATAATTTTATAACTATAACTTATTCAAATTCCATTTTCACATGTCAAATATCTAAATAATTAGACAAATATTTGCATATTACATTTCGTGAGTGTTAAACGTTTAGACGCAATACTTAAATTGTTATTGGATTTGTGATAATCCTGATTGAAGGAATGTACATACTCAACTGATGAGGATCGGAAATTTTCATATGGATTAACGCCACAAATGAATAGAAAAACAGGTTTTTAGAGCTTACATCTTTGTATTATTATTTTAGTGATATATATTCTGCACTACACGATTGTATACAGTTGAATTTTTACTATCGACTGCTGTCAAATTTCAAAAATTAGATTAAGGCTTAAGCTACGTAATACTCATAGTGGGCTCCATCTTACTTGGTTTTTATTAATAATTTATCGTTAAATTACTTATTTTAGAAGACAAACATAGAGATTCTTTATATATTCTGCACTGAAGGTCCTCAGTAGCTACTAAACAAAACAAAAATAAAGAAAATCGGTTAAGGGACAGGGTAAAACGGTACCCAACCGTTTTGTCTTTGCCTATTTATATATAAATGACAAGTTTCTAGAAATTGTCATCCATTTTAATAACATGATTTATATAATATAATAAAATATCAATATGCTGGACACTAGGCCTTAGAAAAACCGGCGTTTAAATATTTGGTTAATATAGTTGGTCAGGGATGTACAAAATTTTACACAATAATGCCATTATTTTTCATTTCGAACGATAGAGGCAGGAAAATCGCATTTTTAGATAACTTTTACTTAAACTAAAATATGTACTGATGTCAATAAAATAAGGGGTGTCAGGAACAATCTTTTTGTTCTTAATATTTATTTGGAAATTTATTTCCAATTATTTAAATAGGGGGATTATTATAAAGAGTCTTATCTAGCATCCATCATATTGAAAATTAATAAATTAGTCTATATTTTCGAAGCCTGAAACCTCTCTAAGGGAGACATAGAGGTATTATACTGTAGAGTGAATTAGGTATGGGCGTTACTGTAAGTGGCAGTGTAATAACAATAGAAAGAGAAAGACAATATCAGGGTGCGCCTGCTATGTCTCTACTCTACCAATAGTAGGCGTCACCACTGACACTGACCAATCAGGAACGGGTCGCTTATTGTCTCTTTCTTTCTATTGCTATTACATGAATTTCGCTACTTCACGTGCTCTACAGTATTAACCTCTTTGAAGGGAGAGCCGTAGGGAGAAAATCTATAAAAGTATAAAGTTTGAGATCAATTATTTGAATGATACAATTTGAACCCTGAATTAAAAATTATTATTCAAAATTATATCACATGCATACAAAGTTTAAACGAATTATAACATTTATAAAATTATATACAATTACAATATATATAATTGTTCTCTATTTGAAGTAAACTATTCAATTGTAAATTTAATTATGGATCAGACCCAAAAGTTTTATATCCAATCATATATAAACACACATATATTGTGAAATCTAAAGTAATTATGATTTTTGCTTTTAAATTTCTCATTATAGACAATATGGTTTCCAAAGTGTTGGGAAAATAATAGTATAAATACGGGAGCAATTATGTGTAAAAAAGTACATGCCGGGAAATGTTTACTGCGTTTACGATGCACTTTTTTCATAATGTGTGTCGATACCACATTTTAGAATTCTTTTCTTGTATATTTTTTCACAAAAGAGGATTCTTGGTAAGCCTAGAGTATTTTATTTTTAAGTATAGATGAATATTTGAAAGCACAAGCGACTTTCATAAAATATAGAAGCTTAAAGCTTACAAAAGTTCTGCGGAATTTCCAAAGTAAATGTAGGAACATACTCAAAACATGCCTTCGTGTTATATCGAGATGGCTGCATTTGTTATCTGTTACAAAATGCGTCTATAATTTTAACTAGTAAACCTATTTCAAGAAAATACTGGAAACAACAAAATGACAGTTAATTTAAATTTATGGAAAATGTAGGTGTATCAGCCGCAATATGTGCTTTTTTTGCCGCAAGTGGAAAATCTGTTTGTCATACATTTAAAGTCCAGTTGTGATTGCGAAATTTTTCATTACGAACTTTTTAATTTTCAATTTATTTATTCAGTTTTCGATTTATTTTTCCAATTTCTCCATCGAAACCGGGGTCGGATTTAAACCTTGAAACGTTTGGAGTATTTGAAATATTCAGGCCTTTCAACAATTGGGACGTTAGTCTCAAGAAAGCAATGAAATGTATTACAGCAAAAATCAGAAGACTACAGTTTTTTGTTTTCTGAGAAAAATAGTAGCAATTCCTGGCGATAAAGTCTGTAGTGGCTCAAATGTATAACAGTCAACAGACGCTATGTTTTGTAAACTTTCACACAAGATTTATTTAATACTTGATGCCTATTTTTATCAGCTTTAAAATGTAGTCTTGTGATGTCTATTAAGAACTACGTTTTTTGAAAATTTTTGATTTAATTACGGGAACATGCCAAAGCAGTACATTTGTAAGCAACGTATACATATGTAGTTATAATGCCAATAGGTTAATAAATATTTGTAAATGAGAGTCCGTATATGTGAGTGATCGAACATTAATTCCATAAAAAATAAATGCAAACACATGTCAAAACGTAAAAAAGCACTTAGCAGTACATAATTTAAATTATTAAAACAGATAATTTTTTATTTTACCAGTTGGATGCAATAAATAATACTCGTTGTTATCTACTGACAATATGTTACTATTAGCACACTTGTAATTTTTCTATGTTGTCTTATAAGTGCTTGATAAACTTTTAATTACTGGCACAACTTGTGCCTTCCAATGATACATTACCAGATAGATGGTTCTGTATGCTCTTTCATGTAAGGTGCAGATGGGCTCGGAACTTTAAGCATAAACCGGAAATTCTCTGTTCTGAGGTTCTAATTTTTTATTTCTATGTATATATGCTTTAAGGCAATAAATAATGCTTGCTCGTAAAAGCGACGGTCAATTATAATGGACCTCTATAACAAACTCTATATTCAACCAATTTTTCATGGTTTAACCTTCCTGAAGAATTAAATATTGCAGAGGAATGCTCTCTTCGAGGTGTCATTCTTTTGTACGCAAGACAATATATATAATATATATTGTTTCTGGTTAGGAACCTTCATCAGTTGCGCTTCCCACAATTGAATGTCCTCTCCAACACTTCTTTATGTATTTCCTACATATCGTTAAATTTGAAGACTCGAGATGTAAAGACCGACATCTAGGATTTTCGGGAAAACTAGCACATAGAGGTTCCGAATCTGGAGCCGTTCCATGTAATTGCTGTTACCAGTAATTCTTAGGTTAGAACGTCACGTCTCGCGTCTTCAAATTGCAGAGAAAATTGAAGAGCTATAAAAATGGAGAAGACGAAGAAGTGATTAAAATCGGTGAGGACTGAAGGACTGTATTGGAGAGAATTGAAAATAGGTGGACAAATGGTCTTTTTGATTAAGTGAAATGATGAAGAATAACAAAAACAAGTGTAGGACTGAAGAATCGAAGAACTGGCTGGAGAGACATGAAGAACATTTACTTTGGCTCCATAAACTTATGTAATATGTCTTCGCATTTTTCCAAGGGTTATTAGTTAGAAGCACAAACTTGGGCGCTAAAAGAAGAACAAACATTTTAAGAACAATTATGTAAATTATTCTGTAGGGTTTTTTTGCTCGCACCTTAATAGCTGCGTATTTAAAATACGAGTATGCACCAGAGAAAAAAGAGATTACTGGTGATTCGTTACTAATAATTGTGTTTAAATATTGTGAATACTTCTTTGTTTATGGTGACTTTGACAAAATTGTTTGACAGAACACATAAATTTAATAAACGAAACATTTGAATTTACAACTTATATTCAACATTAAGAAAGTACTTCAATAATAAATAGTCATTTATAAAATATTGTTACTATGTTATGAAATGTCAGAATCGTCAAATTTATTAAGATTTGTGATTCAGTATTTATGACAAATATTATTAGTTGATAAGATATACGAAATTTTGCGAACCAACTGATCTATACTTCAAACAGAAAGTTATAACGGTTTTCGTGAGAAGTCATAAAAATTTGATTTGTTTACTTTACAAGCTTACTTTATTCCTATCAAATAAGAGATATTTCTAATAACGTTTATTCAAGTTGAAACTTTCATTTATTGCATAATAAAATAACCACAAGGTTTCCACAATTGACGACAATTACAGTATTTCACTATTTAATAAACTTATTCCTCTTCCTGCTAATTTACCAAACATTTTTGAGGATTGTTGATACGTAAATGAAAAGTCATTACGTATTTCAGTTAAATGCAGTATTACTTAAACAAGAATAAGGAAATAACCGACTTATTTTCATGTTCTATTATTGTCGTTGCATTCGCGGGGTTATCTAGATTGCCACCAATCATTTAAAAGCATTCTTGGCTATTATTTTGTTAAACGTTGATGCCATTAAAACAGTGACGACGAAATAAATTCATTTAAAATTTTGGGATTTATTTGTGGAACAATACTCGGATAAGTGCAAAATTGTTTTTGTTTGCCCTATTTTCTGATTGTAAATAGAAGTATACAGGTTGGTCAAAAAATGGAGTTATAACCATGTGTTCTTCAAATTGGAACACTTATTTTGTATTTCAGTTTTAAATTCAGCACGGAATTATAACTATATTTCGTCGTATACTCAATCTCAATAACTATGGAAAAACGTACGTTTGAACTTGTCAGGAACTAAGACCCCTTTATTGCAAAATGTGTGTTTCTAAAATGGAACGATTTCGGACAAGAAAATGAACAGTGAATATAATAAATTGTATCCTGTCAAAAGCCAAAATATTATGAAAAAAAATCTTTAGTTATTGTTGGGTATGTATGTATGTACCTAGTGCCAATAATTACAACTGTTTGAAAAATTATCAACAAATCTTGTGTAATAATTTTTCTAATCGTACTTTTTTTATAAATAAAAGAGCAGAATTTAACTCATTTTCCGAGATAAAATTCAACAGCAATTCGCTTATACCATCACATCAGTAACAGTGTAGAGATATAATTATTGCTTAGATTTTAACAGCAAACTCTTAGAAGTAAACGATTTAAATAATAAAAAACTACAAAAATACGAATTTCTTTTGTTTTTTGATTATATAATGAAAAGTAATAGAGGACTCGTAATGCTGTATGCAGGAAAGTTGTAGAAAATAAGAAATTGTTTTTAATGAGATTACATCGTGGTTGAATGATTTTTTTACCGAGTGAACATAGAAAAACTGGTCAAGAGTGGATATTTTTCAAAAATTTATAACCTTCAGATCTGGTTAGCGGTGGACTTACACTAGGGGCAGTCGGGGCGAGTGCCCCGGGCGGCAAATTTTCTAGACCCCAAAATTTGGATTGTGAAAAAATTCCAGTCTTATCAAGATTGCTCAAAATAATTATAATTAATTCTTTCAAATAATCATTTTTTATGTAATTGATAATTCAAGGAATCCAATTAGTGCATTATTTATAAATTATAATTTTGGCACTTCAAGTAAAAGTTATCTAATAATCAAAGTGCTTTAATTTATTTATTTATCGGAAGATTTGGAATTAGTAGTTTTTTCAAAATATTGAAAATAGTTTGGAATTATATTTGCATTTTTCAATTGATAAATTTTAATCAATCAATGAATTTTAAAAAAAATAATAATGATTTATCGATTTTACAAATTAATTGTCCTAACCTAAAATTTAAAATTATTTTTGAATTTAATAGATTTGCAACAGCGCATGCTGCCATCGACAGTCTGTTTTTTTAATAATGTATATATAGGTTCCTTGAATATTAAATTAGTTATTTTCATAAAAAATAAGATATATAAACTATAAGTTTGAATAAAATTTCATTATGGATTGGGCTACATTTTTTACGGTGCCCAGGGGCCCTACTTCTGGTAATTAATACTGGAATATTGGTCATCGTCAAAACGATAGTTTACCGATATGAGCTCACTATGGATACTATTAAATAAGTAGTTTTTGAAACTCGAATTTAAATTATTTAGAGAGCTATTTTGCGCATCCTACCGTATTAACGAGACAAGTCCGACCGGAGTATACTACAGATATTTTGAAAGTTCATAATTTCCATTTAATTTGTCTATCTTGGTTTTTTGTTATAATGCCGAGAACTTCGTTTAAAATAATAGTCAACATTGCATTAAATGTACAAATATGCGATAGCCAGTCAGCGGTGCACTGACAATAGCTGTCAAGGCACAGCAGTTTATTACGTTTTTATTTACATAACTATTGCCTGTTCATACTGTTCTATTTTGTCATTGGTTTATTAAGTTAATGCTTACCTGTATACAGTTTACTGATATTAATTAAATAGATTTTTCCACTGACTGTATCCGCCACTGTCAAAACAACGGAGGGTCCATCGTTTAAGCCAAATTTCAAAAGCAGTATTTATACATTTTACGACACTAACACAAAAATCTAACATATATAAAGTGAAGTGCATTTTATAAGCTTTCAATATATATTTTGCATACCACTATCAAACTATAGTGGTTAATACGATACGCTCTGCAGAATATTTTTACAAATTATTTAAATAGCAATTCTGCAAGATTTATTTAACGTACAATATTGGTGGTCTTAAATGCAGTATTACTTAAACAAGAATAAGGAAATAACCGACTTATTTTCATGTTCTATTATTGTCGTTGCATTCGCGGGGTTATCTAGATTGCCACCAATCATTTAAAAGCATTCTTGGCTATTATTTTGTTAAACGTTGATGCCATTAAAACAGTGACGACGAAATAAATTCATTGGTCAAAAAAATGGAGTTATAACCACCTGTTCTTCAAATTGGAACACTTATTTTGTATTTCAGTTTTAAATTCAGCACAGAATTATAACTATTTCGTCGTATACTCAATCTTAATAACTATGGTCTTTAGCGTCATTAATCTCAATGTTCTAAACTATCACTAGGAGGCAGATTAAGGTTCCAGCTGTTATTACAACAAAGTTGTGAATTTTTTAAAATCACTCACTTTACATCGGTTTTTCCAGCTTTTCTTTATAGAAAATGCTGCCATCAAAATTTATAAACATCCATTTTGAAGATTTTCTGATTCTCTACAATTTTTCTATTGACGGCATTGTAAAGTGTTTAAAGGCTCAAATAATTTACTTAAACTATGCCAGTTATGACTGGTGTAATATTAACTGGTGTAGTATTGAACTGCAGTGCTATGTTATTAAATACTTTGTCGATTTAATTACGTTTACTTTTAGGCTGAGCTTTAATTTCCATGGAATATTGAAAGATATGAATTTAATTGACGTAAGATTTTCACTTTATCGCAAACATTAGTTTAATACGAATTCTGGCTATTAAATAAGAGAAAATGCTTATGAACACTTATTATTTATTTATTTATTTTATTATTCTACAATTGAATGATCCATTTCAATGTACTCCTCACCCCTCGCCACACCCATTCCATTTGCTCTTGCACTGGTTAAACAATGCTGGAGGTCTTCTTTTTTAAGAGCATTTAGGAGCTTCCCCGACTTTCGCTTCATTTCTTCCATCGAGTGAACCGAGTCACGTTTAACGTAGACTTGATTTTCGCAAACAAAAAAGTCACAGGGCTGTAAACCAGACGTATTTGAGCACTGGACTGCCTCTAGCGGCTAAATAATGCTACACAGTCAGCGTTTTATGAGCAGAGGCATTTTACTGGTGCAAAATCCAGTTTTTCCAGTAGTGAGATTGGTTTACAGTTTGACTCTCTGGAGGCTATTCAGCTAGATGTCAAAAATAACAGTTAGCACTGCTTCAGATTTTGATTTCGACTTCCTTACTTTTTTCATTCTCGACTATGCTTTCCATTACTTAGTTTCAATTGTCGTATTCATCAATTCAGGCTCTTCATCTAACCTTTCGAGAAAATTTGAGCAGATCTGTTGATGTTGAGCTATTTATTGTTCAGAGGTCCAATTTTTTGGTACCAACATTGCACAGACTTTCTTTATGTTCAGTTCGCCATGCAAAATTATTCTGACAGTTTCTTTATCGGAGTTTAAAATCTCAGCAATCATCTGAACGCTCACACAACGATCTTCGCGCACAATTTTATTGATTTTGCGGAATTGTTACAGACACAGGTCGACTTGGCCGTTGGTCATCTCCGGTGCTCTTTAGGCCTTCAGAAAACTATTCATGCTATACGAAATAGAAAATTCCTACCATAACAATTCATAGCACTCAGTCGGAGTTTTTGGTTTAATTTGCCGAGAAAGGCTTTCGGCCAAATTTTTTCAAATTAAAGTATGTAATAGCTCTTGAAGAATAGATCAAAAGTGCTCCGGGGCACAAGGCTCCAGAGCCAATAGTTTAGGATCTACAGCTCTCTAAAGTGGACAAGGTCCAGAATTCTAATGGGAACTACTTTCGGCTAATTTTTTTCAAATTCAAGTATGTGATAGCTCTTGAAGAGTAGATCAAAAGTGCTCCGGGGCACAAGGCTCCAGAGCCAATAGTTTAGGATCTACAGCCCTCTAAAATGGACAAGGTCCAGAATCCTAATGGGAATTACTTTCGGCTAATTTTCTTCAAATTCAAGTATGTGATAGCTCTTGAAGAGTAGATCAAAAGTGTTCATCGGCATCTAAACTTTAGAGGGCTGTAGATCCTAAAATATTGGCTCTGGAGCTTTGTGCCTAGGAGCACTTTTGATCTACTCTTCAAGAGCTATCACATACTTGAATTTGAAAAAAAATAGCCGAAAGTCATTTCCCATAAGGATTTTGGATCACGTCAACTTTAGAGGGCTGCAGATGATAAACTATTAGCTCTGGAGCTTTGTGCCCAGGAGCACTTTTGATCTACTCGTCAAGAGCTCTCACATACTTTAATTTGAAAAAATTTGGCCGAAAGCCATTTCCCATAAGGATTCTGGACAACGTCAACTTTAGAGGGCTGTAGATCCTAAACTATTAGCTCTGGAGCTTTGTGCCCATAAGCACTTTTCATCTACTCTTCTAGAGCTATAACATACTTTAATTTGAAAAAATTTGACCGAAAGTCATTTCCCATAAGGATTCTGCGGGATCCTTTCACATTATCCGTTGCTTGTGTGTTTCGTCACACATTGTCATCGGCACGAAGAAAAAATATTTTTTTCAACCCCCTTAGAAAAAATACTACTGCTGCAACTGAAACGTGTTTTCGTCCTGGAATAGTAGACACTTCGAACTATCCAACGCGGCATTAGTAGGATACGGGGATTATGTAATTATATGTTGCTAACTTTACGGAAATCTATTGGTGAAATACATAGATATGTAGGAAATCCTAAAAAAGAAATGAGTAAATATATGGCTAGACCCTATTATTGCAGGGATATGAATATATTTTGTTCAATTTATGTGTCATTTTACCTTAGTAATAAAACATTGCTTTGTCTGTAAGCTTTTTGTTTTTATTGTTGATTACATAATGGAAGAACTTGTTCAAATGGAAACTACTGTAAATAGTTAATGTTAAGTAACCTATTGAAGAAATACTAGGTATTATATTTATGCACTTCGTATTCATTCCAAATTTGATGCTTATATAATGTTGTGCAATATGCCAGAGTTCAGATGGAGAAAGCTTTCCTTAGCATATTTTATCTCATTTAATACCATATTCAACTATACTGCATCAGCCTTTAGTGGTACTTATCCGGCTGCTTTCTATTCTCATAAATTTCACCTTCTCGATTTTTTCAACATTTCGGCGTTATAGCGTAGTATGAAACATATATCTTAAACAGAAGAAACGATTCGTAGCAGTCACTTTCATGACGCAAGGCTTGTAGTGGAATATTTTTTATTTATAATTCTGCTAATGGGTTAACTTGTATAGGTATTAATTACAGTGTAAATATGTACAAATTATAAGCATTACTGCCAAAGGAAAATTTGCCATATTTTATATGCGAAAATGATGTTTTTCCTCTTGTACTTAATAATAATTTACTGTTATCTTGTAGCTTTGTATTAAAATTATTAACGTTGAATCACTGTAGTCAATTCTTAAATCAATTCAAAACAGGTGTCTTAAATTAACGGAAAAATAAAACTGATGATTGTTTGAGTTTTCCCTTGATTAAAAGTCATTTTTAAGATTACTTAAAAACCAACCTCAATATCCTTCCTACTGAACGAAGGCTAATTCCATGCATATTGGCGAGGTCGGTAGTGGATAAGTGAGAATTTTCTTCCAAAGATATAGCAACATTTTGAGCTACATCTTCATTACTTACACCTTTTAACCGTCCACTTTTTGGTAAATTGCTAACTGTTCCACTTGTGTCGTACCTTCGCAAAGTTTTCGTCACTACTGAACGGGATATTTGTTTATTCGGATGAACAATGTTAAAAAGGTCACAAACTTCTTGATGCGTCCTTTTCCTCTCCCCATACCCAATCATCATTAATATTTCTATTCTTTCTCTTTCACTTAATTCGGCCATTTTACGATCAAATTAAAACAATACTATCTCGTTACGTTCAAATAAAATAAACTAATAACTTATTTTGACAACTACTGTCAGTTCTGCAATGAATTTCATGGACTACTAAACTTGATTCAGATTTAATTTGCGCCTAATTTAAACAAACGCACGTGTATTCGAGTATGAAACAAGCAGTGCTGTTGGCTGTGACGGTATAATGCCACCGATTGGCCAATATAAATACAAATCCTTACCGAGCGGTTTGTTTATATCGGGCGTAAACGAAATCTGAACCGAGTTTAGCTACCATCGAATTTTTCCTTTCCTTAGTTACTTTTCTGTTAATATCTCGATAGGTATTGAAGTAAATAATATCAAACCCGATATTTTTGTATTCGCAATAAAATGTTTCATCAGAAACGGGGTGCTTCATTGCAAATTTTAAAATCGGAAATCTACCTTCCAAATTTCATTTTGATATCTCTAATAATTCCAGAGATATTTACTTGGTTCCACACATTTGCCCATCACTGTATATCTAACTACATGCAAGTTTTCAAAAGTTTCAGCACATGCGTTTCGTCGTATTGAAGTAAATTATTTTTTGAGACTAAAAGAATATTGCATCAGCCATAAAATGCAAATAAGCCGAAAAAGAAAAATACAATAAAGTAAAGAAAAAATTTTCGTCACTTCGTCATGAGTTATAACGTAAATTATGAATCAATTAGTTTTACATTACATGCAAGAACTGCGCTTTTGCCTAGGGCTGTGTAATTTTAAAACTGACATTAGATATTAAAAAGTAATAACAACTGATATAAGACTATTTGCCTGCGGAACTGAATTGTTTTCTTTTCAAAATTATCCTGTCCTCTATTTTAGATTTTCTTGGGAATAATACCACATCAGAGTTCAAACTTGTGTATATTTTAAAACCAAACGTTTCAAAATCCTGTCGGATTTCGTTTTCAATGGATATAAATTTATAAAGTAAAATTGAAATATATGACAATTATTTTGTCATATATTTCAATTTTACTTTATAAATTTATATCCATTGAAAACGAAATCCGACAGGATTTTGAAACGTTTGGTTTTAAAATATACACAAGTTTGAACTCTGATGTGGTATTATCCCAAGAAAATCTAAAATAAACTAGAAGATGCCACAAATAACATTCAGAAAACAATTATCCTGTCCTCCTTTCACGATTCACGTATAGTGTAGTTTTAAATACTTACAGATTTTTAAATACCTAAAAAAATATATTTATAATCATATCCCAATAGTATATTTTCTTATTAGTTAAGTATCTCCGATTTACAGCGGTATCAGTGAAATCTTTTAGTTCAGCTTACAGTAGGCTGCACAATGAGATTTAACTCTCTTAAAAATGACTAGTAGTCGCCCAATGGTCGAAATTCGACCCTATTTCATGAAATTATAAAAAGTATATTTTTGAAACAGAGTTATGGAGAAATCGGAGAAGTATCTGTAATGACCAAAATTGCTTATTCATTTTGACAAATCTATTGCAATAAAAAAAATAAAAATGTAATCAAATATCGGTATTCGAAATATTTTAGAGAAATGAACGACCCCCCAAATTTTTAGCTGGAACCGCTTTTGGCAAAATATTCGATATAATAATTGTAAAATTGTCTTCTTTGCAATCTAAATGTTTTCCTCATTTGCGGTTTCAATCAATTTCAGGAATATTAAAGAAAAAAGAGGACCAACAGCCCTAGGAGAACTTAAATATTTAATACATTCTCTATTGTCCGCTGTCTGACAATTTTTACACAATACCTTCGGGAAGGTTGTGATAATAATATATTAATCAAAGAATTAAATTCACATTAAAAACAGAATATTTAATATGAAAGTTACGGCAATGCGTCCGGAAAATCAATACTGATCTACTACATTGACAATTTTACCACTAAACAATAACAACGCTTGTTTGCTACTTCCAGAAATACATGCTCTAAGAATATAACAGCATCTAATGATCGCTCACCCAATATATAATTACTCAATGTTTGTCTAAAAAGGGTGACAAGAACAACGATACACTGAAGAACTTTGGATACTCTCTACAGAAACAGATCTAACATGGCAACAGACCCTGTTGGACGAATATTAAAAAACAAAAAAATCAACAATGCAACTTTCAAATTGGAAGCATATAATGTGGCACTCCTAAGTGCGACTTCGCCAAAAAACAAAATTATATTTACATGATGTTTAGAATTTTTATGTCTTGCCATGTTTATATCAAATCAGTAGTAAATTCTTTTACTTATTTTATTTAAAATTGTTAAACATTTTAATGTGAAATTGTGAAACGGGGTTTTATATAGACACTGAAGGGTCTGGAATATTTGAAATATAAAAATTTCCTGTATTTGTGGTGCTTTCCCAAAAAATTGTAAAAAGGTTGTACAAATATCGATTCCAAAATTTCTGAAAATTAGTACGCCTTCCACTTCATCTTGCTATATGGGCAACTTATTTGGTAAAAGTGATGTATCCATACTAATTTTTGATTCTAATAAACATAATATTATAAACAAATCAATACGATATTTTGTTTCAGGTCGTGGTTTACATCCTTGATAAGTTGGTGTGGATGTTGTTGATTACAGCCTTTACTACTCAAGCATTACAAATGGCAGGAATTTTGGAAACTCCCAAAGGGTATCAGGGCATAACATATTCTAAGGTATATATTTTAATAATTTATTGTCACCCTTAATGTCTATCTAACTAGTGTTGAACGTATACAGAAATAAAGCCCTTTCTCCTTCATTTGGTGAATGCACTTCTGTTCTAGCGTAATGTTCTAAATAATAAAAATACTTATTTACTTCTGGGCAAAATTCTGAAAATTTTTCGGTTAATTTCTGAGTTTACTTTTGGACGAAGTGATACGTTTTAGAATTTTTGCAGGATTCGTTTGAACGAGACTTCGTGTCTCACAATTTGTCTGGATTTTTTCAATTGTGGTTTTAATATAAATAAAATTACTTAGCTGATGAAGTGTGTATAAATATAGTTAGAGAATTAATTAACTAATATTAACTACAAGCGTAATTTCCGTAATTTTATGTTCTTAAACACTGTTCAACGCGTTTCGATGTATTATATATATATATATATATATATATATATATATAATATATATATATATATAGAAATGTGTTGAGTCTTTAAAAACGAAAAATTATGGAAACAACGATCGTTGTTAATATCTGTTAATTATACATAATTCTCACCAAATATCGACCCAATCAAGTCACTGCTAAAGAATTAACAAATTAAATTCATCTAGAACTAAAAACAAAAGTAGATATTGGAAGTAAAATAAATCATAGATCGATTTTGATGCGGTTTTTCCTCTTTGAAAGCTGACGTAATCTGGTTTTTAATTATAATTTATGAAGATTTGTCCAGCCCTTTGAAGATCACCAGTTCATTTCCTACTTGAAGAAGACTCTAGTCATTTTTTAAAAACTCTTCCGAATCGATTGGAACGATTTTAATGAATTTTTTTGTGTCAGTTCAAGTGGGTCTCAAAATAATTTAGATTCACAATTGCATCAAGGAAGTAGTGTATAAATCGGGTTTTAGTAAACTTTTGAACCCTTAACTGACTAGACCGATTTTTTTGAATTTTTTTGTTTGTGATTGATTGACTCTCTCAATGGTTTAGATTCCTCGAAGTTTCCTTGGACTTCCATCGTCTTGAAATAATTGATCTCACAACGTTTCAATAGTTTTGGATCTGCTATCATCATCAGGTGAATGACGTCATCGGGTGAATTCTACAATTTCGTCTTCAGGTGCATTCACCCGATGACGTCATTCACCTGGTGATGATTCACTTCATAACTAGGTCCGGTAGGTAGCGCTACTACAGGATTCTAGGAATGTATATTTTTTGAACATTCAAACAGTTATACTGATATAGATGAATTGAGTGGGCTCCATGTAGAACTGGCACCTACATGCTAGCTTCAGGTATGAAATTCTCAACGTAAGAAGTCCGATACATGAGTATTTTTCTTTTTAGAGATTTTTTGTGTCCGGGGTTGCATAAAATTTTAATTTTATCTTGTTAGTTTTTTAATGCTCACTCACAACGTGATTTAATGTATCATATATTAACCTAAAGGTAATTTGCTCTTTATGCGATGAAATAGGAATGTCTATTTAAAAGTGACGGCAAGTATACGTTACCGATGGTGAAATATGTCGAAGAGAGAGATATAATATCAGTCAATCAATCAACTTGTATTCCAATGCAAGTATTAGGGGTACTTATTGGAACTGTCTCATATCTCTATACATCCACATTTTTCCAGCATTAATAGTCCAGTCGCTGAAAATTTAGTGTTTTCGTTGTTTTTACCTTAATTACAGTAAAAAATAAGTTTTTATTAAAAAGAAAAAATTTGGGCTATTTATGTTACAACAAATTATGCTAGTGAAATTTAATAATAAATTCAGTTTTATTATAGTGCAACTCTGTGGGTTCAAATAAATTTAACACTGATATTCACTTTCAGTTTCGCTGACTTATAAACTAAAATAAACTACTTAACTTGTTCTTTAATTTTGAAAGCTTCGTTTTTTTGCCCTTAAAACCCTTCCCGACCTCAGATTGCTTTTAAATTATTTTTTTATAGTTGTCATATTTTCTACTTTTCCAATGGGTTTCATGCTTCTATTTTTTTTGGTTTCAAAAATTATAGACGCTGGTCTATTAGGCAATAAAGTGTAATCGAAAATGGAAAAATCAACACCAAGACACGATACAAAATTAAGACTACACAAAAACAAACAAAATAAAAATTCACACTAATTCAGAGACTAAAAACAAATTAACTAGTGTATCTCACAATTTTTCAATAACTGTTAGGCCAAATAATTTTAGTATACTTTTCTATAACACCAGCAGAACTCTGAATGGCAATAGTTTTATTGCATACTACGCGTCTGTTCGATTTTTATACTTTGTCATAAAAGGTGAGAATGTATAAACATATTACAATATTACCTGAGTTATAATTTTATACTAGAGAATAATAAATACTTTATTTAATATCTGTACTCTAAATATTTTAGGGTATAAATTTGAATAGCAGAAAAGCTATTATTAAAAAGTATCTAATCAAACATGAAAAGATAGCATTAGTAATTAAAAGCAAATTAAAGAAGTGGATTTTTTCAAGAAATCAAGAAATATGTTTCAAATGTCAATTTTAAATGTCATAAATGAAATTTTCATTTTGCAATCTACGTCAATAATTATAAAGGCATTGACAACGAAGTCAGAATAGACTTTGAAACGTTTGGTATTCCTGCAATATACGTCGTTTTATTTCTATTGTGGTGTTATTGCCCAACAAAAAAAAATATGAAAGTAATGTTTCAAATAAGTCCAATAACGTGTAGATAATTTTACAATAGATCACAATTGATTTTATCGATTATTTGAGATATTCTGTTAACGACAAGTGTTTGATTTTTGAGTGTCCTTTCTGTATTATATAGGGGGAGGGGCAACATACTAATTAAATATGTTACACAAAAGCAATTGTCTTCTCAATCGGATCTGAACTTAGGCTGCGTTATTTGTACTTACCAAAAGGGAGCGCTTAAGTAAACGAAGTATTAAACTAAAAGTCACTAGCCTCTTGTTGTCAATTTATGTTTAACCAAGATAAATAGATAAACCCGTTAATAAATATTTAAATAACAGTATCGTCTTGGACATATCATAAAATTATGACAATTTGGTCCTAACCAAATATTTGTATATACATTTCAGCACATTTTTTACAGTTCAAGGCAGAATTAAAGGAATTAAAATGCTAAACATCTTATTGATTTTTTTCAGGGAGAAGATTACAATTTCCAGTTATCAGTTGGAGAAAATGATGGTCGCTTAAAACGAGAAACTCAGGAGCGATCTCAGTTTATCGACAGCTTATTTAATGTAAGTAACAAATAAAATTAATAATTAATAATATTTTTTGAGTTTTTCGTATTACTAATGTACGTTATTTTCGTATACGCAGAATCAAATGGGCGATGAAGAATTTTACTTCTACAAGAAAGAACCTACCAAAGTAATAAGAGCAAAAATTTAGTGAAGTAAGTGATTCTAAAGACCATTTAGTTCCAATGTCCCATCATCATTCATTTCATGATTTAACACTAGCTTTTGAATAATGTACGTTAATCACTGCTAATTTAGAATTTTGTAATAACACTGTTGTATTCAGTTATTGTCAAATCATATTTGTATTCGTACCCCGAATTATTCAGTTTGTTTTATGTCGCATTTGCTCTGCTTACTATAATGTTTTTCACCCATATAATTTTTTCTCACCTGTGATACAGCTACATAGAGGGTGTTCCAACAATAAATTAATGTAGAGTAAATAAGTTATTATGATAGTAGTGAAAAATATCACGGTCTGCTTTATTGAGATATTTAGTAAACCTACTCAAATTCGAGAACAGATTTTGAGTAAACAATAAAAACGATTTCATAATTTTTTGTAGTCTATAAATCTCTTATGCCGCATCTAGACTTTCCAGGAGGCTTCACGAGGTAACGCAAGTGCGAGAGTGTCCCTCCGTTTTGTGTCGGTTTTTCGGGCCGGAGTAAAAGGACGTGAGAGAGAATCAATAGTCCGGTCAATTTAGGCCTAAAGCAGGAGGAATGTTTAAAAAAATTATAAGATGCTGTAACTTGGTAAAATTGCTCAAAATACAATTATAAAAGAAATCTCAAAAGTCCTCATCGTTTCGGTCGGTGGAAAAAAATGACTTGAGGTCAAAGGTCAACAAAATAAGATTGTTTCGCGATTTTCAGGAAAACGGCGAGTTTTATGGCTAAATTACCTCAGACAAAAATTGTAGATAAAAAAATTTCCTACAAAACAAATGTATGAACAATGTCTTTCCTAAGAGCCAACGCTTTAAATAATTAAATAATTTTTAATCGTCATAATTTGCAGACGTTTCCACGTCACCCCAGTAGGCCTATTCCACGGGTCTGTTGTGATATTGTTTGTTTCAGGAAAATTGCAAAATAATATTTATTAATAAGGGTTGGTAAAAATAAAAGCGGTGTAATTATAAAAAAGTTGATAAATTTATTCACCTGAATCATAATTTTCGAATATTTCTGCTTTCTCTTCTGCTTCTTCCAGTGCCAGAGAAACTGCTAAAAATAATATTTTGCAACTGCAAATAGGAATTTAATGCTAAATGTGGTTGCAAAAAAG
Organism: Octodonta nipae; assembly: GCA_034190945.1. Classification (NCBI taxonomy): domain Eukaryota; kingdom Metazoa; phylum Arthropoda; class Insecta; order Coleoptera; family Chrysomelidae; genus Octodonta; species Octodonta nipae. The sequence continues at coordinate 78,787,725 of CM067224.1, read as the reverse complement.
TTGAACTGTTTTGTTCCCTGATGTGTAAACGTTGTCAAGGCTGGTCGTGCTCTAATGTTGAGTCACTAACTATAGAGGACTCTTATGATCCAATTTTACCAAATTTGTTTACACAATGGCGAGTATATTGTAGTTTTTTGACTACATTTTTTGTTTTTTCTCGATATTTTGAAAATCCCTGTAGATATTTTTAATTTCGATACAGCACCTGGTCGGGCTTGGAATTTATCTGGGACACATGGTATGTCTATGGAGTGCTCATCTACTCAGCTTTGGAATGTTGGAATAAAACGATATTCATTTGAACGTATAGCGATCTCAATCTAGAAATACTCATACTTATAACGACTACAGTGCTGTTTTGTATAAAACTGCTTCATTAAAATGAAATACAAGAAATTATCATTTAATTTAATTACGATTCATATTTTGTTGTACTAATGTCTCACTTAAACTTCAGCTCTTCATCTTGTGTTTTGTTTGGAATAAAATGTGTTGTTTCATGTTTGTCCTAGTTGGACACATAGTGTGTAGCCCTATTTTGAGACTTATTTATTAAGAATAATTCGACAAAACAACTGATTGAACAAACATTTTCAACGCGCATTCTAAGTTGCGAACTGATTGACAACAGCTCTGTCAATTTGCATGAATTATTCCTACGCTGCGAGACAGTCTATTTGTGCTAACGTTAAGTAGGCTAACTTCTCATCATTGTAGGGCCAGTGAATAATGAAATAAGGTCTTTTTCTCTCTGTGTAGGCTGACGTCAGGAACAGGCTAACCTCAGAAATTACAGTAGCCTGTTGCTGAGGTTAGCCTGTTTCTGAGGTCAGCCTACACAGAGCGACCAGCGGTGGGTTTTGTTAAAATCGTTAAAGACCGACAAAGGTTATTTGCATTTTATATTAGATTGGTGCGTGTGAAATAATATTGGCACATCATTAGAGTTGTTTCCAATATTTTTTAGATCTACTTCTTGGTTTTTACTCAATGTTGCTACGTTTGTTTGGTTGTAATAAGCAACTTGCTGACCTTATTTCACTGGCCCTACAATGATGAGAAGTTAGCCTACTTAACATTAGCACTTTTCAAAAATGAGCAACTGTGGAGGCGGTGAGGTGAACCTTGCCTGATTTTCACTTTGTTACTTTCGACATATCCCTTTCATGTGGCAAACGCTTGTAGTTTGAAAATCACAAAATTAGATTGGAACTAGCCGTAGGTACGCTTAACGTAGGTGTCTATTTTTTGTTCGAAAAATGTAGTAGACTAAAACAGTTTGTGATTGTGCAACTGCAAAACATTATGAATCGGCAAAGCTTTGACAATATTTAGACATGAAAAATATTTAAAACAATGAGGTTATTACATTCGTTAATTATTTTGTAAAGTTACAGTGTCTTGCGAACTGTTCATTTCATACTATAAATTGCAAGAATTTCCAAAATTTCATTACTATATACTGGTATTAATTCTTTCAACCAAGGAAGGAATAATATGGTTTACAGTGAACATGTGTAAAATCTGCAAATCTGCTAACTTGGTAATACAAATACGGCCTTTAAAGTTGTATATTTCTCACAAGTTATTCGAAATGCACTTTACACTGAGAAATTTAGTAGCAGAACTATACGTGCTTTGTGGCTGTTTTTACCGAATTTTTCTTTGACGTATTTTCCTATTAAAAACAATACCACTTCAAGATTGTAATTAAATTTTTAATTATGTTATCCTTGTTGTCCATATCTCTCATTTGAACTCATTTAATTTTATATAAACCAAACCATAATAGATGAAACATTCTTTAGAAAACCTAGCTTCAAAAAGTAATTTTGTGTTGCAGATTCCTATTCAGACGTTGAATGCCATCAACAATTTCTTACAGAATTCTCGACCAGCCTTCAGAAGTTTCCGGGACTATGCAACAAAGAGGAACAACAAAAGTTCGAATGTTCAAACGGCAACTACTGAGTCGATAAAGAAGATTAAGTAAGGATTCCATCTCAACTATGAAACAATTGTAAATGAATATGAAAGTTGGTGTACTAAATGTATGAAGTATTGATTACATTCATACCGTACCCTAAATATTGTGCTGATTTTGTACAATATACAAAACATAGAATATGCGTGACAGAATGTGCAGAATATTCATTGCAAGATCTATTAATGCCCGCATGATATGCAACAATACAATTCGAATATTTGGTAGTTGTCATGAAAACAGGGTTTTATTAGTATATTGTAAATAATTAATGTGTTATTCATAGATGATTAAAATTATTCCACTTAAAATATAATATTTATTTATATTTCCTAAGCACCAGTACTGTATACTCTGTAAAATATATCATAATCATTGTGATTATTAAACCTTACGATCTGTGGTGTTGATCATAAGCAATTTGTATATGCTTTAAATATAAACAATGTTCTAATTTATAGTATACTGAAAATTTCAAATATTTTGCCTATATTATTTTCATAGCTTTGTTTAGACATATTGTTTTTATTGGTGTTGTTGAAAAAATCTTTTAATGTCTGGCATCTGAACTTCTTGCTCTTACCACAATCAAGTGCATAATCCTGGCTATTTCAACTTTGTTTCCCTCATTTCATCAAAATGTAGAACCATCCTTACAGAATGCATGTATTTTGTTTTGCCTATCATCCTGTCTTACTTATATAGACTGATTAGCACCTTTATACTTAAGGCAGCGAAATAGCGTCTATTAACTGTTTGTTTTCTAAATTACATTTTATACAAATATCGAACCATATTGGATTTATTTTACTCATTTTTCAGTTGATTTTCGGTAACACCAGTTACCCATACATTGATATATCATTTTTACAGTCATTTGTTGTGCTACAACTGATTAATTTGCATTATAGGGTACAATCATGTAACTTGCCTTATTATTTTAAGGATCGTGGAGAAACACTACGTTAATTGCCTTTTTATTTAGTCCTTAAAATATCCACCTAAGTAACCAGTTTTTATTATCAATTATGCACGAAGTGTAATTATGCCAATTTCATGTACGATTTAAATACCTTTATCTTCATGTTTACTGTTCTTTGAGGTTTTCAATTTTGTGGTTAAATTTGCCTGGCATGCTCAAATATTTTGTTAGTAAGGCAGTCGGCAGATAGAAATAACTACTGCATTTGCTTTATTAATCCTCAACTCACCTGAATGCTCTATTATCTACATAATTTCCCCACTGTTCTGCTATTTCCAAAACAGGACTCCCGCCTGAGTTGTTTTCAGCAGTTGCTTTGCTTATGGCTAATTGATCGTTTACATAATACAGTAAATTGCTATTTTTTTTAGTTAATCTCTTTCCAACCATATACTTTCTTGAAGAAACGACAACTATGTTCACTTTTTAGCTGATGCTATTTTATAATATGAAAAAAAAATACACACACCAATAGGTAATCATGAATTTTTACTATATGTGTTTGGATCCCAAGGTGTTTTTGATTTGCTGTGCAACACAAATCTTTTATTTAAACAATGTTCAAGTTCTACAATCTCAGATACATCTGATGTATTTATAGAATATATACAAATAATATGTTATTGTTAAACAACTGATAATCAAATATAGTGTAAACTATACTATAAATGTTAACTACTGTAAATTTGCCTATATATTCAAACTTGTTAAGCCAATACTGTTACAATAGAAATATTTTTTAGTTAATCTCTTTCCAACCATATATTTTCTTTAAGTAACAATAAACGTATTCACTTTTTAGTTAATTCTATTCTATAATATGGAAAAAATACACACAAACTAAATGTTATAATAAATTTTACAATAGATGTTTGGATCCAAAAGTGTTTATCATTTGTTATGCAGCAGAAATCTTTTATTTAAACACTGTTCATGTTTATAGGATCTCAGGTGCAACTGACGTATTTTTAGAATTTTTAAAAATAATAGTTATTTTTAAACAACTGATAATTATCAAGTATATTGTACATTGTACACTATATTAAAAAGTAATTTTTACAGTTGAAAAATTCTTTAGAAAGAATTATCCTAATGCCAATGTCACTATTCTTATAATTGTAATAATTTTTAGTTAATCCCCAACCATATATTTTCTAATTGTCTTCTAAACGTTGTTTGTGGCATATTCTTGATAACTTATATATTTCTTTGGGGAATAACACCACAATAGAAATAAAACTACGTATATTGCAGGAATACCAAACGTTTCAAAGTCTATTCTGACTTCGTTGTCAATGGCTTTATATTTATTAATGTGATTGCAAACTGAAAATTTTAAATGTCAAATCAAATTTTCATTTTGCAATCACATCAATAAATATAAAGCCATTGACAACGAAGTCAGAATAGACTTTGAAACGTTTGGTATTCCTGCAATATACGTAGTTTTATTTCTATTGTGGTGTTATTCCCCAAAGAAACATATAAGTCATATATTTTCTTTTAGCTATTTTATATTATGAAAAAAAAAGCACGCACATTAATAGTTTATCATGAATTTTATTATATTTGTTTGAATCAAAAGGTGTTTATCATTTGTTATTTAACACAAATATTTTATTTGAACACTGTTCATGTTTTACTATCTCAGATGCATCCGAAATATTTTAGAATTTTTACTATATGCTGTTGTTAAACAACTGATAATCAAGTATATTGTATATTATACACTATATTAAAAAGTAATTTAAACAGTTAAGAAATCAACTACTTATTCAAAATTGTTAAGCCAAGTTCCTTGCCAAAAAAAATATTGTTCTAATGCCAATATAACTACTGTTATAATAATAATAATTTTGTAGTGTTTACTTTCTGGCTCTATATAGATCTATATGAGAGAAGGTATTTGTATGTATGTTTGTGTATGTAATAAATTATAAGTATAGGAAAAGAATTTAAAGACTGTGTATTAAATACAACAATGAACTTTTTAAGTTTAGTAAATAGGAAGCCCTTAAGCAGTCCTTAAAATTCCCGTAAAGTACCATATATATTTTTTTATTTTCTGTTGTATTCGACACCCAGGGTTAGCAATGCAATATGTAATTATCCCAGTCATAATAAAATGTTTATATGTATTTTTTATATTAGTTTGATATTATAAATACTTTGCATTAATTGTCCATTATATCAATTAAGAAATTAAATAAAGCTCATTAAGGAAATTCTTGTCGTTTTTCCTAAATTGGTCAACGTTGAAAATTAAACGGTAGCAAAATCACGGCATTCTGTAACTCTATGTTTACATACTTGTCAGAAACGATATTTGTTTTCCAATTACAATAATTTCAGCTCATAACTATAGTTATATTCTTGGTTTTAAACTGAACAAGAGTGAATTTGATGAACATTGAGTCCAATGGATCCCTGACCTTCCTGGACGTGTTGGTATCGCGAATACCAAATGGTCGCCTGGGCCACTCTGTATACAGAAAACCAACACATACCGACAGATATCTTCACACCCGGTCCCATCATTATCCATCTCAGAAACGGTCAGTTGTGAACTCGCTGGTGCATAGAGCTATATCAATTTCCGACCCCAAAAGTTTGCGAAGAGAATTAGCTTGAGTAGAGCGTAGCCTACTAAACAACGGCTACAGTGAACGAGAGATTCGCAATTCCATGTCTCCTCACCAAAATCATTTTCCTGTGAGAGACTTGTTACCTACTGAATCAGTAGCATATTTGTCATATATCAGCAAGGTCACAGATAGGATTGGCAAGCTTCTCCATAAGCACGAGGTGAAAAAAGTCTACAAACCACTATCCAAAATCTCAGAAGTGTTACGCTCTCCAAAGGATAAACAAAATTCTCTTTGATCCAAGGGTGTTTATTCCATCCCATGCGCGTGTAGGGCAGTATACATCAGAGAAACAGGTGAAATGATTCAAAAACATCATCACAATCATAAAACAATTCAAAACAATCCCTTTAAGTACCTCGTACCCTTCTTTTACCTGAAATTTCAGGGATGCAAATATTATTTCATCATTTCATAGATCTAATGTGTTAGTCATTTACATTACAAATTGTGCTTCAGTGTGACAAGTTTAATAAAGTGAAGTTTCAAAGTGTGTTTGTGAGAAAAAACGGAACGAATGTATTCGCCGTAAGGTAAGTAACATATGTATTTTCTCACCCTTGATAAAGTCCCTTATAAGTGTGGGCGAAACGTCGGATTACTTTGTTTATATGTTAGTTCAGATTAATAAATAATTAAAAAATGGCGCGGTCCAAATCGGGGAAAAGCAGAATCAGCTATGACTCTGGCTGCAAAAAGCTACGTTCTCACATTAGTAATGCTTTCATATTAAATTAAAACTTGCCTCCTCAGTAAGTGTAACCTGTTGACTTCATAAAATTCACAAAATACCTCTGAGCTCCCATAGATACATAATAATGCACCAAACTGCATTCCTTTCGAGATTTCCTGTGTTCAAAACGCATGGAGATATGTTTCCTAATTGGGAAACTTTACCGTTGCGGGATCTTCTAAAGATAGAGAAAAACTATTTACGTGCTTGAAACATAATTTAAAATTACCCAAGGCAAGATTTTATGGATAAATTTACCGCAATAGGGAGAGGGTTTCTCTATGGTTGGACACATACTATTTCTTAGGCATTACATTACAAATAGTCTCATCTAATGTTCATTCCTAATTTAAGAATGCCATAATGCATTCCTTTTATGCGTCATATAAATTATTGTTAACGGTTAGTTAGTTAGAATTTCACTGCTGTTCAAATTAACCCTTAGTAGGTCGCGCTCGATTCTACTCAGATAATGAAGCGCATGGGGTAGTGTTGATCCCATGCATGTTGTTTTATTATTTTTTTCGTCTTCTTTGATTATGGAACTATTTGCCTGTTATTGCAAGAGTACATTGAATATGAAAACTCAAATGAAGAATGAAATGTTCTATTGTAGTAGGAACCATCAATTTAGTTCTTTCAACGCATAGTAGTACACTACACAAAGTATTAAAAAATGCTTCATTCTATAAAATCGAAACATAAAACTCCGGAGTGTAGATCGCAAATCTATTTTCACAATTACTGTCACTTTTCAACTTTTCCGAGTTTTCTCGTCCTTCTTCTTGGAGCAGAAGCTCTTCTGAGCTGCAATTGGCGTTTGAGGTGCTGACTCTGGTGTTTCTGTCGATGTGAATTCTACTAGTTCTGTTTTTAGGGGTGTTGGCAGACACTGTATCACTGTATATATTTCCTGATCTTGATGTGCTCTGTTGCCAACCTTAGAGCCATTTTGTCCCAAAAAACTCGACGTTTCAATTTGTCTTCGGAAGGTTTATAATAATTATTTAAAACTACATCAACACCATCTTTAGTCTGGTTGTAAAAGGTGACCACTACTGTTTTATTGTCGTCACCGGTTGCTTCATCTTTATCAGCAGAATAATGTATTGTAGACAGAAGAACTACAGACTTGTACTTTTTTGGTACATATGACACAAGTAACATGTTGAAGTGGTTGATTTCACAACATTTCAATAGCTGTGTATCTACTATCGTTATCAGGTGGATTCACTACAACCAGGGGAAATTTTAGTATCTTTGAATGTTACCGCTTTGTTTTCTAGTGTACCTATCCCACAAATTTTGAAGTACATGAGGATTTATTGCATGAAAACTGTTTTTGTGGGTCTGGAATAAATGATTTTCCTAACAAAATTGTCCATGAGCCAAAATTGTTTTCAATTTGGGGGCTGCTTTTATGAATAGAAAGAGGGAACGGCAATAGGGAATCCCTTGTCTCCGTTCCTGGCTAATTTTTTTATGGGCAGATTCGAAGTTGACCACCAATATTTTCCTAGGGTATGGCTAACGTACGTGGACGATATATTTGCTGTTTTCGATACAAATAAGTTTAACATTAATGACTTTATCTTATATCTTAATAATAAATTTTCTACTATTATAGGTCTTATGAATTAGAAAATAAAGGTAGTCTCCCATTTTAAGATGTACTTGTTATAAAAAAATGTTATTAACCGTTTAGAATTTGACGTATATAGGAAGGATACCAGCACATTTAGATATTTACCTAATAATTCTTTTCACTGTCAGCAACACAAAATGGCGGGGATCAATTCCCTTGTACATCGTTTGTTGATATTCCCTCTTTCCAACGAGAGGTTTAAGAGAGAGAGAAAAACAATTAGGGAAATAGCTACATGTAATGGTTATCCAGGAAATATAGTACTGAGCCACATTAGTTGGGCGCCATTTAAAATAGTATGATCTAATAATTTTTTTTTTGTTAAATGTATTTTTTATATCTCAGGGTTTTTTTCGCTTGGGTTCAAATCTTCAAATGTTAAATAAATAAATAAATTTTATACTTATCTTGTTATCTTATAATTATCTATTTCTCTTCAGGTTCACTTACACTTTTTAAAATTTTTAAATTCTATTTGCACTTTATTTTTTCTACTTTAAAATTTTAAATTACTAATAATCAAATTTCCAAAGTTTCAATTAGGTTACAATTTATTTAAAATTTTCCACAATACAATATTGATACAAGTTCTCTTTCAAAACAAAATAAATTTCATGTCACTTAAATATTCTTAAATTTCTATCAAATTGTGTTACAATATATTTTGATCATTCAGTCACAGATATTTATTATTCTAAAATTGTAAAACTTTTATTATTATCACTGATTGACTACCTTTTTATGATTTGCTTATTTTATAAATTATACTTTTTCAAAACCTTAACTTTCTTTAAACAATGTTTCAAAAACTCACTGTTGTTGGTTCTCAATTCCTTCTTCTGATGGGTGGTCTTTAACAATGCTTCCAAATCTCAAATTACTTTACTGGTAAAATCCTACCATTCAACTCAATATCTCGTGCTGTTTTGCAAATTTATTCTTTCCCAATAATTTTGATTTTTAAATTTTCATTTAAGTTGAAGTTTGGTTCAACTTAAATTTCAATACCATTTACTTTCATAAATTTTACCCAAATTATTTAATTCATATTTTCAGAAACATTGAGAAGACATTTGTCACCTGTAGCCACCAGTCATTTAACAGGTACTTTAAAAAAATTGGATTTTATTAAAATTTAGACTTTATATCTATTGAACTATTTACTTTTTATAAACTATGCTCTACGCTCCATCTATTATGATAAATTTCTTTACTGTTCCATCAATTCTGAAGACTTATAACGGTTTTTATAAATTTGACATTTCAATCCTCTGTTTACTAAAGAATTTATGTATTTAAAACTTGATTTCGATCTAAAATATGTTTTATTTGGTGTTCTCATGGCCTTATGTGTGATTCTTAATGTGTTCTACAAACTCTATTATGATTTTACAATTGAATTTAACCTTTTTGATATTTGACCTTATTACGAGTTTTTGCATATATTTCTTTATGTAAGTATTAATTTTTTATTAAAATTTGCATGATATAATATCTAACTTTATATGTCACCTTTTATCCTTTCAAAAAGTTGCTTTTGAAACATTTTTACATTGTTTGTAATATTAGGTTATCTATATTTTATATGATTCCTTATTTATTTACAAATACTTGTCACTTCATTTTTACAATTTTGATTTCTGCAATTTCCTTATTTTATATATGTATGCATTTTATTTACATTATCCCAGTTATTTAACTATTCAATTTGCTAAAGTTTTTATATTATTTCATGTCTGTTCAAATCCATTACAATATATATATATATATATATATATATATATATATATATATATATATTAAGGCATAATTGTAAATTATTTCAGTTTTGGTTTACTCCATGATGATGACAGCCTCGCTGTTGAAACGTGCATCGAGTGCAAAAATAAAAGTTTGGTGTTAGGGTTATATATTTGTAAATACTAGTTAAGTAAATAAAAACGATATGTTGTTGGTATAAATTAATTATTGTTTAGAAATTATCAAAAATTAAGAGACCATATATTGTAAACATTTTGCAGCATGTTTATCTTAGATTTGGTTGTCGCCCAAATTTCCCTATTTTTTGACATGACTGGGAATTTAAACGAAAAACAAAATATGAATATTGAAATGATTTTCAAGCATCTACTTCAAACTGAAGTAGAATAGGGTAATTACCTTTTTATGTTTCACGTTAAAGTAGGTACTTATAGATTGCTGCAATTTACATAATCTGTATTTCACCAGTAGTTTATTCTTTCTGTTACAAAGTACACATATTACGTAGGTTTTGTTGTGTACTAGGGTACAAAAAATTTGACAGTGCTACAATACCTAAAAGACCTAGCCTTTTAGGAACCTGAGATACTATTAAAATTAAAAACTAATACTCAAATATTTTCAAATAAAGACCTACCTTTATAAGTTTACATGTGCGAACGACAGCTCTCGCCGGGAACAATTGGGTGTGGGTAAGGTAATAAAAAAAGACAAAGTAAATTTATTTAAGAGGGACAGATAGCTTTTTAAAAACCTATAATGTCAAACATACCCTACAACTGACTAAATGAGGTTAGGATCTTCAACTCACTTACATGAAGTTATCACAGCTGTCATATAACGGGATAACATGACTCGCTTGGTATTTATAAAAATGTGTATTTAATTTTCTAATTTTACCCGCAAAATTAACATTAGAATTTTATTTTACTAATAAACTTTCGGGAAAGCGTTATATAATCTACTATCTGAATTTTAGGGTTTAAATCCTTTAGACAAATTATTTAAAAATACAAATAAATCATATTTTTCAAAATGTTAGATAGTCTAGTTTCTAAAATGAGAATTAAGTCGATGTTTAATATTTTTGTTAATATATTTTAAAAAAATAATTTAAAAATATGAAAAACAAAATTAATTCTCATAATGATCCTTTTATTTGATATATTACAGGATCCGTTTGAAATTTTATTTCCATTTAACTCTATGATTTGTCCAAAAAATTATATTAAGTGAGCCCCAGTACCCTTAATTATTTTCAAAATTTTAGATAATATGGTTTCTGAAATAAAATATTTATTTGTATTCCTCATAACGAAACCTTTTATTTAATGTATTGCATGATGCGTTGATAAGGTTATTGTTTTATTTTTCGTTTAATTCTATAATGCCCTTCCCCCCATATTAATATTAGGGGTATCTCCTCATTTTTCCTGTAAGGTTCAAGAAAGCCTTTTTTTTTCTAATAGATCGGAAATAAAACGGGGAATGAGTAATTTTCTTATATTTTTGTTAATATCCTTTAAACAATTTATTTCAAAAATATAAAAAATACATTTGTATTCCTCATAATAAGTTCTTTCAGTTGATATACATCTTGCATTATACATTAAATAATATGTTTTTACTTTCCGTTTAAATCTATAATTTGGCCCCAAAAATTAATATTAGGGATTTCTTCGTATTTTTCCGGTAAACAAAAAACTGCAGGTCTTATAGTTTGAGGAATAAAACGGGGAATATATTTTAAAATATTCGTTTTAAAAATATAAAATATATATTTGTATTCGTCATAATGAGTCGTTTGATTTGATATATTACATGTTTCGTTAGAAATATTTTTAATTTTATATTGTCCATTTAATGCTGTAATTTGCACCCTAAAATTAATATTGGAGGGGTTCTCCTTATTTTTCTGGTAAAGTTCAGGTGCGGTCAAAGTTTTACGGCTTATAATTTCGGTGATAAGGTTTTTGTTAATAACTTTTAAATAATTTATTTTAAAAATATGACAAAAATAGATTTGTTTTCATCAAAAATAGCCCTTTCATTTGATATATTAAATGCTGCCTTAGTAATAATTTTATATATTTCATTTAATTCTGTAAGTTGCCCCTCAAAATTAATAGTTGAGGTTTCTGATTAATTTTCCGGAAAAATTCAGGTAAGGCCCTATATCTCTATTTTTTCACAATTTTACGTCTTATAGTTTCGAAGATAAGAGCAGAAAAGTTAATTTTTTTAGATTTTCCCCCAGAAGTACCCCTAAAATCAAAATTTCTTCATTTACAATATGCACTCCTGATCGGGTCACCAAACTATAAACTGATACCAAATTTCAACCTCTTCCGTCCAGTAGTTTAGGAGAAAATTGCTGTGATGTGACAGAGGCAGAAATCCGGAGTGATATTAAAAGGGTATCCGTATATACTATATACGGATACTCTTGTAATATCAATAATATATACGGAACCCTAAAAATAAATCCAGACATAGTGAATAGGTATTTTTTTCTGGTGTGCATTTATTCGAATAAGATGGATGTTTCATTAGAGAATATATTGTGTATTCACTTTATGTTTGTGGTATGAAATTCTAAACTGATGATATGAAAAAATACAGAATTTTATGTAAACTGTATTTGGTATTATAAAGGTAACATTCAATTATATACATTTAAACTTTCTGACCACGCAAATACACAAATCCTCTGTTAATTTTAACATATTGTAACAATATCCTCTCATTGACATTGTACCTTAATTCATAAATCATTATTAAATTTATTTGCTGTTTGAAATGGACTGAATTATTAATATTTCAAATTATGTTTTTTGCCTTCAAACAATGAGACCTATTCAGAATAATGCTTTAAAACTATTTCCTTCTCTATTATCAACTGCATTATATAATTATTCTAAAATTTAAAAAAATACAAAATAAAACATCATATAATCTCGTAAATATACGCTGTTAAATTTGGAAATCTGACGTTTAACCTCTTACAAAAATCAGGTTATACATATGTCAGTATTTGGAAAAATGATTTTTATACCTACACCTTATTTACATGAGTATTGTTTATTTCTTAATAATGAAAACTGTAATTTATTAAGAATTATGTAATAATTTATTTTAGATTTTCTTGGGAATAATACCACATCAGAGTTCAAACTTGTGTATATTTTAAAACCAAACGTTTCAAAATCCTGTCGGATTTCGTTTTCAATGGATATAAATTTATAAAGTAAAATTGAAATATATGACAATTATTTTGACACAAGTTTGAACTCTGATGTGGTATTATTCCCAAGAAAATCTAAAATAAACTAGAAGATGCCACAAATAACATTCAGAAAACAATTATGTAATAATATTTATAACATAAAAAAATGTAACTACCGCTCTTATTAAAGAACTGGACCACACATTTGGAGGCCTCTTGCGGAAGTTTATTTTACTATTGCCACATTCTTAACGACTTAGACTTAGACTGACGTTTCACCTTTTTTCGCACACCGTGGTCTTAGTAACTCTGTCAACATCCGATCCATGGACCTGTAATGCTATCGTGTGGTAACTGTAGGAAACATTTTAAAGGACATTCCAAATTGAATTACTCTTCTCCAATAAAATGTTTTTCTTGTGGAAATTGCTCTTCCCATGATACAATTTTTTTAGAGCTAAGAAATTATGCTTCTCTGAAAATGCCAGTTAACAGCCATAACCAAGGTTAACCCTTCCTAAACCCTCATTTTTATTTTGATCGGAGATGATTCTGCTTCCTTGAAACTAACTTCGTTACCGGTCTGAACTCGTAACTGGAAGTACTCATGAAAATACATAGGCTTTATTATTGGTCTTTCCAGTTTTGTACAGGATTTCATAACCGTTATCCTCCAATTTTACGGCATCGGACGACTTCCTAGGTCGGTGCTGTACCACCCACACAATAGCCAAAATTTCACTTTTTAACCGACTTCCAAAAAGGAGGAGGTTATCAATTCGTCGCGTATTTTTTCGCTTTTTTTTGTATGTATGTTACCTGATTTCTTCTCCTGTGGTGCACCGTTTTGAACGAATATAGTCTTGTTTAATAGAGTATATATCCGGATTGGTGAAACTTCAAATTTTGGAAAAGAATTCTATTGATAAAGTGATAAAATTTGTGAACGAACACATGCGTGCATGGAAATCGACCAATATCCCTAATATTTTAGTCGATTTTTCGATAACTCCTTATGGATGTGTATAGTTTTTTAACGTTTAATCTATTAAGGAAGATCCTTAGGTGATCTCATATACTTTTCTGCGACGTGCAACTTGCAATTTTGCAGAAAATCGCCGAAAATTCCAAAATTCTTATCAAAAATTTCATCGAAATGACATAACGGACATTTCCTCATAAATATTTATTTATTTCAACGTAATAGTGCGGTAATTTTAGGCACTGGAAGTTTTAATTGCGAATTTGAAAATTTTCTATGTACATCTCAAGCATATAGGTAGTAAAGCATAGTATTTTCGGCTCCTTAAATCAATGAGTACCAAGCTCGTTTTGTTTGTATACCAAACCTATTTAAATGCATTTTTTTCCATTTTGCGAAGACGGTACTTTTGGTTGTCACATTCTCCCGGCCTAATAGAAAATTCAGTGACAACACATGTCAAACTTTAAACTGGTACTTTGTGGCTTATAGACAGGGTGTTTAGTTATAGCAAACAAAATCACAAAGTAAAGTGGTAGAAGGAGTTGCACTTATATGAAGATTAAAATATAGGACTGAGTAGAATGATAGTGGTCCATAGTCAGCCGTATATACAGGATGGTTGGAATACAGGGTGGACTGGACGTTTGGTGGTATAAAAATGTTGAAGAAAATGTGAAATTAAAATTATATAGGGTGATTAAAAAACTGTTATATGAGGTGATTAAAAAATTATTTCTTTTATAGCCCATAAGAAGTTGCATAAAGTGTGGAGAGGAATTAATGTTACACAGGGCGATAACATAAAAAGTTAAAAATGAAATAATTTATGGGGTAGCCCACAAGGAGTTATATACTATGGTTGAAATATAGGACGGATTTGACTCCGTAAATATAGGATGGATTCTACTCCTTCCTATAGTTTCCAGAAGGCAGCTAACAAATTTATTCTTGTCCGTGGGCAGTCGTACGTACAAGCTGGTTGGTACATAGGTTGGAGTAGAAATATCTAGTTATACAGGGTTGTCAAAAAAGTTCAAAAAAAGGTTACATGGCGTAGTCCATAAGGCATAAATATATTTTGGGCTTATTATGTCAACGCGTACTAGTACATTTTGTTCGTAAAGATTTACCTGTCAATTTAAATGATAAAGTATCATTGTGTAATGTTGAGGCTTTCGATGTTACCTGGTTCTGCCTATTAAGGTTATACATACAAAAAAAAATAAAGAATTAAAACTACCTACTAAAAAAACTAAAAAGTTGAAAATAAAACATTTAAAAAAATATGTAACCGACTTCTACCTATAACTAAAAAGCTAAAAATAATTATAACAAAATAGAACTCCAGCAAATAAATAACACATTCAATGTTGTAAGGCACCTACCCAGAAAGTAAAAAATGTAAACATTAAAAGGTGCTCATTCTGTACAAATTAATTACCTGCCAATCTAGTATATTTTTGAAGCCAAAAAATTGGGCCTCTAGAGCATACGTCCGGGGTTAACACAAATAGTTTCTCAAATTTGGGGTAGATCAACATTGATGAAATGATAAAATTATTTGTAAGAGGAAAGTTATTAGTAGTTTTTGTTAGGTTATTGAACTTGTGTATCCAATGTCATACATATTGACAACGTTTGATAGAATGACTGGATAGCCATCGCTCTTTGTGACTATGAAAAATATTTCAGAAAGCTTATGCGATTAGATTTTCTCTACTAGATTTTCCTGTTGAAGATCGGCCGGCTGGGTTCGATTACAATTTCTGTTACGTTCTTCCGCCATGTTTTGTATGAAAAATAAAAATCTATCTAAATTTTAAAAATATACTAAATTTTATTATCAAAATAAATATAGGAAAAAAAAACAACTACTATTTTGCAAGTGAAGTCTAAGAATATAATTGTAACAGTTTTAAGGATTTGGATCCATGTGTGTGCGTTAGAATTCCCTTGTTCACATATCATTGTTGACGGATCCCACTTCTGATCAAAGTTTTTTCTGAACCAATGCCTTAATTTTTGAACTGTTAAAAAAACTTTTATTATTGTAAAACAACCTAAGAATCTATTTAGAAATTTTATAATAGACTGACATTTATCAGGTGCGCCAAGAATTAATAAAATTGCTGTAGGTGCGTTGTCGAATAATTTTCTATTTATCGGTCCATATATGTAATATCGAACTTATTTTTCTGTAATTTACAAGTCATTTACTATACCATTACAAGCCATGTTATATATTAACAACTCACCTGATCTTACCCGTTAATTTAATTAATCTACAAAGATCTCGAAATATATACTTCAATTATCAGACAATCAAACAATCAAACGCTTCATCTTATGTTGATTAATCACAGTTCATATTTTTCTATATAAATACTTTCGAATTGGTTTTCACTTTAGACACCAATATGAAACATTTAGTTGTGTTGTGGGCAATCATCACTACAGCTTTTGGTGAGGCAAAATGTTCATTTTATACTAGTTCTGTTAATCGTTTTTTAAATTTTCAATTTTTTTGAGCTAAAGTTCTGATTTTATTTTATTAACCGACTTCCAAAAACGAGGATGTTATTAAGTAATTTCGAAAAGATTGTTGAGGAAGTCTTGAATTATTTTGTCTATTCATGGGTTTTCTCTCCTCCAAATTTTTTCCTGTAACAGATAAGTATTTAAAAAATTGTATATGTAGAACAAAGTGTAGTAAGGCAATTTCGTAAAATTGCCCGGATTACTGGTTGTCTGTACAGAGATTCTTCCTCACAGTTTTTCTGAGAGAAAGAGATGTCTATAAAATGATCAACCAGTATTCCTGTATATAAGTAATGTATTGTATATTGTGTAATACTTATCTGTGTATGGAGACGTTTCAACTCCGAGTCTGGAGTCGTTGTCAATCGTTTAGTGTTGTTTTCGAGGTTTTTTTCTCTAAAAAATTTTCGCTTTGATTTTGAATTTATTGTTTGTCAAAAAATTTGACACTGACAATTTGTCGTTTGGCGATCACTTGACGCTGAGGTTACCGTTTTTTTGTTCTGTTAGCAGTAAATTCTTCCAGTCCAAATGAAGGTCGGCTGAAGGTGCTCCGATTTCAGTGTTGTTTATCATCATACAGCTGGCTTCTTTAAGTTTTCTCTTTTTTAAGTTTTCTTCTTTCAACAAGATCTTTGTTTTATCCCAGTCTATCCTATGGCTGCCGGTGCTCGTTAATACATGATTGGCCAAATTTGATTTGTCCACATGTCTTCTGGAAATGTTATATTGATGTTCTTTTTTCCTTACTTCTAAAGGTCTTGAAGTTTCACCGGTATAAGAATGGCCACAGTCACACAAAACACTGTACACACAATTTTTAGAACTCTGGGTTGCGTTAAACGGTTTGGTATGTGTGAGGATAGAGCGCAAGGTATTATTTGTTTTAAAAACAGTTTTAACGCTGTATTTATTTCCTAACCGCTTATTTTTTCCGATACACCTGGGATATATGGAATTATGTTCATAATTTGGTTGTCTGTTTGTGTTTGGTTGGTATTAGTGTGATGGTTATTTGTGCTGGTTTGTTGTTGCGATTTTCTTTCTAACTGATTTATAGTTTTATTTATAAAGTCTTGGGGATATTCGTTTTGAAGTAGATGTTCTTTGATAATATTGACTTCTTTGTTAAAGATTTGGGTGGATGAAGATATGTTTTTTGCTCTATCATATAAGCACTTTACAACACCTTTCTTTACATTTAAAGGATGGTTGGAGTGAAAATTCAAATATCTATTAGTATTTGTAGGTTTTCGATAAGTACTTGTACTTATTGTGTTGTTTGTTCTATCTATAAGTACATCAAGATAAGCAAGTTTATGCAAATTTTCCATCTCCATTGTAAATTTATTGTGGGTTCTTGACTATTGATGTAATCTAGGAATGAGTGCAGTTCTTCAGCACCATACTCCCAAACCACAAAAATGTCATCAACGTATCTCCACCACACTTTTGGTTTATTTTTATATTTGCCTATGAATCTTTCTTCAAAATATGTCATGAATATATTACTGATTATAGGAGATAAAGAAGAACCCATGGCCATACCAAATTCTTGTTTATAGAAATCTCCTTCAAATTGAAAATATGTAGTGTTTAAGCAAAGTTCGGTTAGTTCCATAATTGTGTCAATGTTTAGTTTTGTTTTGTTGTGTAAGGTAATATCTTGTTGTAATTTATTTTTTATAATTTGTAATGATTTATCAACAGGTACATTTGTAAAAAGACTAACTATGTCGAAACTTACTAGTATATCATTTCTGTTGATAATAATGCTTTTTAATTTTGTTAAAAAATAATTAGTGTTTTTTAAATTGTTTGGATTATTTTCGTAAGGTTTAATTATATTTAGTAAAAATTTTGATATATTTTGTAATGGTGAATTTATTGAACTTACAATGGGTCTCATTGGTATTGTGTCTTTATGTATTTTTGGAACGCCATATAAATGTGGAGGTTTACTATAGTGTGGTGTTAAGTGTTTTCGTTCTAATGGAGTGAATTCTTGTTTGTGTTTTGTTATAATGTCTCTAGCGGCTTTTTCTATATTTTGCGTAGGATCTTTTTGAGCTTAGAATATGATCCTGTGTTAATAAGGTCCATCATTTTGGTGTTGAAATCATTTTTATCAAGTATAACCGTAGCGTTACCTTTATCGGCAGGTAGAATTTTAATTGTGTTGTCTTTTTTAAGTTTTTCTACGGCATATTTCTCTGTAGGAGTAAGATTGTATTTCATTTTGTGTTGCTTCTCTAGAAGTAATTTATTTCTTATTCGGTATTCACTTGACACTTCTGGAGGCAGTTTTTGGGCTGTGTCTTCAATCGCAACTATCAGATCTAGTTTAGGTATATTTTGTGGAGTGATTGAATAATTTAATCCCTTAGAAAGTACGTATTGTTCTGTTGGTGTAATGTGTTTAGTTGATAAATTAATCACAGTTTTATTGATGAAATTTGTATTTGGTGTAAGTACAGATTTTTTGTGTTTTTCATTTAAGAGATGTTTAAATTTATTTATATTTCTGTTTTTACATATTTGAAATTCCAAGCTGTATGAATCCTTTAAACAATTAAAGATGCGGTTATAGTCTGATGGAATGTGCGTTTCTTTGAATTTGTTTTCTAATATAATGATGTTATTTTTAAGGCTTACCTTCAATTTCCGATGGTGTTGTATTCTATTTCTAACTAAAGCATTACCTGTTTTCAACTGAATTCTAATACTACCTCTGTCTGTGAATGGCATTTTTGGTAACAACCCTTTGGAATTATTCCCTCATTTCGGCATTTTATTAGGAACGTTAAGCTGTTCTGTGATCGTGCTAGTTTCTTATTCAGGTTTTCTAATTTTCTAAAATTTGTTGTTGAAATTGGCCCATACCTCATTCGTAAGTAATTTCGAAAAGATTGTTGAGGAGGTCTTGATGTACTTATAGATAGAACAAACAACACAATAAGTACAAGTACTTATCGAAAACCTACAAATACTAATAGATATTTGAATTTTCACTCCAACCATCCTTTAAATGTAAAGAAAGGTGTTGTAAAGTGCTTATATGATAGAGCAAAAAAACATATCTTCATCCACCCAAATCTTTAACAAAGAAGTCAATATTATCAAAGAACATCTACTTCAAAACGAATATCCCCAAGACTTTATAAATAAAACTATAAATCAGTTAGAAAGAAAATCGCAACAACAAACCAGCACAAATAACCATCACACTAATACCAACCAAACACAAACAGACAACCAAATTATGAACATAATTCCATATATCCCAGGTGTATCGGAAAAAATTAAGCGGTTAGGAAATAAATACAGCGTTAAAACTGTTTTTAAAACAAATAATACCTTGCGCTCTATCCTCACACATACCAAACCGTTTAACGCAACCCAGAGTTCTAAAAATTGTGTGTACAGTGTTTTGTGTGACTGTGGCCATTCTTATACCGGTGAAACTTCAAGACCTTTAGAAGTAAGGAAAAAAGAACATCAATATAACATTTCCAGAAGACATGTGGACAAATCAAATTTGGCCAATCATGTATTAACGAGCACCGGCAGCCATAGGATAGACTGGGATAAAACAAAGATCTTGTTGAAAGAAGAAAACTTAAAAAAGAGAAAACTTAAAGAAGCCAGCTGTATGATGATAAACAACACTGAAATCGGAGCACCTTCAGCCGACCTTCATTTGGACTGGAAGAATTTACTGCTAACAGAACAAAAAAACGGTAACCTCAGCGTCAAGTGATCGCCAAACGACAAATTGTCAGTGTCAAATTTTTTGACAAACAATAAATTCAAAATCAAAGCGAAAATTTTTTAGAGAAAAAAACCTCGAAAACAACACTAAACGATTGACAACGACTCCAGACTCGGAGTTGAAACGTCTCCATACACAGATAAGTATTACACAATATACAATACATTACTTATATACAGGAATACTGGTTGATCATTTTATAGACATCTCTTTCTCTCAGAAAAACTGTGAGGAAGAATCTCTGTACAGACAACCAGTAATCCGGGCAATTTTACGAAATTGCCTTACTACACTTTGTTCTACATATACAATTTTTTAAATACTTATCTGTTACAGGAAAAAATTTGGAGGAGAGAAAACCCATGAATAGACAAAATAAGAGGATGTTATTAATTCGTCTGCAACTTTTTTTTATGTATGATGAGCGTTTGTTCAAAAACGGTTTGGGCAATTTTGATTATTTAACCTGCATTCTATCAAGGAACATTACAAAAAGGTTCCATATAATTGTTTATAATCTAAGATTTACGGTTTTCCGGAAATTAGAAAAAGAGAGTAAATAAGGGACTAGATTTCAGTGAATTTCAATGAATCTTCACTGTTTTCTCTAAAACCGCTCAAGAAATTTGAATATTATAAATTGTATTTTACAAAGATATGTTCCAGCTTGATTCCATATATTTTTCTATAACGTAAAACTTACCATTTTTCTGAGAATCGAAAAAATATATGGCAAAAAACTGTTAACATCATGCTAAATCTCAAATTTTCATCATAAATATCTAGTTTAAATGTCAAGATATGCCATGAATGTATATCGTACGGGGTGTTTGTAATGGTTTTCATTTTAATTCGTTTGAAGTAAGTTTTTTTAGAGACGAAATTAAGTTAGGGAGCTTATAGGCACCTGAAATAGCCGAAAATATTTCATTAGTTTATCGCATCGAATATTTGTTATGTCGGCGAATTCAGCTATATGGTATACGGTTGTAGGTGAGTGCGTGCGTGCATGTAATATTAGGTGGTACATAAGCAGTCGTATTGTTATTCAGGGTGTATCCAAAATTCGACATATAAACATAAGCAGTTAGGACATTTGAATTATAGGACGTAGGACGGGGTATAATTATAGACATTTTGGAAAAACTGTCCCATATAGAATAGAACCTAACCTTTACAATAGTATAGTGATAGAGTAAATCTTTATAACAATGTTCCTGATTCCAAAACACTTCCTATAGTAAAACAACTACTCGAACGGGACTCTTTTCATTAAACCAACGAATCCAGTTATCAGTTGAAACAATAATGGAACTACTAACATATTATACCAAAACTATATACTTTCAATTAAACGATGACTTTTGGCAATAAGATTTTCGCATGTCCATGGGTTCTTGTCTCTCAGCAGTATTAAGTAACATATTTATGGAAAAATTTGAAGAACAAGAATTTTATCAAAAGCAAATAAACCTTTAATTTGGTGGCGTTACGTTGACGACATTTTCGTAATTTGGGAACACAGTCTTGAAGAACTACATAAATTATTAATTGACATAAATAACAAAGAACCAAGTATCAAATTCACCCTAGAAATTGAACAAAATAAACTGTCTTTGCTAGACATATTAATAACAAAAAGAGAATCTTCATTCGAAACAGAAGTTTATTGAAAACCTACTCATAATAACAGATACCTAAATTCCAATTCAAATCATCCGAATACAGTAAAGAAAGGTGTTATTAAGTCATTATATGATAAAGCAAGGACCATGTTCCGATAATAATAAATACAACAAAGAAAAAACAATAACAATTATAAAAATGTTCTCACTGGAAACAATTACCCCACAACATTTATCAACAAACAGTTAAACAGACTTGAACAAAGAAAAACCCTCCCGAATCAACCCAGAACTTCTGTTAATAACACTGCGACTGAGGACAACCACATGATAGTTAAAACTATACCATACATACAGGGTCTGCCAGAAAGATTGATAAGAGTGGGCAACAGGTTTAATGTTAAAACAACATTCCAAAGAAGAAATACACTGAAATCACTAATATCGAAAGCAAAACCAACCAACAAAACTCAGAACTCAAAAAACTGCATATACGAATGAAATAAATTTTATATTAGAGAAACATCGAGACAATTAAACGTACGAATAACTAAATACAATAATTACATAAAGAAACGACAATTTGAGAAATCGAAAATTTGTGAATATGCGTAGGACCTAGGCCATAAAATACAATTTAACAATTCAACTATACTTCACAAAGAACAACATAACACAAAACGAAAAATAAAAGAGTCTGCCTTAATTCTTTCGAATGAAGACGATTGTATCGCTTCTACTTCTGTAGAATTCATACTTATCTGGTTACCGACAATTAAGGAAGAAATTATTAATGGTCATCTTCTTTTGAACAACCCAGTATCGGGATAGTTCATAAGGTTTTTCCTAGATTTTTCCTTATGACGTTAATGGGATCACTGAAACAGCAGAATTCTTTGATCGCATTTGTGGCGAATGTCCTACCTAGGAACGTCACTTATAAATTCTAAAGACTACTCTTTCAAATTCTTCCAAATTGAAAGTTGTTTAACTTAATACATGATCTTTAGAATTTTTTGTGCTACTTGTATATTAAAACAAAACAAAAATTTTATGTCAAGTTAAATGTCATAAATCAAACTTTCAATTTGGAATTTACATTTTCAATTTAAAGCCATTAACAACGAAGTCAGAATCGACTTTGAAATGTTTGGTATTTTCTTTTAATATACAGCTTTTTATTTCAACTAGCTGTTGCCCAGTTGTCGAAATTCGACCAATTGTGTCAATATCTCTGGCAGGTTAAGTCACCTGAAAATTTTATGGTGACATTCTATCCTAGGACTTTAGGGAGAACAGCAATTACACGGAACGGATCCAGATTCGGAACCTCTGTGTGATAATTTCCTCGAAACTCCTAGATGTCCATCTTACATCTCGCTTCTACAAATACGTAACGAAATTAAATTTTTTTCAGATATGATTTATAGGACTTTATTTGTGCTCAAATTCGTAATTCTTAATTTAATATGACAACAATTCAACCGCTAATGGGCTACCCTACATATTTAGTTTTTCTAACCTCCCTGTATAGCTATAATTGCACTCAAATCTCTAACATTTATTAAAATCCTCATTATAATACTTCCATCTCATTATATATTTCCACCACTCTGTATATGCTTATGGACCACGCATAATATTTTTTAACATTTTTGAACCACCCGGTAAAGCATTCTGTATCTGCCACTGCCTATGAGGCACCGAATCTTTTTGTTTATGAAATTTTTAACTTATCTAATCTTCTGTAACTATAATTCTACTCCGACCTATATTTCAATCATCATATATATGAAACTCTTCGTGGGCTACTCTATAAATCATTTCCTTTTCTAAAATTTTTTATCATCATCCTGTATATCTGTAATTCCTCTCACCCTATATTTCATCTTCCCTATGTATACAACTGCTTATGGGTTACAAAATGTTGCATTTCCATTTCCGCCACCCTGTATATACATCTCTGTATAATATTTTTGCATCACCCTGTATAACTGTAATTCTACTGCGCCTTCTATTACAAGAACCCCGTAAATTCAACCGCTAATGGGCTACCCTATATAATTATTTTATTATTTATAATTGCACTCTACTCTATATTTTAAACACCCTGTATATAGCAACTGCTGATGTGCCACCCACGAAAAAAATTATTTCTAATATATCTGGAATCGCCTTGTATATTTAAAAGATACAACGATTACTTTACCACTAAACAATAACAACGCTTGCATGCCACTTCCAGAAGTACATGCTCTAACTATATAACAGCATTGGTCCCTCTATATATAATTACTCAATTTTTTGAGTTGAGTTGACATTATGGACGTAAATAATGAATTTTTATTATATTTTGTTAAATGAATGAACCAATATTATAAATTAATATTAACAATCTGCACTGAAGGTCGTCAGTAGCTACTAAACAAAACAAAAATGAAGAAAATCGGTTGAGAGACAGAGGAGAAAATGGAACCTAATCGTTTTGTCTTTGCCTATTTATATATAGATTATGGAAACATAAAAATAATTTTACAAGCAGTTGCATATACCGGGTGGTTGAAATAAATGGTAGAGTAAAATTATAGTAATAAAATGTGGTTCAAAAAGGTGAATTTTGTTATATAGGGTAGACCATGAGCAGTTGAATAAATGGAATACTAGACATTTAGGGGCGAAGTAAAATCATTGATATACAGGAATAATTCAAACAATAGAAAAATCGAAAAAGAGTCAATAGTGTGGAGAGGATTTATACTTATACAAGGTGTTTTGAAAGATATCAGGACCGTTGTAATATTGAGTTAAGTTGAAGTCTAGTTGTACAGGGTGATTCAGAAAATGATTGATCATTAAGTTATATAGGGGTGACCAATAAACAGAAGCATATAAAGTGTGAATGCAATATAGAGTGAATTAGTTACATACGAGGTATGGCTATTAAATAAAGGGACTGATATTTTTATTTTATACATAATTACTTATTATCCCTTCTCTATCCCTACAACGCTCCATGCGAATTTTCCATTGTTGGAAACTGTGCTGGAAGTCATCTTCTGTCAACTCTTTCAGGACTCTTGCCGTTTTCTTTTGAACAGCTTCTACGGATTCAAATCTCGTACCTTTCAATGCAAATTTCACCTTAGGAAAAGATAAAAGTCACATGGTGCTAGGTCTGGTGAGTAAGGTGGATGTTCTAACACTGGGATGCTGAACTGGGCTAGGAACCGCTTAACAGATTACGCGGAATGAGCTGGCGCATTGTCTTGGTGCGAAACCCACGATTTGTCCTTCCACATTTTGGGTCGTTTTTTTCTTACTCTTTCACGTAGTTTATCAAGTATCTCAAGGTAGTAAAATGTTGATTAATTGTTTTGCATGGATATTTTGCATTAATTGTGTTGCATGCGCACTCGTTCCACTGCAGTGTCAGTCCCGTTATTTAATAGCAACACTTCGTATATAGAAAGTGGTCCAAATAATAAAACAGATTAAAAAGTTAAAATATATTTGGAAAGAATAGACAAAGAATAAAAATTAGAGGAGGAGAAAGAGACAGGGAGAAAAGGAGAGATTATAAGAATAAGTTAAAATTTTCAATCGAATTGTACCTTAAATCAAATAAAATAGTGAATAATTTCACACGGTTTCTAAACGGTTTTTATTTTAAGTCAGCTGAAGTCGATTCTTTTTTAAATATAACTTATTTTCATTTCAGCTGCTCCTTTCTCAGATATTGTTCCACGAATCGTAGGAGGTAAAAACGCAACACGAGGCCAATTCCCTTACCATGTATCTCTACAGGCTTGTAGCAAAACATCACTTTCGTGCAAGCATCTTTGTGGCGGAACTATAGTTAGTCCGACCGCTATTATTACAGCTGCACAGTGCCTACCAAAAACTAAATTGTATACCTTTAGAATTGTTGCTGGAATTTTGAATTTGAACGACAGTAATGCCGAAAGACAAGTAATTGATGTCAATAAAACCAGTATTCATCCAGATTACAATGCCCATAGTCAGTAAGTAGATATAAAGAATATAGATTTTATTTATTTAGCAATTTAGGATAGCAAACAGACCGTAGGCCCAATACAGCATCCACATCTTACTCTAGTACAATTGCAAGGGTTGAATTTTATAAAAATTGTAAAGTTGATACAAAACTTTGTCTTTAATTGGTCAAAAATTATTTTAATATTATATTAAAATAAACACACTGACGTAATTTTCACTTATATTTATTTCCTATTGACAATTGTTTTACCACGTTACTGGATTCTTCAGAATACAAGGTAGAACTAAATGCTAAATAAATGCCTAAAAATATTAAGCTACACAGAATAAAATGTATTGCTGTCAATTACGGTTATAACCCTCAAATTATCGACATCTTAACTGAAAAATTAAGTCAAAAGGCTTTAAATGAAGTATATCCTCCTACCAATAATATCGATACCAATTTATATCAAAGTATCACATTTATCAGTCATCCCTCTCAAAAAATAGCCCAATTTTTATCAAATAGGAAAATTCATACAGCTTTTTAAAGTGGATAACAACTTAGAAAAATATATACGAAACAATAAAGATAAAATTAACAAAAATAACAACTCGGGTGTCTATAAGTTGACATGTGGTAGTTACCCTAGTTTCTACCTCGGTCATACGGGAAGATCATTCAAGACAAGATGGGATGAACATACGAGTACCAAAGCATTTGAGTGACACAATTACAATAACCTTTCCCGACCATTTATTGAACAAAAATCATGTACCTCAGAATACGTTCCAAGTATTACATTTACAAAAAAAAAGTAAACAATTATATCTTTTAGAGACATTAGAAATTAACAAAACCAAGAATTCACCATACCTCTTGAATGTTCAAACCGAAACCAATTCATCTCCATTACTTAATCTTTTCAACAGAATTATACAGAGTGAGTTTTTTTTTATGTATGGGGATCTCGGAAACTAGCGGAGATAGAGCAATAGTTAAATTGGGAAAGATTTACAGTTTTACTGGCCCAGTTTAATGACACTTTCGGATTTTTGTAAAAAGTCATGGCTTACTAGATATTTTGAGAAAACGAAATTCTGTCGATTAAGTCAAATCCCTGTACCTCCTTTGTTTTTGATTTTATAAAAAAATGTAAATATCAAAATTGAAGGGAATTATATCCCGAATATGATTGTCATTTCCTCGTTTGCGTGACTGCTCTCGTTTTCGAATTACGACACAAATTTATCTTTTTTTGAATGGAAACCATAGTTGGCCATGACCTCAAAAAAATCGGACATTTTTAGCGCTTTTCAACGATATAATAATCGATATAGTTATTCATAAAAATAACGGAGTTATGGATGCTTTTCTCTCTTATTTTCACTTTTAACGTAGGTAGCCATGAAAAAGATTGTTTTCACTTTGACGTTTCCTCATTTGAGAGTAATTCGATTAGTAGTGCTGAACTGACAGTCGATATTGACAAGTTTTCGTGATAAAATGGAATATTCTAACGAATAAAAACTGAATATGGTGGAATGTTATATCATATGCCATAAAAATTCAGTTCGTGCAGCTATGGAATACTTTCATAGATATTTTAATCGTCGTCAACCTGCTCTATGTACATTTAAGAGGCTTTACGATAGTTTACGCAGATATGGATCTTTTACCAGACCACCAAAGGAACGTAATCAAATTAACGAAACAGCACAAATAAATGTTTTGGCAATGGTAAATCAAACTTCATCTACATCAAAACTCTTGGATAGGAAGAAATGGCCCACGCAAATGGCCAACCCGGTCTTCTGATTTGGCAGCTATAAACTTCTATTTATGGAGTGCGCTAACAAACAAAGTATACAAAAGAAAGTTTGAGACAGTTGGTGACATAAGGGAGGCGGTATTACAAGCAATTGAAGAAATTGATAAGCGGTTTGTGAGGAAATCGGTAATGTGAATCTTAAAAAGATGCAATTTTTGTCTAAATAACAATGGTGGACTTTTCCAACATAAATTGTAACCATTATTATGTCCTTTAATTTCTTAAGTTTTTAGTAAGTACCTACTTATTTAGTTTTTTCGTTATATCTGATATACCTAAAAAAAATCGTTCAATGTTTTTTGGAATAGTCATTAATAAATCAATCTATTTCATGGCTAACTACGTTAAAAGTGAAAATAAGAGAGAAAAGAATCCATAACTCCGTTATTTTTATGAATAATTATATAGAGTATTATATCGCTGAAAAGCTCTAAAATTGTCCGATTTTTTGAGGTCATAGCCAACTATGGTTTCCATTTAAAAAAGATAAGTTTGTGTCATATCTCGAAAACGAAAGCTGTCACGCATACGAGGACATGACAATCATATTCGGGATACAATTCCCATTTATTTTATTGAACTACAGATAAAATTACATATTTGCCCTGTTAAGCAGTGAGTGATGCCATAGTCAGTTGTAATCATACTGTTTTTAATATCCTTACATGTAGTTTAAAAAAGTAGCCAATATTCAAATATATATTATGCATACATACAATGAGTTATTTACATTTACAAAGTTTGATGTGCTTCGTTATAATAATTAACGAGTTTTCAAATCCTGATTTCTTTAAAACAAATATTTAATCATTTAAAGAGTGAAGATTTCCTTGTGCAACAGTTAATGAGAAAATATTTCAACTGAAATCCTATTTTTGAGTTTACAAAATTCTGATTTCTTATAAGGCATTCCTTATGAATTAAATATTACAATAATTAGCTTTTATACTTTGACTAATTTCATTTTTTGTTTATAATTGAGATGTAATCAGATTTTAAAAAGCGTTTTTGTTAGGTTTAACCATCATAGTAAGATATGATGACAAATGCTTGGATTTGAAGGCAAACTTTTTTTCATGAGTGAGGTATTATCACACAAACTTACATGTTTATATTTTTTTAAGTCCTAGCATTTTTGAACATTTGTTTATTATTTCAAAATTTGAAAGCGACTATTTTAAATAACCTATTTTAAAAAGTAAAAGTAGAACACACGAAGGGGCACCACTCACTGCTTAACAGACCCAATAAAGATTTTTAGTTGGATGTAATGTTTTGGATGAATCATGTTTGACACTTACTAGGATAATTAAATTATTCGTTAGATAGGTGAGGAGTTTTAAATAGTAAACCACGAGCACGTGTCCAGGTACTTGTTTATTATGTAACTATCATTTTTGTCTTAAACTTCAGAAATGCTCAGCCTCACGATATAGCAATTGCCTTTCTAAAATCCCCACTCACTTATAATTCCCAAGTGCAACCAGTTAAGTTACCCGACCAGGATTTTTATCCAAGTGGAGACGCTGTTCTTTCTGGCTGGGGTTCTACTGCACCGGATACTGAGAAGCCTGTTAATCCAAATACTTTGCAAACCATAACAACTCCTATTATAGCAAACATTACCAGTAAGTTTAGATATTGATTAATTTTATTTCTTGTACATATTGATTAGTTATATTGGGGAGACTGTTGTTTATAAGTTCGAAAGTAGATTATTCGTTTAAAAATAAATTCCTCTTTTAGGTTGCTACAACGAACTTCTGAAGTTCATGAGCGAGGATCCACCACTGGATATGGGGGGTGGAAGTTTGTGCACGCAACCAACTGTAGGAGTATCTGCCTGTATTGGCGATGGTGGTAGTCCACTTGTTAGCAATAATCTCTTTGTTGGTATAGTTTCTTGGGGAATTATACCTTGTGGAAAGGTTGGAGCACCAAATGTCTTCGTCAATGTCGGAGGTTATATTGATTGGTTTGTTCCACAAATCCCGGATATTCCTGAATTTAATGAATAATTTATTTGGAGGATTCTAATAAAGTTTTTTGAATTTTAATTTATCTCGTTTGATTGTTATACAGTGATGGGCAAATGTGTGTAACCAAGTAAGTATCTCTGGAATTATTAGAGATATCAAAATGAAATTTGGAAGGTGGATACTGCAGTAGATTGCCTATTTGTTTCCAAATTTTTTTACAATTTTGAACTTCCTGTTTTATCGGAAGTAATGTCGATTTTAAAATTTGCAACGAAACACCCTGTATAGTATTTTAGTTTCTGATGAAACATTTTATTGTGAATACAAAAATATCGGGTTTGATATTGTTTACTTCAATACCTATCGAGATATTAACAGAAAAGTAAGTAAGGAAAGGAAAAATTCGATGGTAGCTAAACTCGGTTCAGATTTCATTTACGTCCGATATAAACAAACTGCTCGGTAAGGATTTGTATTTCTATTGGCCAATCGGTGGCATTATACCGTCTCAGTCAACAGCACTGCTTTTTCCATAGTCGAATACTCGTGCGTTTGATTAAATCAGGCGCAAATTAAATCTGAATCAAGTTTAGTAGTCCATGAAATTCATTGTAGAAGTGACAGTAGTTGTCAAAATAAGTTATTAGTTTTTTTATTTGAACGTAAAGAGATTGTATTGTTTTAATTTGATCGTAAAATGGCCGAATTAAGTGAAAGAGAAAGAACAGAAATATTAATGATGATTGGGTATGGGGAGAGGAAAAGGACGCACCAAGAAGTTAGTGACCTCTTTAACATTGTTCATCCGAATACACAAATGTCCCGTTCAGTAGTGTCGAAAACTTTGCGAAGGTACGACACAAGTGGAACAGTTAGCAATTTACCTCACTTATCCAATACCGACCTCGCCAATATGCATGGAATTAGCCGTCGTTCAGTAGGAAGGATATTTTGGCGAGAAAAATATCATCCATACAAAATTCGCCTTGTTCAAGAACTCGCCGAAGACGATTTCGACAGACGTTTGAAATTTTGTGAAACGATGATGGATATTTGTAACCATGATAATAATTTTATAATAAATGTGGTGTTTTCAGACGAGGCTACATTGTATTTAAATGGTACGGTTAATCGACATAACTGCCGCTAGTGGTCGCAAAGTAATCCTAATTGGGTACAAGAGGCTCATACACAACATCCCCAAAAATTGAACGTTTGGGCCGGCATTTATAACAACAGAATCGTGGAACCCTTCTTCCTACAAAAAACTTTAAACGGAGATAAGTATTTATACCTCTTGGAGACACAAGTTATTCCGGCATTGGAGGTAAATGAACAGTTACCAAATAATATCTGGTTTCAGCAGGATGGAGCACCACCCCATTACGCTCACATTGTTCGAGATCATTTAGATAGAACATTTCATCACAGATGGATTGAAAGAAAGGGTACTTATGAATGACCTGCACGAAGTCCCGAACTTAATCCACTAGACTATTTTCTGTGAGGTTACTTGAAGTCTAAGGTTTATGTTGATAGACCAAATAATTTGCAAGAATAAGCTGCAAGAATAACTCAAGACATCCAGAGAATTACACTAGAAGTAATAGCTAGTGTTACTAGAGAATTTAAAAACCGACTTGCTTATTGTCAAGAAGTAAACGGTGCTCAGTTTGAACATCTAATACATTAAGTTTAGTTAAGTTTCAATGTTTTGAAAATCACTAAGATTTAGTTAATAATTATGATTATGTATTTCTTTAAATGGATATTAGATTTTTCCTTTCCTTACTTACTTTTCTGTTAATATCTCGGTAGGTATTGAAGTAAACAATATCAAACCCGATATTTTTGTATTCTCAATAAAATGTTTCATCAGAAACTAAAATACTATACAGGGTGTTTCATTGCAAATTTTACATTACATTACTTCCGGTAATTACTTGCGGTAAAACAGGAAGTTAAAATTTGTAAATAAATTGGAAACAATTAAGCAATCTACTGCAGTATCCACCTTCCAAACTTCATTTTGATATCTCTAATAATTCCAGAGATATTTGCTTGGTTCCACACATTTGCTCATCACTGTATATACATATTATATCAGTCATTGGAGCAAAAGAAAAGCCGTTTTGGTCAGTGAAATTTAATTACAAAAGTCCTATATCATCTTTTGAAGATGATAATTATGTATTTTTTAATATATATAACATCAATACAAATTTTCTGACATGACATTAAAATATAGCAATTTGTTATTTTGGATGTTCATTTGGGTTTTCACTCATCACAATGCTTTCAAAAAAATACAGATAAGTTAAGTAACTGAAAATCAAGGTGTAAGCCCTAAGAGCAGTTTGTGGAAACTGGCCGGAACCCTCGTTGCCCTCTTATAGGAAAAAATCTCTCAAAGGATTAGTCTAGGGATTTATCTACTAGTTTTCCTGCTTTCCTAGTTATCAGTGTCGTGAGACGTTTTAATTCCATATTATTAAATTGTGTGGTATCATTTCGTGATAATTACTTAATACAATGTTAGTTAAATTATTGAAAGTGATTGAGTTGTATTAGAGTTATCGGTGAGCGTATATAAAAAAATATATTCCGACGAACTGATAACATACACCATATATGAAGTCTGGTAAAAAAATAAAATGCATTTTGAACATCGCTTTAGCATTTTCGAATTAATAAATACAATAAAATTAGTATTTTTTAGTTTTGCCTAATCAACTGATAACTATGGACCATATGGCAATACTTCTAAGGAAGTGCCTCGAAGTTCTTGGACTTCCATCGTCTTAAAGTGGTTGATCTCACAACGTTTCAATAGCTTTGTATCTGCTATCATCAGGTGAATGATAGGAAATTCGGATTATCCCTCGTATTTATACTCTAAAGCGGTCATGTGTCGCCGGTCATTGTCATTGGGTCTTATCCAGTCCAAACAGCGTCGTCGTACCTGGCGGTTGGTTGTAGGTGATGCCAGTTAATAGTATGGTGTTCGGTCCATACGTGATTAGCTAGCCCTTTGAGTAGCTATGGAGTGTTCGTTAACCCTGGTGTCCAGCGGTCGCTTTATCTCTCCAATGTAAACATTAACACACCATAATATCAACTGGTACCAGGCCAGTGTAATCCACAAGGAAGAACACTGGTACAAAATAAAATTCATAGAGGCAGCATATATAATCTCGAACGAAAATATAATTAGTCAGCCCAGCCTCCAAATTAAAAACATTTGAGGAGCTCTCCTTCGGCCTCTGCCTCTACGCGTCACCCACAACCAACCGCCATGACCGGCGACGCATGACCGGTTAAAGGTATAAGTACAACGGATAATCTGAATTTCCTATCATTCAGCTGGTGACGATAGGAAATACAAAACTAATGAAAGGTTGTAATATCAACCGCTTCAAGACCCGGAAAAACTGCTAAATTTAGAATTTTCTGAATTTGACAGTTTTGAAAATGGAGGACCTACCGTACATGATAGGATAGTTCGTGATATATACTTTAAACATGCTAAAGGTGGACGTTGTCGAATCAATAGTTTGCACAATGCATTATATTTTATAGCGAAATGAATTCCTAGGATAGAAATCACACGAAAAAAATCGTAGGCTTACTAAAACCTGTCAAAGAAATTACGATACTAACTTTTCAATATTTTTCATTCCATTGAACGCAAGACAGTATATTGTTTCTAGTCGAGAACCTTAATCCGTTGCGCTCCCCTCAACTGATTGAATTCTCGGATAATTATTTAGGTATATAATACATATAACTGAAATTAATATTTTATCGAGAAATGAATTCTGATATCAAGGGGTTTCAGGAAAATTTAGCTCACAGAGACTCCAAATCGGGAGTCGTACTGGGTGTAACGCCGTTTCCTTGTTACGATACTAACTTTCCAAAGTAAGTATTGTAATTTCTTTGACAAGTTTTAGTAATATATGGAAGACGGCAAATAGAATGAGAACGGGACACGGCGTCTGCGCAGATATGCTGTATAAATAGAATAAACAACCCACGCACAATTGTGAATGCGGGGCAGCCTATCAAACAGTCAAACATATATACCAAGACTGTAAACTTACGGCCTACCAGCACACACACCCATGCGCGAGCCCAGGATTTTCCCTTCAGAACATTTTACTGAAGAGCACTTCCAGCCCCCTTGCCATCCACCCCCTGAGACTTAACACAGGTCCTCACGCTAGCGCAGTTTTCCTTCTGCATAATCGCTGTCTTCTTGTTGGGATAGCTTGGCTTTGGTTTGGTTCCGTTGCTTTACCTTATTGGTACTACAGCAACTGTCTTATTTGTGTTACGTGGCTCATTCTTTGCTATGATGTATAGCTAATTGTACCCTTCTGTGGGCGTCACGTTGTCGTCGTTTGGTTTGTGGGTGTGTGTTCTTCTGTCTTCTCTTTGTTTGGTAGGTTGGTTTCCACCCGGGCCCCGCTTGTTGTCTCCTGAAAAAAAAATATTGTTATATACTTCATTTTTTACTTACCTATCTCTGGGTTTCTTCGTCCTCTTCCCCTTCGCTAAAGCAGAGCTCGTTCTTAGGCCAATTGTATCTGTCAATAAATCGGGGGCATAGTCGATTAGTTGTCGTAGGTGAAGGTTTGGGTGCTGTTCCAGTTTGGCGTAAGCCTCTCTGGCCCTCCTCTTCATTTCTCCAAGCACTGCTTGGTGTCGTAAATCGTTGAAAATCACCGTGTTACGAACGAACCAGGGTGCGTCGACTGCGAGGCGTAGGCATAGG
The DNA here is from genome assembly GCA_034190945.1 of Octodonta nipae. Taxonomy (NCBI): domain Eukaryota; kingdom Metazoa; phylum Arthropoda; class Insecta; order Coleoptera; family Chrysomelidae; genus Octodonta; species Octodonta nipae. The sequence goes on along the minus strand of CM067224.1, from coordinate 78,753,239 downwards.
TTCTCCTGCCTTTGGATGGCCTGCCTGTTGCTCTTGCTGGTGTGTCCCCATACTATTGAAGCGTACGTCAGCATTGGCAAGATGAGTGTCTTGATGAGAGTCAGCTTGTTTAAGAGTCCCAGCTTGCTTCCTCTTCCTATTAAGGGGTAAAGTTTGGCACGGGCAGCCCGGACTTTATTACGAGTCTCTTGGACATGCCTCGTGAAAGTCAACCCCTTCTCGATGATGACCCCAAGGTATTTGACTTCGTTCTTCCATGGAATTTGTCTGCCGTTGATGGTCAGATTTCCTGTCGGAACGATCATGCGGCTTCTCCCGTTGACGAACAGTGCTTGGGTTTTGTCCTCATTGATGGCACCATTCAGCTAAATTGTAAGTGGCTTGCTGCAGCCGCCTCAAGACTGGTTCGAATCTGAAAGATTGGCATCCTATGCCGGTGTCGTCGGCGAACTGGGCAATTATAGCGTCGGCTGGTCTTGGGATGTCTGCACTGTAGATTGAAAATAGCATCGGGGACAGGTCTGCTCCTTGGAGAATTCCTGCCTCGGTGGTCCGGTATCTGGAGTGCTCTTGGCCTACTCGATGTCTCAAAAAGGAGCCCACTAGCTGGATGATGTTAGTGGGAAGTTCTAATTGGTCCATCTTGACTAATAGTCCCTCATGCCATACTCGGTCGAAGGCTTTTGTTACATCCAGGAAGATCAAGGCTGTTTTTCGATTCCGGTTGAGTCCGTCTGAGGCGTATTCTACAAGGCGTAGAACTTGATGTTCGGTGGCGTGTCGATGTCTGAATCGAAACTGCTGGTCTGGAATCACATTCAGATCGTCTATGGTCTCTTGGAGTCGGCCTACCAGGGAACAATAACGGATATATATACTCTCCCTCCTGCAGCGACTGAATGGATAAAGAACCTATCTGTTAGTTTGTGATTACTATGTGTGGACTTGTTATTTACAAATGCTCTGTTTCTGTTCTTTTTTTATATATTTATTTACTCTGTACGCTTTTATTTTTGTTCTTGTGTATTGTTAGTGTGTAAATGTAATTTCGTATTTTTATATTATAAGATTAACTCATCTATACTATTGCCATACGCTAAATAAATAAAATAGTAAACCTACGAACAGATAGTACGACTCCCGAATTGGAGTCTCTATGAGCTAGATTTTGAAACTCCTGGATGTCAGAATTCATTTCGCGATAAAATATTAAATTCTGTTATATGTACTATACACATAAATAATCATTCGAGAATTTAATCAGTGAGGGGAGCGCAACTGATATATACTTTGTATTTTGAAGAAGCCAGTAACCTGGTGAAACAATATTATCAATAGCAAATAGATATAAATGAAAATAACATAACTGTGTTTATTTTCTTCTTCTTCTTCTTCAACAAGCGATCCTATAAGGGATCATCATGGTCTTGAACAGTGAGTTCTTATTGATCAGACTCTAGTTTCGATTAACTAAGAAAGTTTGCTTGAACTATGTATATGTTTTAGCTGACTTTGTTTACATTATACATTATTCACTTTTTTTTTAATTTTCACTCTGGATGAAACAATTTACTGCATTGCTAACATATGCACTCGTGCACAAATAATCGACAAAAATATAAAAAATAAACTACTCCTTGAAATGAAATTAACAGGTAAATCTGCTCCAATACTTACAAAAGTTAGTAATTATTTAGATATTAGACGTAACGCTATTTTCAGAGCGAGGCGACCTTGAACTCCCGGCTTTTCACTTTTCTAAACACTTAAATCACTTCCAGAGCGTCTTTCACTTTATAAGCGTCTTTAGGGACAGGGGGTGGTAACTCAGATAGGCAATGTTGGTGTGAATGTTGGTCCAGCTATCGGTGAACTGTAAACGTAGCCCCCTTCAGAACTCCTTCAAGTACTATTTTTTGACTGTTAATCTAATATATCCAGGTGACACAATGTGATCGTCTTTATCGGCCCTTAGTACATGTAAATGATGTGGTTTTTGTTTTTTGTCATAATTGTCATTGTCTTTGTCTGAGAAAATTGAAGCTATTAATTATTTTTTTCTCTAATTTGTGGTAGAAATTTGTATCGAATCCAATTCTTGCAGTATTCATACATCGTTTTAAGGTACTGTATATAGCCAGAAGCTACAAACTAAATAGTATTTAAAACATAATTTAATAATCAGTTTTTTGGCATTATTTTACAACCAACAAAAAGTGTCAGAAAATATGGCTTCAAAGAATAAACATCGAAAAACTTTACATGCCAGGTATGTTTATCTTTTTCTGATACTGTTACTTGTATTTATTTCATTTATTGTTTAATTTCAGTTTATGAGAGAAGTTCAGGAGACAATTATGTATACTCTGTAGGAAAACAACAAACCACTGATTATTACCCCCATATGATGACAGGTAAACCAATGAAAACAACCAAGCTATTGTGAAAGAGATACATGCTATTTTTTAAGAAGCTGCTGATAATTAGAAATATAATATATATATCCCAAATCAAGGAAGTTCCAACCCTGAAGTGTCTGACCTCGATTATAGATGTATGGCAGTAGTGTCAACTGACGATGATCATTTGTATTGTCTTAAGATGAAACCTGCGGCCTGCAGCTAGTGCTTGTTGAATAATTCTTAATATCTTGTATTTTTATCTTTTGTAAATAAATAAATTTAATTTCATTATTGAGTTTCATTTATTCTGATGGAATATTGTCTTCTAAATGTTATTTGTGGCATATTCTTGATTATTTTTATGTGTTCTTGGGAAATAACACCACAATCGAAACAAAAATCTGTATATTCAAGGAAAATTTGATTTTTCCTTGAATATACAGATTTTTGTTTCGATTGTGGTGTTATTTTCCAAGAACACATGAAAATAATTCGATGGTACAGCCCCCTGTTGGTGAGATTTGGTACCAGAAACTGCAGATTCCTTCTTTTTAGTTAATGATGAGCTGTCAAATTCAACAAACGTCAAATTTAGTACTTGAAGGACTTCTAAAGATGCTTATTATGCATATTCTAACCTCTCATGGTACAAAATGTGAACACATTTTAAAACATTGAGTTGCCCATCTATCTTTATTGTATGATCTGTGTTTAGGGATACAAGGAATTACGGTAAAAACAAGGTAGGAATTATATTGGGTATATTAATTAACTGTCTAACTAAATTTCCTAAGCTACGACACGCACAAACATTCGGTCACCTCGCCATTTTGGCCAGAAGTTTATATTAATATAAAATGAAAATTAAGATGTTTGACATTTGTATTTGACTTGACGACATAACTAAGAGAATTTAATTTTATAATATACAGTGTAGCATATTAACTTCTAAAGATCATGTAATAACAAAATTCCTTTCAAATTGGAAGAATTAGAAAGGGGTGATCTTCAGTATTTTATAACAGAATATATGATTTTAAAGTCTTAAACAACTATGGCAATATCTATTAATTATATATTAAAGAACTTTAATAGTAAATTCAATGTCATGCAAAAAGAAAACTGCTATTTTGTCCACATAGTAGTTTCGTTGTAATCATGAAAAAATTATGAAGCTTCATACTGTTTAAATTTTGGGCTGGATGATCATTTGAATCTGTGAGTTTATCAAAAAAATGTGGGAGATTTGTTTTATTCTATATAAAAATATGTTATATGGGCTTCTATACAATAGTCGGAAACGAATTATAGAATCCGAAAAATTCCCTGTGTTATTTAAATGGGAAACAGAAAATCCTCTTCAAAATTATTATAAAACTCATATTTTAACAGCTTTCTTATAATAAGGACTTGAAACAATAACCTGATTGAAAAATTATTTTTCTCAAAAATGGCACACCCTCATGCCTCCATATTACAGTTGCAAAATTGTAAATTGCAAGTCAATTTACAATTTAAGAAAATATATATTTATTGTTTCCGTTCCCATTACTTATTTCACAGAAAAGTTAACAAGCGAAAGTATTTTCTTGCTCTAAATATTGAATTTTTGCTGAAGAGTTCTTAAGAAATAATATAACACAGTAAAATGATAAGGTTTCTTGTTTCCATTGAATTCACATAATTCGTGTTATTTTTCAAGCTTGTTATGTTAACTTTGTACTATAAGGCAGTGTTCATAAATGTGTGAGCTTGTTAGGCATTTTCAAATGAGTCAGAACGAATTACTTACTCGAATTTACAATAGTTTTAAAGGGTTTAGGTCGCTTTAGTTACTTACATTTTGGGCGGAGCTTCCATGGAATGTATACGACTTATGAATTTTCAGAATTGGAAAGTTCTGCAATTGTGCAGCAGATTGAACGGAATTATTGAATATTTTTTAGTTTCTTGCTACTGGGATTTACCATTTCCTTTTAGTAATCCAGGCATATATATAGTTACACAACCATTACTTCAATTTATTATTAGGTGCAGCTAATCAGCTAAGAATATTCCTGTGATAATACTTGTTGCTGCAACTGTATAAAATATTATACTGTTATTGAAAGATGTACATGTTCAGTTCAGTTTTTTGAGAATACTGTTTGCTCCTTGGTCCTAATTTGGACACATCTTTCTGATCAACAGAACAGGAAGATCCGCTTTTAATGTTTGGCGATGTGGTCCAAGAATATATTGATGCCATATTAATTATATTTGTTGTTATTTTGGAGCTCTACCGTTAGCAAACCGTTAGTTACTTAGACCAATAAATTACGTAAACTGCTTGTATAATTTTAACTTAATAGGTACATTTATATATCCTTTGGACAAAATAATAACCCTACTTGATAGATAAACTTAACGATTTCGAAAAGTCGGGAATATATGAGATCAAATGTAATGACTGTGATCTGAAATATAATGGTCAAACACGTAGATCTATCAGAACCCGATTTAAAGAACATTTTGCACATATAAAATACGGGAGATCGGTTAAATCTAGTGTAGCACATCATGTTTTGGAAAATAGCTACTCTATAGATTTAAATTCGTTACGATTAGCTAGACAAGTCAATAATTGTAAGGAATTTGACTCGTACGAAATCATAATGTTACATAGAAATTATTTTTATGAATTCCGGCAAAGGTCCTATACCAAACAGTCCATCGTATAATTTATTACATAAGTATCCGTACAAATTTGTTTCTTAAAAAGTTAAGTAATTAATAACTCAATTACCATTTTTTGTTGAAGGGTCAGGTCCTTAGGGATTAATAAATTAGCATGTCGGGTTTTCCCACCAATTTACGGATAGTTTTTAAGTTTTATATATTCAGGCATAATTGTAAATATGTTGAGTTTTGGGTTACTCCATGATGATGACAACTTCGCTGTCGAAACTTGAGTCGAGTGCAAAAATAAAAGTGTGGTGTTATAGTACAAAACTTTGTGTTTATACATTAGAATATATATATATATATATATATATATATATATATTACAAAATGATACAGTAGAGATTTAATATAGAGCGAAAAATCCTTGCTTTTATTGTTTTCACTTATTTTGTTGTAGTTAAATACAAAGTTTTGTTGTAGTAAATTATTTCAATAGAACATGTTTTCAGTTTTTGAAGCTTCATTATATGTAGTAACTTTTAAACACTGAATCACAGTGATTCAATTCTATTGGAATGTAATGATTTTTGATATTTATTTGAGGACCTGAACGCCAGCGAAGCCTCGGGTAAAAGCTAGTAGCTTTCATATTACGAAGATATTTTAGTATAAATTTGTTACACCCAACATATTGGAAAATTAGTTCGATTACGACCTAGTCAATCAATTTGGTTAAAGTTTTGAGTTTTCATCGATTTATTGTTAATTGGACTGAAATACCACAAATAGACTACTTGAGTTTCAATTGAAATTTTTGTTATGTTTCTGGTGAGTTCTTTGGGAGTAACACCACATAAACTTGAAAGTCTGCATATTTCAAAGTCCAAACGGTTGAAGGTCTAAATCAGACCCCGTTTTCAATGATATTAACAGAAAATGAACAAGAAATTAAAAAATTAAAATGATTCGCAATGACAAATAGCGTAGCCCAAATTGACGTTTGGACTCTTGAATTATACAGACTTTCAAGTTTATGTGTTATTATTCCCAAAGAACTCAGAAAAAATAAAAACCATAGATCACTCAGAAAACAATTTTTTTATTGTTTCAATTTTGTTTCACATTTCTTAATAGAAATAATTTTTTCATAGTCTTATGTTGGAATAATTATTAAGGTATTAAAATTGTCTGCATTTGTAACCATTCATTTGACAATTCCTGTTCATCATCAGATAATTGAAAAATATTTGATTTTAGTAAATATAGGTGAACTGAACATTTTAGATATTAACTACTATCATGATAGTCATTTCTAAAAAACTATTTTTCAAAATTTAACGTATTTTAAACTAATAAAAAAAATAAAATTTTGTATAGTGAGAAAAACAATTTGTTCAGATAACTGATTGTGACCAATATGCGTTATCTTATATATATATATATATAATATATATATATATATATATATATATATATATATATACTAGATATTTACAAATATCTGAAAGTCAATATAGTTCAGGAGTTAAATGCTTATAACGAAATATTGAAGAGCAAAACTGGAAAATTCAATTTCCAATAATATAGTCAGAAAATTTTGTATGAATTAATTAAACGCCAGAGTCACTTAAACAATTGTTATGTTCAGGACGAAATGCAATTTGAGATTGAAATAAATTAATCTGCAGTTTCCATTAATTATCCTTTATCCTCATCATATAATTTACAAACGCAGTGCAGTCAATTATATGGAAGTATCACAGTTCTAATCTTCTCAAACCATTAGTAAATGTAATTATTTATATTACAGTTCTAAAATGCATTGGATTGTTCATTGTTGCGCATATATTCAATGAGTTTTGTAAGCAATAATATGTAACGTATTAGTAAATAATAAAGTAGGGGTCATTGTGATAGACAGAGTTGGTTATAGAGGTAAAGGTTATTGCGTAATAATATTAAAGAGTGGCTACAACTGGAGACGATTTTCTGTAACCAAAATAACAGAAAATTTTTGTTCCTCCGGCCTTGAGGGTACTCAAATAAGGAAGGTGGTTTTCCAATTGTGCCACAATTATGAGAAATTTTTTTAGAATTTAAGTCCCTGAGAGCGGTACGGATTATTATATAAAAAGCAGGGTATAAATCTGTCCAATAGTTTCATTGTTTCCTGAGGGATAGTTATAGCATAGTTTGTCAATGTTTAGGCACTTGTTTGGGAAATGAGACCACAGTTCATGAAGATACTGTATATTTCCAAACGTTTCGGGTTGTAGGTCAGATCCCATTGTCAATGGCAAACTATGAAAAAAAGGCACAATTCTAAAATTTAAAAGTTTTTGACTTATGAAGTAATTAAGAGAATTTAATTTGATAATATCTAGGGTAGCATAGAAACTTGTAAAAATCATGTAATAATAAAGTTCCTTTCAAATTGGAAGAATAAGAAAGGGATGATCTTCAGAATTTTATGTGGCGCTCCTAGGTGCGACTTTGTTATAAGAAAGTGCATTCACCTAAAATGCGATCTAAGAATTTTGTTGATTCAGTAATTTCATTAAAATCATAAGGGAAAAACCAAGGAAAAAAAAACTAATGAACTATCCCGATATTTGGTTGTTCACATGGACATGACCATTAGCAATTTCTTCCTGAATCATCGGCAACCAGGAACGATTGAATTCTGCGGAGATAGTTGTTGTTGTGTTCTTGTTTGTGTAATATAACTGAATTTTGAAATTGTATTTTATGACCAAAGTCCCAAGCATGCTCAAAAATTTTGGATATTCCAAACTGTCGTTTTTTAATTATTTTTTGTGTTCGTTTATTCAAACATTTTGGGGCCCAAAGGTTTTTCCAATATACAATTATTACATTCACAAGGAATTTTATAACTGCAATTTTTTGTATTTTGACTTGGGCTGTTTTTTGGAAAAAAAAAATATTCAGTTTACAGTAGAACTTGAATAGAATAACAAATTACTTTTCTTAGATGATTTATTAACAAAGTAGACGTTTAAAACAGAATTTTACAGAAAACCAACTCACACTACCAGGTATCTTAACTTTTACTCTAACCATCCAAATTGAGTAAAAAGAGGTATCATTAAATCAAAATATGACAGAGCAAAAACCAACTGTTATAACTCCAATAAATTTAATGAAGAAAAAACTTCTACAAAAAAAAACGCTAACAACCAACACCAAACATCAGCAAACAACACTGACTCCCAAGATAACCACATTACTACAATGAGTGTATCATACATACAGGGTCTCGCAGAAAGACTAAAAATAGTTTGCCACATATATAATATTAAAACAATAGATAAGTAAAACCAGTTATATTAAAAACAACCAAAAAACAGCTCAACTTGATCAAATAAGAAAAAAATTGGATTTATAAAATTCCTTGTTAATGCAATACATTTTATATAGGAGAAACCTTTAAACCTAAACTAACAAACAAACTAAAAGTCTGCTCTAATTTTGTTAAATGAAGATTAAAGAAGGAATTGCTAATAAGGTTTTTTTCCTACGTTTTCTACGTTTTATGATTTTAATGGGATCACTGAATCAACAAAATTCCTTGATCGCATTTTTGGCGAATGCACTATCTTATAACAAAGTCGCACCTAGAACATTTTAATTTTAAATTTTAAATTATACCTTTTTTCATTGACAACGAGGTCTGACCTAGAACCCAAAAAGTTTGGAAATATACAATAACATATTTAGAACTATATCATTCAACGCATAACAGCCGTTTCGAACCAGGAGTTCTCGTCAGATACGCTTCCTTGAATGACAAGTTCTAAAGTGAAATACTTGGATGTAATACACATCAGTAAGACAACAGTCAGTGTATTGAACCTAATAGATGTCGGTGACATCTACCGTCTAGTGAGTAATTTAAGTATATGAAGGCATACTATGCTATAACATATACCATACTCTTGACAGATGGTTCGAGTGTTTTATATAAAAACACAAAAGTAAATATATATACAGATATATATCCACATATTTAGAACTATATGTGTATTACATCCAAGTATTTCACTTTAAAACTTGTCATTCAAGGAAGCGTATCTGACGAGAACTCCTGGTTCGAAACGGCTGTTATACTTTGAATGATATAGTTCTAAATATGTGGATATATATCTGTATATATACTTACTTTTGTGTTTTATATAAAAACACTCGAACCACCAGTATGGTATATGTTATAGCATAGTATGCCTTCATATACTTAAATTACTCACAAGACGGTAGATGTCACCGACATCTATTAGGTTCAATACACTGACTATACAATAATTTAGTGAAATGTGGTGGGTCATTTTCCAAAAAAGTGCTTAAACATTGCCAATAGTTTCATTGTTCTGTAATCTTAAAATTACTTTTGCGTTCAAATTTTATAATTTGAAAGCAATTAATATCGCAAGCTCAAAAAATGGAATTCTAGGGTACGAAGCAGATCGTTTGAGAAGCAAATAAATAAATGACTAGTGTAAAAAATAATGGCACTAATATAGACAGAGATAATTATCGTTATTTTTATATTTACATCTTGTATTCAGGAATGCTCCTATATTGAAAATTCTATTACATACTTTATTCATTAAATTAAATAGGTATATACCGCAAATTGATTTATCATAACATTTTACATTCACGAATTATTTGATTTAATTTGACAATTACTTTGGTAATAAAAACAATGTCAGGCGAATTAATTTGTAACTCAATTTGCGATGTTCTTTCTATTTTCCCCTGATAAATTGAAAATGCTTTAGTTTCTATTGCGTGAATTGGTAAATTAATTATAAATGTAATTTACCTGGTTGTTGATTGTTTTCTTCAAAACTGAAACACTAGTTCCACAACTGTAATCAACAAATAGATGAAAGTTAAATAGTCGAATCCGTTATTACATTCTATTGTTTACGGTGAAATATAGTCATTCTGGTTTGTGTGCATGTGTTTCTAAGTATGCTTAATATAACTCCATCTTTGTATTGACATCACATAATTTGAAAACATATTCACAGAATGATTTATATGATTTATTGGGCTTATTATTTTTTTTTTGGTAATATCCAGCCTCCTTGGAAAGTTTCTTCACAGAAATAGTAGCAGAGCCCAAGAGGGGAATTCAGGATTTACTAAAACGCGGGGATACATTGTATCCTATGAAGTGACTCCATCAAATACGAGCTCCATATGTATAACCGCCGGTCAAGGATCAAGGATCAAATTAGTGAAAAAAATCATCATCAGAAATTCTGGAGCTCGTCAGATAAAGTTAGGGTGAGTTAAGGTAAAAACACAGTATAGTAAGGTCACGTGAGCTCATATGTTGTCACATTGGCGATATCTCACATGCTGTCGTGCCTTAGAAACACACTATACTCACGTCATATTTAATTCTTTACGTTGTGTGTCATGATGGAACGTGAAGATTGTAGCTCGACGAATTCCTCAGAATTCGAAGACATCAAAAATTCCTATTCTTATTTTACATCTGATATTGATTAATCCTGCTATCCCAAAAGTATAATAATCATTTCACTAATGTATTAATTTCTCTTAAAATTACATATTTATGTTGCCACTTAAGGTCAAAATTAAAAAAAAAATCTCAAGAAAAATGGATAAATGATTAGTTTTTGATTTTCTACAAATTGAACCACATAGTACTGGTCACTATATAAAATATAAAGTTAGTATTAAATCACAAAATACAAATTGTTGTATACATTCTAATTATTTGCAGGCTTCCGGGATACCGGAAAGTAAAGATATAGCCGTTTTACTATGAGACTTGTAACATTACACCACAATGATCTACGTTAGTAAGTCTGTTTTTAACTTAGTTTACAGCCTTTATCACCTAATTGTGTTATTAATAGCTGTATAGATTAATATTTATGTATTAACTTTGTGAATACTATAAAGGAAATCATTTAATAAAAGTATTTACCTTTTAGTAATATTAAATCGAATAACTTGTTTACATATATCTCGGTCTCATGCCGTAATAACATGTGAGCTCACGTGACGTGACGATAATGTTTCCACCTTTAATTACATGCTAAAAAGTGTATATTTCAATAATCTGACAATTTGTGAGAGACGTAAAGAAGTGGAAGCGTTACAAACTTGTAAAAGTAAAACATCATCTCGATATCCTCGATCGTGCCTAATTTTTTTTATTTAAAGGAAATAATTCAAGAATAAAGAAAACGAAAATTCGTAGATAAAGTTTAACGCGCGCAGCTGCATGATGCCTATATTGCCCACTCCGTTTCTATTCCTCTGTCAGTTTCTCTATCTGTGATTCTCACTCTGTCCCCCATAGAGGTATTATAAGTAGAGCACGTGAACTAGCGAAATTCATGTAATAACAATAGAAAAAGAGAGAGAATAAAATGCTCGTTCCTGATTGGTCAGTGTCAGTGGTGACGCCTACTATTGGTAGGGTAGAGACATAGCAAGCGCACCCTGATATTGTCTTTCTCTTTCTATTGTTATTACACTGCCACTTACAGTAACGCCCATACCTAATTCACTCTACGTATAATACCTCTATGTTGTCCCCACACAGGTTTCTCTTGCCACCACAGCTGATCACTCAACATGATATTATTTTTTATCAGATTAGGCCTTAGAGCATGTACCTACTTTCTGCAGATAGCCTGCAGAGCAAAAATGTCGTGATAAGACTAAGAAGAGAGAGGGCAATAGAAAGGGCAAGAGGCTATTTCACTCGGTTGGGAGCTGCTTTCAATGAAATACGTTCAGCATGTTGTTCATTGGCTGCTTCCACCCACTAAGTGAAATAGCCTCTTACTGTCTCTATTGCCCTCTCTTTCTAGCGTTGCCACGATTTTATGCTCGACAGCATGATAAATTATCTAAGGATTAGGCGAATTCTTCCAGATAATCGTCAGATTATGCGACAGCACTTCTAGGACATAAAGATGAACGAGATATGTATATCTTAATCTAACGAGCTTGAGTATTTCAAAAAGGTGAATTTTTTTTGTTCATTCTAATAATGGTCGCGAGATTGCGTCACATCTAATTGGTCAGATTCACTTAACATCTCCTTAGAAAATCTGATGGGCTCGATTAATTTTTTTTTCAGTTTCAACCCTTAGGTACGACCACCAAATGGGGTTTTGTTTTTTATATTTATTACTTTTAATTTTTTTAGTGAAATAATAGCAAAATTGTACATAATTTTAAATTGTAATTAACTTTCCTTTAGAACAGATTTGATATTCATTATTGCTAATAATAAAAATTCCTTAGTTTTAAGCCCAATTCATTTTTTTGACAAGCCGCGAAATAATTTATTTATGTTTGACTGCTGACTAGAATAGAGTAGTTTGTTTTCTAAATTTGTATATGCATTAAGAAAGTTTTTTTGCATACAAAAGAATGACACCTCGAAGAGATCTCTGACAGGTGAAGTCATGGTGAGTTAACCTGAAAATTTCATGGTGAGATTCTAAC